>CAUYUJ010011769.1:142338-421436 GCA_963575745.1 Prorocentrum cordatum
GGGAGGAGGAGAAGGAGATGGTGTCCTAGGAAAACAAGAACCCCACTCAGGATGTGGGGAAAAAACTATACCCCTGGGGAAGGTCCTCCTCCGCCTCCTCCTCCGCCCCCGCCTCCTCCCCCGCCTGGCCCGAGCAGTGCAGCGGGGATGGCGGCGACGTGCCGCCTGGGCCCCGTCGCGGTGCGCGCCGGCACTCTGTGCAAGGCCGACCAGGACGCGATCTGGCAGGCGGGGTGCTGGCCGACGGCCCCCATCCTCCTCCTCCTCCTCTTCCTTCTCCTCCTCCTCGTTGGCTCAGGTTTAAAAATCCCCCCTCCCCTGACCTCCGATGTATCGATTTGTTTTTTTTCCGAGACGCGGTCCACGGACGTCCCGACGACTCCTCCAGGGCTGACGTTTCGTTCCGAGGTGTTGTTTTGACGGTCCTGGGGCCCGTCGAGGGCCCCCGGCGGCCGCAAACAGCTAAAAACGTTCGTCTCGATTTTGTCGAGACGTCGGAGGTCGGGGTCGGCGGCCCCCCCCAGGGTAAGTATTTTTCGCCTGAGGCGCGTTCGGGTCGGACGCGCCCCCGGGGCCCTCAATCCTCAATCCCTGCCCGGGGGAGAGCGTGGGCTAGCGCAGGGCCCGCGGCCTGTTTCCGGCCCCCCCCCCCCCCCCGCACCCTCCGAACAAAAACAAAAAAAAAGAAAACGCGTCCGCGCAGGGATCCGTCGCTCAGTTTTTTGTTGATCCATCGCTTAATTCTTGACGCTTCGGGGAGGCCCCCTTGGGGCCGTCTCTGGTCGAAAAAAATAATACCCTGCCTCCGGCGGGCGCCGCGCCCCCCCCCTGCCCCTCCTCTCGTCCTTGCCCCCTCTCCGGTTCGGAAGCGCGACCGGGACTCGGTCAGGAAGCTGATCGTCGAGGGCCCCGCGGACCGATTGCGGGGCGGGCTCAGGCTGTCGCTCGAGATCATCGAGCGGACGGCCGCTGCAGAGGCCCTCGATGAGCTCGTGAAGGCCGATCAGTACGACGAGTGGGCGTCGTGGATCGCCCGACACCGAAAATTGCCGCGGGATTAGCAGTAGTTGCAGGTTCCCGCGTGCTTGCGCTGTAATTTCTCGATGACGGGCACTGTGGATTCCGCGAGCATCCGGTCCGATCCGAACCACCCCCCCGTGCTCCTCATCCTCCTTCCTCCTCGTCGTCGTCGTCGTCGTCGTCCTCCTCCTCCTCATCCTCCTCGGGCGAGAAATGTGACCCCACCCTTGCGATTGGGCTTTAAAATCAGCGGCGCTTTGTAGCGCGCGCTGTTTGCCTCATCCCGTGCACGCCGATTGGCTGTTAGGAAGATGCTCTATCCCACTAAGTAGGATAGCTGCCGGGGCGGAAATTCGAGCAGTTATTCGTGGTTTCGTTGTCCTGCTTGGGTTTTGCATCCTAGTTGATTCATCCTGTGCGCTCCCATCTCCTCCCTCCAAACAAAAATGTAACCCCACCCCCTCCTCCGTCACCCACTCCCTCCTCCTCCCTCCCCCCTCTCCTGGCATTCCCGACACGCCCTTCGGCTTCATCGGCAGGAATGCCAAAATGCCCTCTCCTGGCGCGAGCGTGAGCCGTTCGGGCCCGCCTCCAGGGGATCATCGGAGGCTTCTTCGGGCCTCTATGGCCGCCTTGCAAAAATTAGGGCGGGTGTCATATGCAGTTCATATGCGCAACATATTGTGTTTTTTATGTTGCCTATTTCTCGCCTGAGGAAGAGGGGGGTGGAGGAGGGAGGAGGAGGGGGGGGAGGAGGAGGATCCCGCCAGGATGTTGGAGGCGGCCGGGGGGTCTGAACTGGTTGGGAACCCCGAAAATCGGCACAGAGGGGGGGATCATGGCGAAATCCGCTCAAAATCGGCCCCCGGACGACCTCTCCCGGGGTCCATCCGACGCAGCTTTTCACCCCGGATCTGTTTTTGACGGTCCGGGGGCCGAAAACGAGCCCCGGGGGCCGAAACGGGCGAAAAACCTCCCCGAACCAGTGCTGGGCCACCTCAGCCCCCCAGCCGGCTCCAACCAGGATGGAGTACGCTTCCTCGCTCGCGGACACGCGATGGGAGCGCATGGAGCAGCCGCCCGCCGAGGCCCGGGTCGGGCGAAAGGGAGGGATTGGGAAAGGGGGGGTTACGAAATCTGCTGCATGCAGCTGGTTTCGGCCCCGCCGAGGGGCCCATTCCTCGATGCGTGGGCGCCTCCGGCGCCGGGGGGCGCCGGGAAAATCAGCTACGTGAGCTGATTCGCTAACCCCCCCTTTGCTACCCCCCCCCTTTCGTCCGCCCCGAGAGGCCCGGGCCGAGCCGGAGGTCGACGAGGCGTCGAAGCCTGTTCCTGCTCCACCTCCTCCTATTCCTCGTCGCCTTCCTCTTCCGCCCCCTCCTTCCCTCAGGCGTGCTTTCGCGCGCGCCTTGGCGCCGGCGTCGCGGAGGTCCCGTTGGGTGCCGGCGCCGGCGGCGCATCTGACCCGCGGGGCGCGCCTCGAGCGCTCGATTTCGGGGCGCAGCTCGCGCGCTGGGTCCAGGGCGCTGGCCCACAGCCAGTCGTAGACGTGGCCGCGCCGCTCCACTTGCAGGATTTCTCCCGGGCGCTGTAGGCGCGTACAAAAAAGTCTTTTCCCCTTATCTTCACTCCCCCCTCCTGCCCCTCGGGGCGTCGGCTTTGGGCTCGCCCGGGCTGATTCCCAAACCATTCGTTCGGACGTGTGCATTTTTCGGCCACGAGGTTCCTGGGATTTTTTTTTTTTTTTTTTTTTTTGCGTTTTCGGCCTCGGGAAGCCGCTTTCGGGCCCCGGGGGCGTCGGAAATCGATCCGGGGTGAAAAACTGCTTCGGATGGACCCCAGCTTGAGGGGTGAAAAACTGCTAAGCTGCTTGAGGGGCCCCAGGACAGCTTATAAAAACAGCTTGTTTTACAACGTACTCCTGGGCCCTCTTCGGTTCCTCTTGGAGCCCCCTCTGGGGGCCTCTGGGAGCCCTCTAGGGGCCCTCTTGGACCCTTCCCAGGGCCCTCGGAGGGGCCCAGAGGCGCCCCAAAACGGGCCCAAGTGAGCCCCAGGACAGCTTATAAAAACAGCTTGTTTTATAACGTACTCCTGGGCCCTCTTCGGTTCCTCTTGGAGCCCCGTCTGGGGGCCTCTGGGAGCCCTCTAGGGGCCCTCTTGGACCCTTCCCAGGGCCCTCGGAGGGGCCCAGAGGCGCCCCAAGACGGGCCCAAGAGGGCCCCAGGACAGCTTATAAAAACAGCTTGTTTTATAACGTACTCCTGAGCCCTCTCGGGGGCCTCTTGGAGCCCCCTTGGGGGCCTCGGGTCGGCCTTGCGCGATCAAATGGAGGCCCCAAGAGGGGGCCCACGGAGCCCCAAGAAAGGGGCTCAATGAGCCCCCATGGGAGACTTAAAGAACCTCCGCGAGGGTCGAGAATCAAGGTTCGAGGGCCGATATTTTCGACATCCCGTGGCGTCCTCGTCGCCGCGGCTGGGCCCGCTTCGAAATCCGCGCAACACAGGTCGAGGGGGCGGACCTCCGAGGGAGGTGGATCGACGGCCGAGGGTCGAGAGAGCGCCAAGACGGCACTCTTCCGCCTCCTCCACCTCCTGCACTCCCCTCCCCATGGGGCCGCGCGCGAGCGAGCCTGGCGAGAGACCGGCGCGGGCGAGCCCGGCGCGGAAGGCCTCCCAAACACCCATGAAGTCATCCGAGGGATTTTCTCGCTCCGCCCCCCTCCCCCATCAACCTCCCCGCCCCAATATTGATCCTCGTCCTCCCCCTCCTGCTCTCCCGCTCGCCCTCTTCATCCGCGGCCATTTGGGCGTTCAAGGTTGTGCGAGGGAGAGAGGGGGAGATTGCCATGCGCACAGAAAGAAGCCGCCCGCTTTCTTTCGGCATACCGCTCCGCAGTCGCGATGGTGACGCTGAAGCGCCCCGCCGCCGTTGCAGGTCTCGCCGAGGAGGGCGCCCCCGCCAGGCCGGAGGGGGCTGCGTCCGCCGCCGCCGCCGAGCAGGCCCCTTCCCCGGAGGTTGCACTCAACGACGAGTCGTCTGCAGTCCAGCCCGCCGAGCAGATCGTGAAGAAATGCCAGACGTGCAAGGGGGCCATTCCCGAGACGGACAAGTTCCAAACCTTAAAGAAATACAACCCTACCAAGCCGGCTGTGAAACCCCAGTACAGGTGCTCGGACTGCCACGACGCGCGGGGCCGCGTCCTCACGCTCTGCAAATCCAACGAGGAGTTCGGCGACGGATTCGAGAAAATGACGCCCGACCAGCGCAGCAAGCTCATCGCGGACGCGAAGGGCTTGTTCAACGACCAGCTTTCGAAAGTCATCGAAGAGACGGTGACGGGGTACAAAACGCAGAGGGCCCTTCGCAACTTCTCTTCTGAAGGCGAGATGGTCGACGTCGACAAGTTGGACGACCACGAGAAGTTCAAGAACGACCCTGCCGCGAAGGCCCACATCCTCGAGCACGGGATCAAGAACCACTGCGAGCACAGGAACAAAGAACAAGTATGGGTTCCAACGCACTTCTTGAAGCTGAGCAAGGAGGAGGCCACCGGCAAGGAGTCCAAGCGCAAGATCTCTTGCGAGACGGATGTGAAAATCAAGCAACAGAGGAAGGGGCCCGGCAACAAAAAGAAGGCGACCGAGAACGGCGAGGGCGGTGGCGAACCGACTGGCGAGGGAGGCAGCGAGCCGGCACACCCGCAGGTTACTCCCGCCGTCTTCAAGCGCTTGGAGTCGGGGCTGCAGAAAATGGAAAGCTCCGTTCTGACTCTCACGACGAAGCTCGTGATGGCGCGGGCTCCAGAGAACGCGGACAGCATCCCGAAGAAGACTATGGAGGCCGCCGATAAGCTTCTCGCGGACTCGGAGGCGGACGTCCAGAAGCTCAAAGATTTCATTGCAGCCACGCGCGGCCCCAAGCAGGACATCAAGGACCTCCTCGAACACGTGGCTGAGGCGCTCAAGAAGAGCAAGGCGATTTGCGGCAAACTCGACGCCTTGATGGATGATGAAGATGAGATGGGCGCTTAGCTGTGATCCCTACTTACAAATATCTTCCCCTAGGCTCCTCCCTTCGGTCGCTCGACACCACGGGCACGCTGTCCACCTGCGGGCTCGCGTTTTAGCAGCGTTGCCAGGAGCGAAGCAAAATCCTCATCATCCTCTCTCAACCTAACCCCATCCCTCCTGCATTTAAACGCCGTCGTCGCACTTGTCTTCGGCTCGCCGCTGCAAGAAAATGCGAATTTATTAGATTATCCTGCGCCTTCCCCCCCTCCTATTCCTCCTCGCATTTCCTCCCCGCGCGCCTCCCCCAAAACATTCGCACCCAGATAAATGCGAGCCCATGCCCTCCGTCCTCGATGCCCCATCCCTCCTTCGGGGGACGACCGGGCCACTTTCGGCCAAGAATTTCGAGCTTATCTCTTGCCGTGCGCTATCAGGGGAGGCTTTGATGGCGGGGTTGACCAGCAAGGATCAGGATGTGGCCTCTGGCTTCAGATCGGCTTAATCAATACTTAGTGTAATTCCAGTGAGATAGGTATCGCTTCCGCGAGAACCGTGGGCCCCTTTCCTGCTGGGCATGAGTTAGCTGTTTCTAGTGCCGTTCCCCTCGTTTGGAGGGATGCGGCCGAGGCCGCGTGGCTCCTGGGCGGTGCTACGGTCACGGAGTGTGAATTGTCGGCAGCCGAAGCGCTGCTCAGCGCTGCCCGTGTGCTCTTGCGGGACCTTTTCTCGCCCAGCTGCTCTCAGCTGGGAATGCGAGCCCAGACAAACAAAACCTGGTTGACGGTTTACCGCCGGCTCCCAGTGCCTTGTAGAGCTCTTCGTTATCGATGAGCCAGAGGAATTCCGGCGCGGGGTGGAGCCAGTGACTCGTAGAGCTTCCCTAAGAGCGTTAGCGGCAAAGGTGGGGGAGTAATTCCGGCGCGCTGGGGCGCTAGTTGGCGAAGGAAATCTCGACGGAAGTTTTGAATACCTTTGCTCGGTTTGAATTTGATTTCTCAAAATTTGAACATGAGTTTAGAGATCTAGTATTTTCCCCCATCTTCGATCTTATTCCCGCTCGCCATCTTAATCTCAGGTCGATCGGGTACCTATTACTGCCAGAAGCACTCAGGCGGGATCGGCTGTTCAGTGTCATCTTGGCAGGTGATGTCGGTTTTCTGTACTTAGCTCGAGCTGTAGGAGAGCTACAGAGCTGGTAGGCACACCTAATCCATCTAGAATAGTCAGGCGCGCTAGTCTAAAGCATCTAGATGTCTGAACTCGGTATGCTACCAGAGCTGGGTCCGCGAAACTATTCGTACTCTGTTTTTTTTTTAGATGATGATGAGTTTCTTGACTCAACTCGAGCTGCAGATGAGCTACTGAGCTGATTGGCACAGCAATCGGAAGATCATCATCAGACGCGCTAGTCTAAATTATCCAAATGCCTGAACTCGGTCTGCTACCAGAGCTGGGTCCGAAATTCTATTGGTACTCTGCTATTGTTCAGAGATGGTGATGGTTTTCTCGATTGCACTGGAGCTGGAGACCAGTTACAGAGCTGGTTGTCACAGCAGTCGAAAGGAAATGATCAGAAGCGCTAGTCTAAAGTATCTCGACGCCCCAACTCGGTCTGCTACCAGAGCTGGGTCTAAACAACTTTTCGTACTCTGCTATTTTTTCAGAGAGATGATGGTAACTTTCTTGAGATAACTCGAGCTGCAGATGAGCTACAGAGCTGTTTGGCACAGCAATCGGACATAAATCATCAGACGCGCTAGTCTCATGTATCCAGATGCCCGAACTCGTCACGCTTCCACAGTTGGAACCATAATGCTATTCGTAGTCTATTTTTCCCAACCATCCTGTGGTGTTGGGTCCTCGTTTTGATTGCACGGTCCCCGCGTTCTCCCCTCCTCCTCTGCCCCCTCCTCCCCCTCCTCCCTCCTCCCTCCCCCCGCCATCATCATCGTCATCATCCTCCATTTCGGCACACCCCTCACACGTTTCGTGGCCCCATAAGGGGGCCCCACCGAAGGCCCCAGTGCTGCCGCCCGCATGCGTCACGCACGCCCAATTCGGCACACCCCCACGCATTTCGTGGCCCCATAGGGGGCCCCACCGAAGGCCCCAGTGCTGCCGCCCGCATGCGTCCGGCACACCCAATTCGGCACACCCCTCACACGTTTCGTGTGCCCATAGGGAGCCCCGCCGAAGGCTCCAGTGCTGCCGCCCGCATGCGTCACGCGCACCCAATTCGGCACACCCTTCACACGTTTCGTGGCCCCATAAGGGGGCCCCACCGAAGGCCCCAGTGCTGCCGCCCGCATGCGTCACGCACGCCCAATTCGGCACACCCCTCACACGTTTCGTGGCCCCATAGGAGCTCCACCGAAGGCCCCAGTGCTGCCGCCCGCATGCGTCACCCACACCCAATTCGGCACACCCCTCACACGTTTCGTGGCCCCATAGGGAGCCCCACCGAAGGCCCCAGTGCTGCCGCCCGCATGCGTCACCCACACCCAATTCGGCACACCCCTCACACGTTTCGTGGCCCCATAGGGAGCTCCGCCGAAGGCCCCAGTGCTGCCGCCCGCATGCGTCACCCACACCCAATTCGGCACACCCCTCACACGTGGCCCCATTCAGTGCTGCGCCCGCAATGTACGGCACACCCCTCACACGTTTCGTGGCCCCATAGGGAGCCCCACCGAAGGCCCCAGTGCTGCCGCCCGCATGCGTCACGCACACCCAATTCGGCACACCCCTCACACGTTTCGTGGCCCCATAAGGGAGCCCCACCGAAGGCCCCAGTGCTGCCGCCCGCATGCGTCACGCACACCCAATTCGGCACACCCCTCACACGTTTCGTGGCCCCATAGGGAGCCCCACCGAAGGCCCCAGCTGCCGCCCGCATGCGTCCGCACACCCCGCCACCCCTCACACGTTTCGTGGCCCCATAGGAGCCCCACCGAAGGCCCCAGTGCACCGCACACCCAATTCGGCACACACCCCTCACACGTTTCGTGGCCCCATTAGGGAGCCCCACCGAAGGCCCCAGTGCTGCCGCCCGCATGCGTCCCGCACACCCAATTCGGCACACCCTCACACGTTTCGTGGCCCCATAGGGAGCCCCGCAGAAGGCCCCAGTGCTGCCGCCCGTATGCGCCCCGCACGCTCAATTCGGCACACCCCTCGCACGTTTCGTGGCCCCATAGGGAGCCCCACCGAAGGCCCCAGTGCTGCCGCCCGCATGCGTCACGCACACCCAACTCGGCACACCCCTCGCACGTTTCGCGGCCCCATAGGGAGCTCCACCGAAGGCCCCAGTGGCGGCGCTCACATGCGCATGCGTCCCGCACGCTCATTTCGGCACGTCCCTGACAGGTTTCGTGGCCCCATCATCCACTGGAGGCTCCAGTGGCGGCGCTCACATGCGTCACCCGCGCCCACCCAATTCGGCACACCCCTCGCACGTTTCGTGGCCCCATAGGGAGCTCCACCGAAGGCCCCAGCGGCCGCGCTCACGTGCGTCCCCGCCACCCATCCCGGCACGCCCCTCACAACAACAGGTTTCGTGGCCCCATAGGGAGCTCCACCGAAGGCCCCAGTGGCACCGCCCGCATGCGTCACCACCCGCACCCAATTCGGCACACCCCTCACACGTTTCGTGGCCCCATAGGGAGCTGCACCGAAGGCCCCAGTGGCGGCGCTCACATGCGTCCCCGCCACACATCCCAGTACACCCCTCACGCGTTTCGTGGCCCCATAGGGAGCTCCACCGAAGGCCCCAGTTGCGGCGCTTACATGCGTCTCCGCCACCCATCCGGGCCCCCCCCCCCGCAGCAGCATCATGTTTCGGGGAACCATAGGGAGCTCCACTGGAGGCCCCAGTGGCGGCCCTCACACGCGTTTCCGCCACCCATGTCGGCGCGCCCCGCGCGTGTGTCATGTTCCCGTAGGGAGCTTCGCCGAATGCCCCAGTGGCACCCATCTCGGCACACCCCTCACACGTTCCGTAGTCCTATGGGGAGTTCCACTGAAGATGGAACCCGCAGCTGCGGTACTGACAACTGCATATGGTTGGGTTCTTCGCCAGGCTAAATTTTTTTGAGATGACCATGCCTTTCTTGATCCTTCTTTTCCTTCTCTTCCTTCTGCTTCTGCTCCTCCTCCTCCTTCTCTTCCTCGCCCTCCTCCATCTCCTTTCTCCTCGCTCCTTCTTCTCCTCCAGTCCCCCCCCATGAAACCGCGCCCTCGCGCGCGCGGAATGCGAGATTGCCGCGCCCGCGTTGCGCGAGGAAGCTCTACGAGTTCCCAGGTCGTGCGACGTACGAGATGGGCACCGTCGCCAACATGCACCTCACCTGCACGAACCAGAAGGCCCGGGTGGCCCGCTCGCCAGCGCTGGCGCCGCTCCCCCCCCCTCCCCCCTCCCTGCCGCTCCCTTCTCCCCCCCTCCCTCCTCCCCCCCTCCTCCTCCTCCTGCTCCTCTCCTGCTCCTCCTCCTCCTCCTCCTCCGCCTCCGCCTCCGCCTCCGCCTCCTCCTCCTCCTCCTCATCATCATCGTCATCATCGGCATCAGCATCAGCATCAGCATCAGCATCATCATCATCATCATCATCCCTTTTCTCCTCCTTTTCCTTTTCCTCCTCCTCCTCCTACTCCCTCCAGCCTCCTCCCTCCTGCCTCACCCTCGTTCTCACTCTCCGCTCCTTCGCTCCTCCTCATCCTCCTCTTCCTCCCCTCCTCTCCTCCTTCTCCTCCTCCTCCTCATCGAGCTCCTCCCCCTCCTCTTTCTCCTCCTCCTCCTCCTTCTCCTGCTCCTCCTTTTCCTCCTCCTCCTCCTTCTTTTCCTCCTCCTCCTCCTCTTTCTCCTCCTCCGCTTTCTCCTCCTTTTTCACCTTCTCCTCCTCCTCTTCCTCCTCCGCCTCCTCATCATCATCCTTCCTCCAGCCTCCTCTCTCCTGCCTTACCTTCGTTCTCACTCTCCGCTCCTCCGGTCCTCCTCCTCCTTCTCCTCCTCCTCCTCTTCTTCCTCCTCCTTTCTCGTCCCTTCTCCTTCTCCTCCTCCTCCTCCTCCTCCTCCCCTCCTCTTTCTCCTCCTCCTCCTCTTCCTCCTCCTGCTCCCCTCCTCCTCCTCCTCCTCCTCCTCCTCCCCTCCTCTTCTTCCTCCTCCTCTTCCTTTTTTGACGTTTGCGCGGGCCTGGAGCACGGGCTTGTGGCGTTAATTCGTCCTCCTTCTCTCCTCCTCCTCCTCTTACTCCCTTCCTCCTCCTCCTCCTCCTCCTCACTCTCCTCTTACTCCTCCTTCTCCTCCTCCATGACCTCCGCCTCCTCCTCCTCCTTCTCCGTCTCCTACTCCTCCTCCTCCTCCTCCTCCTTCTCCTCCTCCTCCTCCTCCTCCTTTCTTTCTTCTCCTTCCTCTCCTCCTCCTCCTCCTCCTCCTCCTCCCTCCTCCTCTCCTCCTCCTTCTCCTCCTCCTCCTCCTCCTCCTCCATCACCGCCTCCTCCATCACCGCCTCCTCCTCCACCTCCTCCTCCTCCTCCTCCTCCTCCTCCTCTCTTTCTTCTCCTTCCACTCGCCTCCTCCTCCTTCTCCTCCTCCTACTCATCCTCTTCCTCCTCCTCCTCATCCTCCTCTTCCTCCTCGTCCTCTTACTTTTGGGCGTTGCACGGACCTGAAGCGCGGGCTTGTGGCGTGAATTCGAGGAAGCTCTACGAGTTTATCGATTTTTTTTGGGACCCGTCGTGCGACCTGGAAGGCCAAGGAGGAGACGGAGGAGGAGGACAAGGTTCTTGATTACCTGTGTATTCCGAGCTCCTGGGAAGGGCCTCAGTGGGAGGTGTCGTGGTTAAGGCGAACACTCAGGGGCTCCGTGGACCCCAGAAAGACCCGCCTGTCGGACCATGCCCTGCTCACCTTGCTTGTCCCCGAATCGGCCGCTCCGACTCGACGTTGGAGAACGAAGCCACGACAGACGTTCACTCATTGGTGCTGCGACGAGGCCTCGGAATTGCAAGTTTCGGCAAACCTTGATCGTCGTTTGCACGCTGCAGCTCGTTACCCATCTGGTCTCTGCCCGGATGAATTGGCTCCTGTCATCTTGGATGCATGCGCACAGGACAAGGAGTCATACACCAATGTCCCAAAGAAAATGCAGATCCCCACAAAGACAGATCGTCATAAGGAACTTGATGATGAACATCGCCGACTGCGGCGTGAAGGAGGGGAGGAGGAGGAGCTCATCAGGGTTAAGAAGGAGAGAAGGAAGGAGATGCGTGCACACACTCGTCGTCGACTCGAATACGATCATCGTGACGGGAAGCTCGCTCGGACGGTGGTGGACAAATTGAGTTATGACAGTGTGCTCACGGAGGATAGGGAGTTGTGGGAGAAGGCGCTCTATGCTCACGGGTTCGCCAAGTACCACTGTGCTGCGCAAGGGATACGTAACGTGGAGTGTATCGAGGAGAGAGGAGGAGGAGGAGGTTGCAGGACACGAACACTGTGGACGTCTCCCCCATTTCCATGTCCGTATTGTTACAGGCACGATCACGCTTAAAGTGTGGTAAGGCGGTGGGTAAGGACGGAGTTTCTCCTTCTATGTTGAAACGTATCACGTGGGTAGGTTTGCGTCATATTCTTCGGTTATTCCAGGGCCTGTATCTTCAACGGTATCCTACTCCTCGGATTTGGTCTGAGTTGCTTGTGATGTTGATGCCGAAAGCTAGAGATATCACTAAGTTGTCTTATACTCGTGCTCTCGTCTTACTTAGCAGCCTAAGCAAATGGTATACTTCATGTTTGGTTGAGATTGCTGAAGGTTATCTGAAAAGAGTCCCACGATATCCACATAACTACGGATTTTGCAAGGGAAGGCGCACGCACGAGATCACTGCCATGCTTAAGCATGTCACCACACACGCTCTGGAGTGGGGGAAAGATGAGACCCTGCACCTCGCGTCATTAGATGTGCAGACTGCCTTTGATAACGTCACGGTTGAGAAGGCCAGTCGGGCCTTGGATGCCATCCCTGGGTTCCCCGATGACCTTGCGTTGGCGCTGCTCGCTCCCAGTATCCTGGGCACAGCGGACTTTACCTTTCAGGACTCCACGGCGACGGGTATTCCCTGGGATGCATGTGTACGTACTGGCAGTGTGGAGGCCCCCTTCCTGTGGAAGTGTGTGACACTACTGATGTGGGATAGGATTGTACTGAATTGGGGGGAGGAGAAGCTGGGGTACGATTTGGGGGAGGAGGCTGGTGGGAGGTATCTTACTCATGCGCTCTGGGCCGATAACATTTTGCTTTTCTCGAAATCAAAGACTGAGCTCACACGCATGGTGGGGGGCTTCTCGGCTCAGCTGTATACGCGCGGTTTCAGATGGAACGGTTCCTCACTACACTATCTTGCCTTTGGGGAGGACTCTGAAGGCGCCTCGACGGGGAACCTCGTTGTCCAGGTGAACGATCTCGGTGCCCTGTGTCTTCCGCGATGCTCTGAAATGGAGTGCCTGGGTTGCCTGGTCACGACCAAGACTGACAAACGCCATGATGTGGCTTGGAAATTGGCTCGGGGTTGGAAGCGATTTAATCAGTTCCGCAAGTTTTATACGAATCGTGCTGTACCCTTCCAGAAGAAAACCAAGCATTATGAATCTAGGTTGCGTAGTTTTGTACTTTTCGGTGTTGAAGGCATGCCAGCGGACCACCACACCTTGAAACACTTGCACACGTGGGAAGGTATAATATTGTGTTCTATGGTACGCCGCCCGAAACCTGCCGACATGGATTGGAGTATATACTTATGCAACTTGTACAAACGTGGGCGGCGCATGCTCCTGGAATTGGGACGGCCGTCTCTTGTGCAGCTTTTCTTGTTTCGTCAGTGGCAGTGGGCTCAGGACTGTACGTTTGCTGTGAAACGCCTGAACCCAACGCCCGCACCGATTCCTCCAGGTACTTTTGATTCTTCAGGCAAGCCTGGCCCCAACGTCTTTGCTGCGTGTGAGCCACCGCCGGCCAAGAGACAACGTCAGGATGAGCCCATGTATGTGCTACCAAGTATTGTGTGCTCGGCATCAATGGGATGTCATCCTGACGTGTGTGAGACGATGCATGCTGTTGATTCCTTTGAGCTCCCTGGTTCTCATGCACAATTACCCGCGCATCGGCGCAATCTGATTTCCAAGATGCATAAGCGTGCAAAGACATCCCATCCATCTCAGGATTCTCTGTCGCAAAAGCGTTCCTCTGTTGAGTTGCCGTCGCAGGAAATCGCTGCAAACAAGCGGCGACGGGTGGCTCCACCTCATCATCGTAGCACAGGGGACTCGCATATGCAGGCTAGAGAATGCATTTTTGCATGGTCGGGGGAGTGGACTGACCGACGGCAGGCCTTCATTGCATCACTGCCTTGGAAAGATCGCCCATTAATGACGCGTCGGCATGAGGGGGGAGACCGCTGGCGTTGGGAAACTTCCATTACATTTTCGAGTTGGTATCAGGGATGGATTGGTATCATACGTTACCCTTTTCACGTCAGGGATGGAAAGAATTTCTGAAGCGGGCACTGGATGTTACTAACGTGGAGGATGCGTGGGGGTACTGTTATTTCAAACATGCACAACCTGCGGGATATGCTAGGGAGGAGGAGGAGAGGGATAAGACGGAGGAGCAGCAAAGGAAGGAGGACGAGAAGATGGAGAAACGACTTGCGTACATTAATGAACATGCATCGGAGTGGAATGCGGAGCCTCGGGACTCGATACCGATGGAATTGATTGGTGACTCCTCCACAGGGGTGAATTGGATTAACGGTCTCTGGGCAACGTCCAATATTATCTACAAGCACATTCTTGGCGACATTCAACACAGGCTGGAGCATATCTCTGTGTTGTATGGTATGAGGCCTCCGAGTTGGGGCCACAATATGTTCAAGTGGATATATCGAGAAGGAAACGAAAGAGCTGACAGGCTGACATGGTTGGCCAGAACCAAAACTAGTTACGTTACGTTCCATACCCTACTTATTGAACATGCGAGTAAAACAAAACTAGACGGCCTCCGTGGATTCTTCGACGGAGGTCGCTCTGTGGAGGGATGTGCTGCAGGATGGTGTATAGATTTGTGTGTACACGGGGCGTGGCAGTTGGTGGCGGAGGAAGCTTTCTCGCTTGATGCCTCTGCTTCTGTCATGTTTTGTGAGATGATTGCAGCGCAACGGCTCTGTATGGCCGTGGATCACATTTTTGGTAGCATCTTTCATCCAAGCAGCTGACTCATTTCATCTTGCTTGGAGCTCTCCAACACCTTTACAATTTCACATGTTGTACTGCATCCTTTTCCTTGTTCCTGCATCCTTTTCCGTTGCCTATGCCTCAGTGGCTCGGCAGTGTGATGATAAGAGATGCCCTCTCTAGCTACCCTGTGCTCCGTTTGGGAGTCTTAGGGCTCAGCTGTCACAGCTGTCCGCGCCCTGACTCAAACTCAAAAACCAGACATCCAGAAAACCTGTGGGCAGTGTCGGTTGGACAAGATAAGGATGCACCGTATTGCAGGGTGGTGCTTCGGACATTGGCGGTGCTTGACATTCTACTCAAGTGGTGCTCAGCGGCTGATGGAACAACGCTTGCAGAGCCACATTAGGCACCTTCGGGTAACCTTTTGGCCTTAACTGTGACCTTATGCACCACAGACTTTATGCACCACAGACTCGTTCCCAATAGCGTTACGAAGCTATGTCCATACCTCTCTTATTGTATTTGCGTGTACAACAAAATTAGACGGCCTCCGTGGATTCTTCGACGGAGGGCGCTCTGTGGAGGGATGTGCCTCCATTGACGGCTCTGTATGGCCGTGGTGCACGTTTTGGGTAGCTTCTTTCATCTCTAACCTGTTCCTACACCTTTGCAATTTCACATGTCGTGCTGCATCCTTTTCCTTGTTCCTGCATCCTGTTCCGATGCCTATGCCTCAGTGGCTCGGCAGTGTGATGATAAGAGATGCCTTCTCTAGCTACCCTGTGCTCCGTTTGGGAGTCCTAGGGCTCAGCTGTCACAGCTGTCCGCGCCCTGACTCAAACTCAAAAACCAAGGTTGACGGTTTACCGCCGGCTCCCAGTTGGCCACCCCGGGCTGGGCGGACAATGTGATGACCTGGGGTCGGTTTTCGGAAGATTGTGCGATATTTGAACATTCACTTTCGGAGTCCAGATTCTTATTCCCTGCAGTGGATCTTGGCGCGTTCGATGGTGCAACTCTCAGGGCTGTAGCTACAGTATTTCGATAAAGACTCAGGGGAACCGACATCGGTTAAAACAGAAAAAAGTAAGTTTTGCAAATTCTTACGTTCACTTAGGAGAGCGCTCTCTCCTCGTTATCTGGGCGCTGATTCGCGTACTAAGAGCTCTAGGAGGGTCCCGGCGGAAGAGAAGATGGGTCAGTCTTCATTGAGAAGTTACTCAACAGGTTGCACCTTCCTGCCATCCTGGACTATCTGGCCAAACCTAGAGTGACTGTTGCCCGTTCGGAGGAGGAAGAGAATACAATTAATGATGATGAGATTGCGCGTCGGATTGCTCATAACTTTGAAATTGAAACGGTCTTTGACTACGATTCCGATAAGATACCGTTTGAAATACTGGGTGACAGCTTGTGTGGTTGGTGTCCAATGGATAAGAGGGCTTTGGGGGTGTACCAACATGGGATATATCAATGCCCTGGAGGCTGCACACAACACCCTTCATGAACTGCGTGCGCGGGGGCTGACCCGATTAAGCACCTATATCGGGAGGGTAACACTTATGCAGATGAACTCACGTGGGCCTGCAGAGCATGCCTACACACATCGAAGAGAAACGAGTATCTCGCTCCATTATATATTTCGAAAGTTTTAGGATTGAGGAGTTATTTTGACGGAGGTACTTCTGATATAGGGGCTGGGGGTGGCTGGTGGCTGCAGGCTTTCGTAGAACACCACAGTGAAATACAGTGTCACGTGATTGCCGAAGAGGCGTTCGGCCTCGATCGGGAATCAACCTTGACTGTCTGTGAGTTAACTGCCGCCTCGAAGCTTATCCACGCAATCTCACATATTGCGTCTATTATAGATAGCGTCTCACACGCTCGGTAGTGCCACTTGCGCCTGGCGGCCGCGGGGAGCACCGCTGCTTGCGTGTGCTGGAGGACCCCGCCGCAAAGACGGCAAAAACCTGGTTGACGGTTTGCCGCTGGATTCCAGTTGTCCGCCAGGGCGGGGTGGGCCGACTAGGTGCAGCCCGGCCGCTGGGCTCTACGTGGTTCTAGGTCCACCCCGCGCCGTTGCTCCTTTAGCTCATTAGTTCCGAAGAGCTCTACGTGGTTTAAATGGCACGCGGGCGCGGCAATCTCGCATTCAGCGCGCGCGAGGGCGTGCGGTTTCACCGAGATGTGCTTGACAGCTCCTTGCTGGTCTGCATGAGGAGTTCAGTTAGAACAAACGCCCGCGCAAGAAACTATACGAAATATTGGGGGCCGGTGTTGAACCGTCAACCTTGGTTACAGCTGGAAGCTCGTAGAACTTCCCTGCGATGCGCATGAATGGCATGCGAGCGCGGTAATCGTTGTTGTGTGCCGGGGTGCGTGGGTATCGGCGGACGCTGCGTGTCGGAATTCCTGCAATTTTTGTTTTGATTTTTGTCGGTGCGCGGATGACAAATTACTAGAATTGCCGCAGCGTCGTGTCGTTCTGATGGGCAGGCGCGTGTCGGGAGCCTTGGGGGGCGGTCTCTACGCGCGCGTGTGCGCGTGTCTATGTATCTGTGTATGTGGAGGGGGAGAAGGGGAAGGGGGAGGAGGAGCAGGAGGAGAAGGGTGGGGGCGAGAAAGAGAACCAGGAGGGTACGGTTTAATGACATGTGCTTCACGGCTGTTTGCTTGTCCACAGCTCGAGTGTGTCTCGGTGCTGAAGAGGCGCGTTCGTGATGATTCTGATTCGAACAGTTTTTTCCAGCTCTAGCTCGTGTGCAGCTCGAATCAAGTAAACCAGCGCTCTCTATCTTGACGGTGAACCCAAGCCTATGCCTCGTCGTTCCGTGGCCACAGACGACAGGATGCGTTTCTCTTATTCTGCAGCTGCAATGTATCTCCCCAGTCCACAAGGGCTGAACCAACTTTCCAAAAATGCTGTCTCCCCACGAGAAGATTCCCGATTCGATAGGGTCCTGCGCGGGTTGGAACCGGCGGCAGCGCCTGCACCGACTCCGGCCGACCTGAACCCCCAGGAAGCGCAGGGGAGCATCGATTGGTGGAAAGACGTGGACGGCTGCAAGAAACAATTCTTTCAAACACTTGTGCAGACACTTCCTCTGGGTATCTGGGACCGTGCTGAGCGTTGCGGGACATCCGCGCAGGCGACTTCTTCTACGCGCGCTTGCATGGGCTGCCCGTTGTCGTGCTGTTGGCGGGCTATATCCAGGAAAGATCCTCTCTCTCTCTGGACAAGGGGGAGTTTTTTCGAACACCTCACACGCATCGGTCACTCCGGACCCTATGTCAGCGCGCAGAGACCGCGCCTCAGTCACGGACCACTCTAGGGCAACATAGGGAACTGCGGCATAACAACATGCTGGGAACGGCTGCCCATGCCCGTTCCCACTACACGCTGCACACCTGGGGCTCCCCGACGATGACGTCGTTATCGAAGCGTTGGTGGGGGCACCCGCACCCCAACAAGACGACAGTCGGGAGGTTAAGATCGATGGAACGAAGCTCCTGACCACAATCCAAGTCATTGATGACTTAGCGACCGTCTTCGCCAGACTCTCGGACAATGCTCTCATGAGCATCCGTGCGCCTGGCAAGGGTATCGAGGGTATTCCACTGTTCATCGCCCCACTGTGTGAGGCGGATCAGATGTGCACGGTGACGTATGTAGACAGCAAGCACCCCTACGACAGTCATCTCGAGACCAAGTTCCGTTTGGATCACAAGGCGGAATGTTACAAACTGTACTTCAACCCTTTCAGCCCGTGGGCCAAACAGCTGCCTAACGCTTCTGGCCACAGCCGCGTCCTTTCTACAGTGATGACGGGGGTGAATTGGAACGATGCGGAGGACTTCGTGCTATCTCGCACCTTTTCGCCATCGTCCAGAACGGCGTCACACAGCGCCTGATGGATACCTCCGCGTCGGACATCATCAACAATCGTCCCGCTCTGGAGTCTCTACTCGACTTCTGGGAAACGACAGTACTGGCAGATCCGAAGTACGCTAGCATGCTGACCGACCCAATGAAAGATCAATGTAATCTCAGGGCTGACGCCGCCCCGCCGCTTACTGAAGCCTCTGGCCCCGCTGCCGATCCTCGAAGCTCTGCTTCCGCCGTTGCTCCGACCCAGGAACAACTCATGGGCGCTCTGTGTACCGACTACGACGACGGCTTGAGCGACGGCAGCGATCTATATGCATGGGACCAGGAGCTCCGCATCCTTGCGGAGAGGCTCCTGAAAGGGCATCGGGGCACGGCCTCAGCACACCATGCTCGCGATCAGATCGCTGCTGGGGTCTTTCTGACCCAATGGCCGATATGGGATTTGACTCCCTGGCCAATGCTGTGGCCACCGACCGCGCTCACTTTGTTCCGCGGCATGCTGTCCGTGATTTCGGTCGAACGTTCGGCGCTGGTGGCAACGCCCGCAATCGCATTCAGGACCTCATCCAGTTCAGCTCCCTCTGGGAGAGGTCAAGGTCATATGAAACGGGTGACGCTGACTGAGCCTCGCCAGCAGGTCCCAAAGGTGCCGCGAAGGGCAACAACGGTGACATCCCTGTCGCCCCTGTTGAACCCGTTCGCGTTGCCCCTGCTCCTCCACTCCCGCGCCTCGATGCCCTACCTCCGCTCGCGCTCCTGGCGGCGCTGGCTGGGCCGACAGTGCTGGCTGGGCTGGCGGCGCGGGCTCCTCGTCGAGCCCGCGCCGCCCCACCGCGCCACCGAGGTGGGCGCCCGACAACGCCGAGGTGCGTGGCCGCAGCAGGAGTGCCGCGCGCGAGCGCCGCAACATCTACATATGGTGGCTCCATGACCTCCAGCATTACCAGCGCGATACATACCGTTACCGGTCATGTTACCTGCGCACATAGGCTTACGTCGACGGTGGCAATTTCGAATACGTATGGTCTTCCGACAGCAACAGGACTATCACCATCAGTTGTTTCCACAACTATGGATATCGTGTTTGGGTCGATCGCTACTACGAATCGTTGCACACGTACATGTTGAATCATATTGTCTTCCTGCATGTTGGTTTTACTGTTGTTTCTGAAGTATGTACTTTATCATCGTTCTATATATCACGAATGGTCGTTTTAATGCATATTGCGATTTATGGTTTTTGATTTCTACATTGTCTTTCGGCATCGATGTTACTTCATACGATACACTTAGGAAATCGGACATCACGCACCCAGGCGGGTCGCCCGCCAGTAATCTCATCTACAACGAGTGTTTATTCTGTATCGTGAGACGGCGTCTGTGTACGACCGATGAGTAGCATTTTTTCCCATGGTTTCTTATGACACCACTCTCAGTAAATCCATCTTCGCGTATTTTTGAGGCCTCGAGTGCCTCACATCATGGATGACATACTCTCAGAGATCAGTTGTCATCACAAGTATCTTACTACTTCTCAGAAGTGGTCTGGAGTGTCCTAGCAATCATTTGGGCCATGAGAGCCCCGTTAATGAGAGCTCTGGTCGACTTGTCGTCGCAACTCTGATCCAGATCACTTTGCCCGCGCCCTCTGCGCGTCGGTGGCGACATCTGCATCGAAGGATGCTGGTGTCTCTCTGCTGCTCTCTTTCCCTTGCTCTCCCAATCCTGCCGCCTCTGGTGACGGAGTGTCGTCCAGGAGTGCCGAAGCGTTTTTGGGGGGTGCACGCTGGGCCCGCTAAAGGCGGGTAGACACTCCTAAGTGCCCCGTGTGACGGGGTTGGTTCTACGCTTACTTCTCCTAGCCGATATTCCCTCTTTGGGAGGGGCGGTAGACATGGCGGGTTGTGGATGGACCTCGCGCCTCTGTTCCCGACCCCTGCCGCTGTCTCCCGCGGGCCCGAGGCCATCGTGGAGCTGGCAGGTTTCAGGGCTGTGTGTGTGTGTGTGTGTGTGTGTGTGTGTGTGCGTGCGTGTGTGCGTGTGTGTGTGTGTGTGTGTGTGTGTGTGTGTGTGTGAAGTCCTTTCACTTCCCTATTATGCTTTTACATTCCGCAATTGTATCGGCTCAGGTATGGGCATCACACTGACAGTGCTCTGCTTCCTGCGTTGTGCCCTGGCAGAGGAGTTCTACTCCTCGCCTCTACCTGCAGACCCCGTATAGGAACGGCCCCATCCGCCGTCTCCCCATGCGCGCGCGCTGCCCGGCCGCCAGTGTCCGCGCTGTTGCCGTGCGCGCCAGTGCCCTGAATGACGTCTGGGGGCCGGCCCCTGCTCGGAGGAGGGCGGCCGCGCGGTGGAAGAAGATCTGTGATTGGGCAGTCCGGACTCCCGATGACGTCGCCAACCCCCGCCCAGGCTCTAAGGTCCTGACGTATCACAGAACTGCGCTGCTCTGGCATCGCGCTAAGGACTCCCCCGCCCGTCTAGCGGGCAAGTATTTCGGGCGAGTCGTTTATGACGCTGTCTGGGGTCAGATTTATGGTGGCTCCACCGCCACTTGGATGCAAGCTGCCAGCGCCCGCGGGAGGTGGGCCCCAGGCACTGACGAGGAGTGGGGCCTTCTCCGCCACTGCGCCTACTTCCGCTGGTCGCGTCTGGTGCCCCTCCTGCCCAGGGCCCTGGGACCGGCCCCTTGCCCTGTGGCCCGCCATTCACCCCGACTCCAGACCTGCTGCCCGCTGCCCTCCGTCAGGCAGCCAACCACCTGCGTGGAGAGCGCCCCCTCCTCGCCACCCCAACTTCCGGTGGGTTTTGCGGCGCTTGCCCACTTTGTGGGCTAGGGGAAGCGACTTCCGAGCATCTCTGGTCGTGCTGCCCCGCCGTTGCGCTTGCCTGGAGCACCTCCAGGACAATCGCGCACCCCGCCGACTTCGGTACTGCCATTCTCACCAGCGGTGCCCACCAAGGCCTCGCGGCCCGTAACGTACACATGGTCTCCTACTGGTACTGCGTCAGCCTTGACAACTCCCCCCTCGACCCCGCCGAGGCCGCGCCCCTCGTCGTGTAAGGCCTATCGGTCGCGGACACCGACCTCCAGAGGGACGAGGAAACTGATGTGGAAGCCCCGGCCAGTGGACCCTGCCACCACCGCGAAGCGGCCATGTGGGTCCCCTTATTATCCAGCTGTGAGGAGTGCACCCCCAGCCCCCCGCTGGCTGATGCGACTCACGGCGCAGCCAGGCCGCGCCAAACACGCGCATCCGACCGCGCCGGTGGAGATGCCAGACGAGTACCCGTCGCCGCCAGGCTCTCCCCCGCGGGCCCCTTTCTGATGGTCATGCAGGCTGACGACTCCAGAGCCGGCTGGCTCCTCCCAGGTCGTTGGTGTTTCGCCTGCCCCCGCGCCGCGCACCAACCCGCTGCCCAGTGGATTATGAGGTACTGCGCAACATGTAACGCTGACACCCTCTCCCTGACGGCTGCCTGCGACCTCTCGCAGGGGGGCGAGACTGCGCACCCTTCCCCTCCTCGGACGCCGCCTGCTGGCCGTGTGAGATTTCCTTCGACGGAGGTGCCAGATCGATCGATGGTGAACACAGGGTCGCTGGTGCTGGTGCCTTACTTTGGCGCCACGACCCCCGACGCGCTGCCCCCCGCCTGGTGTCCGGTGCAGTCGTCGCCCTTCCGGGCTGCGACGATGCCCAGACCGTCGAGGCCGCAGGCTGCAGGGCTGGTCTCGCTCTGCCCCCCCACGCGCCCAGGCTTGTTCGCGCTGCCCGTGTGGTCGGTGACAACCATGCTGCCCTCCGGTACGGCCCCGGCGCAGGCCGATACCAGAGGCTCCACCGGAGCCAGTAGATGGACATGGTGCTGCGCCAAACCAGCGACGCCTGCTGGGCGCTCACCTGGCAGGCCGTGCGCAGACAGCCTAACAAGGCGGCCGACCGAATTGCGGCGCTGGGTGTCTGCAGGGCTGCGTCTCTCAGGAGGCAAGAAAATGTCCGCCTTACTCGCCGCGCTGTTTGGCTCAACTTTCCTCTCTCCCCCCCTCCCCGTTTCCCCACCTCTGTCGACCTCTTCGATGCCGATGCCACCTTCCCGACCGTGGCGCGGCTGGAGGGTTCATCCATGCCCTAAACCCCATCCCCGGTCGGCCCGTGCTGCTAGGGCGCCCGCTCCCTTGCGTTCGCTGCCCCTCCACGTCGTGGGCAAGAGCCGTCGGGGGCCGCTTGCCCGGTGGCCAGACTGCTGCACCTGCGAGCCTGGGCCCCCCTTGGCGCCAGGATCCGCCAACGTCCGCCTGTTCCAGGCCCGCCGCTGCCCGGGGCTGCTTGGGGACCTTGCCAGAACGAGGTCTACGACAAGGAGCACTTCGTCACCGCCCAGCACGTCCTCGAGCTCGACCGCCATCTCAAGGAGGGGTGGCCCGACCACAGGGCCTACACATGCGGAGGCAAACTCTGGACCAGCCTACAAGGTGGGGACTTTGACCGCACGCAGCATCAGCACGTTGAAGGCCTGCATTGGCCCGGTTGGAAGCTCACGGAGGTCGAGCCCGTGGACGGGATTCGGCAGCTCAGCGGTATCTACTTCCCAGACGACTGGGTCCACATCCCCACGGGCTACCCGCTGCCCAGAATGCCCTGGGATTTCGCGTGCATCGCCGGCACCCTCGTCAACCCCGGCTCCCCCCAGGGCCCCAGGCTGGAGCCCCCCGCCGCCGAGGACGACGACCCCGGGCTGCTTGAGGACGTCCGCGCCCAGGCCGACGAGATTTGCCGCATCCGGTGCCTGCTGGCGACCCCCACGCAGCAGCCGCTGTCCACGCTCCCTGCCCTCCAGCCGGCTGAGGCCCCCCCCCCCCTGCCGTCGCCTGCCCCGCTGTCGGCCCAGGTACCACCCCTTCTGGAGGCATGGCGCCCGCCGCCGCCGCCCATCCCACAGCCCCCGCCACTCGGCTGGTCCGTCGTCTCTCCAGGAGAGGCCGCCGACTCCCCCCAACTTGCCGCGGCACAGGAGGTGCAACGGCCGTGCGAGCTCCCCGCTTCCAGTCCTGCCGCGAGAATGCTCGCCAAAGTCCTCCTCGGCCGCATCCGGGAGGCCGTCAACTTACATGCCCAGTGGCCTTTCGCCTTGCAGGACCGCTGCAACCACCTGTTGCGCCTCCGGTGGATCGAGAGCAGGTCGTCCCTGGAGCTCTGCGACGACTCATCAGAACGCATCCGTGGCGAGCTCAGGCGGAAAGAGTCAGTGGCCCTGGACGTGTCCATCACCGAGGTCGACCACAATCTCCGCCTCAGCGACCTCGACCGTTTCAAGGTCCAGGACAGGATGAAGCCCAAAACTGGCCGCACGTACTACCGCCTCGACTGGCCTCCCGCCTACGGGATCCGACGCAAGAGAACGGACGGGCACTGCACAGGACGGGTGTTGATTTTCATGATGGGCCCCTCTTGCGATGAGCTCGCCGACATGGAAGTGATTTGACCTTGGCCAAGTCCTCCCCCCTCACGAGTGCAAGCGATTTCACCTCCCGAAGGCGACCCGATACCCAGCCAACTCCTGTACTGTACAATACAATTACGCCAAGCACGGGCCCTTCCATCCAGACCGCAGGCAGATCCCTTCACGGGGTGAGCCATCTGGCGCCTTCTACCGGGCTGACAAGACCCCCTCCGATTTACAATATTGGTGGTTGCACTCTGCCCTTGCTGAGAATTACGTGCGCGGACACGACCCCCGCGACCTGTTCGGGGTCCTGGTCCCCGTCCTCACCTACATGCTGGACTTCAGAAGCGCCGGGGTCACTGACAAGCAGGCTGCCAACAAGGTGCGCTCTGGCCACCCCAACGCCATCACCCTCCTACGTCGGGCTCACGCGATGGACGTATAGCCTCCCCCAATGCCGCATGCCATCCGGCCTTCGACGCAGCCGATATCTAGAAGAACGTCGGCCAAGTCTTCCAGCGTTCCAGGTGCGTCCCTGTCGACCAACTGCGCGACCGCGCCGCTGCTGCGCACGGCTTCAACGACCACTCCGGACGGGTTTTCCACGCGAGCACCGAGCACCACCTCGCCGTGGTCCTAGGCCCGCCGGGCTCAGGGAAAACAGTTACTATAGTAGCTTTAGTTGCAGCGTGGGCCCCAAACTCTCTTCTACAACGGGCAGGCTGTAGGGGTGTTCGCTCGCTCCAGTACGGCAGCCGCTCAGTTTCTTGAGTCCTTCTTGCTTTCACAACCACCAACTCGACGACGCGGTTGGCTCACCCCACGCCTTCGTTCGGCTTGCTCGCCGGGAGAGTGTCGACCAGGAAGTGGTCGACCTCACTCCTGAAGGACACTACCGCGCAGCCTACGGCATTTACCCCCTCGAGCACGGGGCTAACACCATGTTCCCCCTCCTACAAAAGGAAGCTACTCCACCATATACGAGCTGTCTTTGCCACGCACGAGCCTGCCGTCGAGCTTGGAGGGAAGTCATCATCCAGTCAACCGCTGGGAGTGATCGACGAGGCCGGCCAAACGTACGAGGGGAGTGTCGTCATGTCCCTGGTGCACATCATCCGCAGCGGGGGACATCTCGTTGTGGTGGGCGACCCCCAGCAGCTCCCCCCATCGTCATGTCCAAGAAGGCAGCGGACATGGGCCTGGCCCTCTCGACTTTCCAACGCCTGTACGACTCTCTCGGGGAGCAGGAAGCCGCGTGTATCACCCTTTCGCCGTCGTGCCGCATGCACCTATTCCTGACTTTCTCCCCCTCCGTGGCGTTCTACAACAAGGCCCTTCTCTGCGGGCTGCTTAACCCTTTGGCTGGCCGTCCCCTGGTGTCCCTCCTGCCCTGGGCCCTTGTGAAGGACCTTGACCCGGAGCAGTGCGGGTCCTTGGCCGAGCTCCTCAAGGTCCGCACCGAAGGCCAAATGGGCGAGAGCGGCGAGCTCCACCCCGACCCAAGAGGATGGCTCAGGAAGACGCCCATCGCACCCTCCTGGTAAACAACAAATCGTATGAGCTTACCTCCACAAAAGGGTAGGCCAACATCCCGGAGGCCGCACAGGCGATCGACCTGGTCCGCTTTCTCCTCCCCGCGTTGGAGGACGGTCTCACTGTCAAGTCCATCGTCCCCTACAGGCTACAGAGGGGGCTCCTCAAAGACGGATGGCCGCTCGGCCCAGCAGCCGTGCAGATCGCCATAAAGGGGGGGCAAGCCCCCCCGTGGTCCTGATCTCAATGCTCGCGCCCATCTGGTCCCCCTGGCGGCGCGCCCAGTGTTATCGTCAGGTGCATCCCCCTGGCGCCGCCGCGACGGCGCAGACCCAACTCCCCCCCTCCCTCCCGCGACGGAGCCGCTCGCCAGCACCCTCCGTTGCGGCCTCCGTGCAGACCTGCACCTGTGCCGACTCCGCCTCGGGGTTCTACGACTGCGACTACACCCTTTAGCGCCGCGGGGGCGGTCAAGTCTTCAAGGCGACGCCCACAGTCGACAATGGTGCAAGCCTCTCCTTCCCCGGGCTCCGCCAGATTGCCCATGGGCACCTCGTCTCAGGCCGCCTCGCCTTTTCCACAGTCATCATCGGAGACGGTCGCATGATGGCCTCCAAGAAGGGCTCCAAGCTGAGACTCCTCTCTAACTACGGGCGCCTTGCCGGTCTTTGGATCCACCTCTACCCCCATCGCAACCTTGGCAACCGTCAAGCGCTGGTGACAGACCCCTCCTGCGACCCCATCCGCGACCTCGCCTCTTGGGCCCCCGAGGGCCCGGACACCCTGGCCGCCGCCGAAGCCGACGAGGCCAAGGTCAAGATCGATCGAGCTGTCGCAAAGAAGAGGGAACAGTACGCCAAGAGCTTCAGCGCGTTCTATGGCCCCCTGACAAGGACTTCTGCGGGGGCGCCCTCGGCGGCCAACTGGATACAGCACTGGGGGACCTCTTCTCCAGCCCCGCGCTGTCCGTGGTCCTGTTCTTGGTTTCGGGGCCCCACCCCCATAAGTTCAATTTCGAGAATGTTCCCTCCGACCCTGTTCAGTTCGATAGGAAAGCATGGGGTCAATTGGGATACCTTCGACGTGGAGCTCGGCATGGACGCCAGCAACCTGGTCTGCAATGTGTCCTGGGCCACCCTTGTTTGGGCGCTCGGCCTGGGCCCCCTCTTGGAGACGCCGAAGCTCACGATCCACCGCGACGAACTCCCCCCACGGCCCCCGATCTAGGGAAGCCCCGCGCGACAGATGCACAGTAATGGGCGATGCGCTCCGGCCGAACTCTTCGCGCCAGGTCCCCCGAGCTTGGTCGCCGGGGACCAGGAACTGCCCCGGCCACTTTGTCTGCCCCAATTTCGACACCCGGTGTCCTTACTGAAGGGTCACGACCTTCCCGCGCGTCATCGAGCCGCCCTGCGGGTCCCCACCGGCGCAAGCATGTCGTCGGAGACGGCCTTCTGCGCGCTCATGATTACGATGCTCATAAAGAGAAAGCCACGATCACTCATGTGGCCCCTTCCTGACCCCTCCGCGACGGGGGACATTCTGGAGGGCATTCTCGGCGTCTGCTGCCCCTGGCAGGACGACCACGCCCACTTCCGGTCCAAGGTCGCCGAGACTTGGGGGTCAACCTTACTGACCTACGCCGCCTACGCGACCGCCTTGAGGCCCTCGTCGCGCTCGTGGGGAAGCTGGTCCTGGTTGCCCACCACCGCCCTGCCGCCAAGGCCGCCGGCTGCCCCACCACCTACGGTGACATGGGAAAGTTCCCGTTCAAGCTGAAGGCCCCGACCCTCCACCAGGACCTCGTGGGTAGCGGCGAAGGACTAGGGTCCGATGACGGCCCCCCTGACCTCGCCATCCTTGGGGGCGGCTTCTGTTTTGCCATGGCCCCTCTGGACAAGGCGCTCCCCCCGCGCCGCTCCCAGGCGTGACCCGCGTCCCCAGTTACGTGGCGCTCGGGGACCACCAGTTCAGCCATTGCCAGAAGTCGGCGCGGTTTCGGTGCGACCTTTGCTTGACGTCCGGGCTCAAGTTCGCAGAGGGTACCTGGTGGAATGACACCGCGCAAGCCTACTTGGCACAGAACCGCCTCCAGGCGCACGCCAGCGGGATGGACTGCTCGTGGCTAGGCGGCCCTTGCTGGGCCAAGGAAGTGGAGATTTCAGGCTCCCTTGTTCCTCCAGGGAACACCCTTCGCGAGCAGGTCCAGGCCCTCCAGTTTTCGCAGGGCCCTGCCAGGGCTCCCCCCACCGACAAATTACCCCCTATCGGGCGCCTCCCCATGGGCCTTGCCCTGCCACCGCGTGAGCTAGGCGACTACCTGCTCGAGGCGACGGGCCTACGCGAACCTGAGGCCGCCAGTGCCACTCTCCCCCCCGCCCGTCTGGACGACGACAGGTTCGGCAATTTTGTCAAGGAGAAGGGGCGGTCCGCATCGAAATGCTACGGCTGCCCCCCGAGGCTCCATCTCTCGTCTGGAAAGCTGACTCCCCCGCACTGGGCTGCTTCATCTGGAAGGCTGACCTATAGGGGCGCGCGACGCCAACCACGGCGGTCTCCCCCCTGGGAAAAGCGCGCTGCGGCTTGTCTCGCCCGCCGGTGGAACGCCGCTTTGCTGTGGCCGCCGATGCCTCGTCTGTGCGTGGGACGCTCGCCCCAGCGCAATCGATGCCCTGCTGGGCCGCGCCGCCAACCTGGTTCACCCCAGCTGCGCGACGAAGCCCCGCCCGACCCCCGCCGTGCCGCCTGAGCCCTCCCTCGCACGCGAGCTGGAGCCCAACCGCGCCTCTGCATTCAGGCGGGACGCGTGCAGCAAGGACGGCGCCGTCCCAGACCTTTTCCAGCTCGACCTGTGCGGGCGGCCCACCCCCTCCGCTCTGTGCTACAGATCCGATAGCCCCTCCCCGAAGCCGCCCTGCCCCCCGGCCCAGCGCTTGCATGCTACGACGTGGAGCGCCTCCAGGCTGCCACTGGGGCCAGGCATTAGCACGAGGTGCCCAGGCCAACTGATGCAGCGCTGACCGAGTAAGTGCGGGACCTCGACCCAGCCCTGAACGACCTCTGGAAGGAGTTCGTGGGCGAGCACGGCAGGGGCATCCGGTGCGCCGACTCCCCAGAGCTGGGAATTTCAGGCGCTCCGCCCCTTGCAGAAGCAGGGATACGGCGACAGGGTCCCCCTGGACCTTCGCCCCACAGATCACGCCTGCAACGGCGCACGGCTTGCTGCTGCGCGCGTCGTTGCACGCCTATGCGTCAGCTCCCCAGATAGCCAGTTGCGCCGTACTTTGGCCCAGCACGCCAACAACGCCAGCCCGCTGCGCGGGTGCCCCCCCGTCCGGCACGCGCTGGAGTCTCTCATTGGGCTGCTGGGCCCAGTGGGCCCCGACCTGCTCTCCGCAGGGGCTCTCTGTGAGCTGGCCAAGGACTGCCCGTTTGCAGAGACCCGCGACCTTTGCAGCCGGCTGGGTGCCGCCCCGACCAAGGAGCACAGCGAGAATGGGGGCTTGCTTCGGTTCACCAGTCGGTCCCCGCCCGCCGAGTTCCGTTCTCTCACAGGCCATTCCTCTGACCTGCCCGACGGGGCCCCCTCAGTACGCTCTCCCACAACGTGCGCGCAGCGCGGACGCAGCCCGCCGCGGTCCGTCAGGCCCAGCCCGTCCTCCCCAGGAGAGCGCCGCACGGCGCGGAGGAGCCCGAGCACTGATGGCCCAGTCATATCCCCGCAGGGTCGTGCATCGAGGAGCTGCCCCGCAGATGACAGCGCCGCTCTGGCGGCCCCCAGCGACGCTGCCTCCGACGCCTCCGCTACCGAAGCTCCCGAGGCCCAGTCCGCCCCCGTACCCCTTGCGCCAGCGATCAGGAAGGCGGCCGTCGTCGTCCTGGCCCCGTCCCGCAGCTCTGCCCAATCCTCGCCGGCCAGGGGTGCAGCCCGCAGTCCACCAGCAGGCTCCGGCAATTGCAGCCGTGCTTCACCTGCGGCAGAGTCAGGCGAGGGGCTTCCTCCGCGCGCGGCTGGCGATGGGGGCGCGGACGGCCCCTCCGGCAGCGTAGCAGCATCCCCCGCCTCAGACGCGTCCCCCCAGGGGCAGCCCCAGGCCGATAGGTATACGCGCGACGAGGGCAACCGATGTGGCCAGTGGGACAGCGACCGCTCCTGGAGGCGCTGCGATTCTAACCGCGAGCCCTACGGCAGCAATTGGAGCGGGTGGACAAATTGGCCCAGCTGGGGCCCCGCTGGCCGCAGTGAGTCGTGGGGCCGTATTCGCACCCAGCGGACGTATACAGACGCACAGTCGGCCCCTTGGCCCAACCCCATCCACGATCCCCACACTGGGCGGTACATGTATAGGGCCCCGTTGGAGGAAGTCCATCTGTCCCTCGTCGGTGGCGAGGACCACGCTGCCGCTGTGAAGCGCCTGCAGAGAGAGAGAGAGAGAGAGAGAGAGAGAGAGAGAGAGAGAGAGAGAGAGAGAGAAAGAGAGAGAGAGAGAGAGAGAATAGAGAGCAAAGGGATTATTTTAGCGGCAGTTGGCAGCAGTGGACGCGCGCACACCCCACCAGTACTGGCTACGTCTGCGCGGATCCCGCCAAGCAGGACCCTGGGTCCTGCGAGGCCTTCCTTTGGGATTGGCGTGAACACGACTACAACCCAATGATTATGGACAGGGCCCTTCGGCTTCGGGTCAACTGGTCAACTGTCCGCGACAAGTTTGCGAACCGTTGGAAAAGAAAATGTACCTCGATCGAGGGTAAGGGCAAGAACTGTTGGGCTGACGGCACCTCTTCGCAGGCAAATCAGGGAGCTACAAGTCGTGCCGCGAGCGCGCGCCAATCCCGGGCGCGACAGTAGACCCCCTCGCCATACACCGCCCTCTCTACAGCGTCCCGTTCGCACCAGCGGGCTTCTCGCTTTCCCCTGGAACGCGACCGTCAGTCGCCCCTACCACGGTTGCCTGTCTTCACCCCCAACCGCCGCTGCTCTCCCCTCCCGTGAGCGCCAGCTCCCTTCCGTGCCACCCGCCGACGGGCCCGAGTTCGGGTCTCTTCCACTTCGCCCACCCGCCTCCAAGCCCGCCCTGCGGGCGGCCCCCTGGGGGGCCACCCTGGCTTCGTGCCCACTGCCGCCTGGGGCGCGCCCAGCTGGGTCTGGCACGCTCCCGGCTCCCAGGAGGCCCTTGCTCCTGGGCCTTCTGTGGCCCTCCGCCCCCCGGTGTTGTGCCGCCACCCGCGCCCCCGCCTCAGGCAGCCGCCCGGGGTCTTCGGCGCTCCTCCCTCGCTTCTGGCTGGGAGGTCACTGGAACGCCTGCTACGTCCCACCGCCGCGTCATTTCTCCATGGCGCGCCCCCAGTTGCCTGGCGCGTTCAGCGCGCTTGGGTTTTTCCCTTGCCGTTCAAGGGCCTCGGACCCTCCCGCGGGTCGTCGGTTTTTGGCGGGCGCTGCCGTCCTGGCTCCGCCCCAGCGTGAGAGGCTGCGGGCCCCCCCCCCCGGCCCGAAGCGCTGACCTCCAGCCGATCGCCGTCATTTCGTACCAGTCACACAGCTTGCGACCGTTAGTCGCGCTCGCCGCCACGACTCTCCCTTCCCTACCAAATATTGCGACCGTTCGTCGCAATATTTGGTAGAGAGGCGTCTCCATCCATTCCGCGGGCGGCCCCCTGGTGGCCGCCCTGGCTTCGCGCCCCATGCCGCCCGGCATGCGCTCGGCTGGGGGCGCTGGCCCTCCTCTGGCCCTCCAGCTCGCCCATGGCCTTTGCTCTGAGCTGCTTGCGACCCTGCGCCCCCTGGCGCAGGGTCGCCCCCCTTGCGCCCGCCCTAGGCGCCGCGCCGGGGTCCCCGGGCTTCCCCCCGCTGTCTCCTGCCATGAGACCGCCGAGGCGCCTGGGGGGTGTCACTGTCGCGTCGTTGCACGCGGCGCCGGCCTAGCCGCCGCGCTCCGCTATCGGTGTGGTGCTCTGCCAACCTTCCGACTGCTAGTCGCTTTCTCGCTCCCCACTCCCACAGGCTCCGCGCGCGAGGCCGCAGGGGGACCCCCTCGGTCCAGGGCGCTGTTCCGCCCCGCCCTGGCCCCTCCTCTCTCGGTGCTGTGGCGGGTGCCCCTACTCGCGGCGAGGGGCCTGCGGCCCACTGGCGGCGTCGGCCCGGGGCTGCTGCCGCCCCCGCCGCGGGCGTCTTCGATGCCGCTGCCGCTGGCGTCTTCGATGCCGCGGCCGCCGCTTGCGCCGCCGGCGCTCGCCGCGCCGTGGCGACTGCCGCCGCAGCGGTGGCTCCGCTGCCGCGCGCGGTTGGCGCCGCTGGCCACCTAGCCTGCCGCGCGCGCCGCCGGCGCCCCCGTCGCGGCGGGCGCCGCCTGCGCCGCGGGCGCCGTGGCGCCGCGGCCGCGGCTGGCGCTGCGCAGGCCGCTTGCCTCGCCGTCGCGCCGCGCATCGCCGCGACCGCCTCCGCTGCCGCCGCCGCCGCCGCCGTCGCCGCCGCTGCTGCCGCCGCCGCCGGCCCCCCTCCAGCGGCGGCCGCGGCCGGCGGCGCCGTGGCCGCCGGCGCCGCGGCGGCGCTGCCTCAGCGTGCGAGGCCGCAGGGAAACCCGCTCGGTCCGTCGCGCTCGGTCCGAGCATCCCCAGGTGGTGCTCCCCCCGTTGGGGCTCCGACGCTCCTCGTTGCCAGGTGCTCCGCACCTCGCGGTCTGTCTATATCTGGCCCGCGGTTGCTTCCCGCCTTCCTCGTTCTGCCGGCGCCCCAGACCTTGCGCGTGAGGCCCAGCGGTCTGCCAGCTGCCCCCCCATCGGGCATCTCTCTGGCCGTCTGGTGGTCTGCGTCTTGCATTCCGCCTGCCGCCTGCCCCTCTTCCCGCGTGGGGTCGACTGGCGCCCGGCCCTCCCCCTCGCTGCCCCTCTCCGTGGGTCGTGCTTCTCGACTCCTGGGCGTCTGCAGGCCGCCGCTTCCTGTCCGGCATTTCCGCCATTCCCTGCGTCCGGCCCTCTGGCCTTTCCCTCTCGCTTCGCAGCTTGGTCGGGGCCCGCCTCCCCCGCCGCCCCTCGACGCCGCTCGGTGTCTGCGCTGCTCCCTGGCTTCGTCCACGGCGTGCTGTTCGTCTTGCCGGCGGTCGTCTTTCTCTGGGACGTGGGCTCCTTGAGTTGCCGCCTGGTGTTGCACGTCGCCCAGAAGTTCGTCCTGGTGCTTGCGCATCTCTGAGCGGCAGTGAGGCTCGTCTCCTGTTGTCTCTCACCTGCTCGTTCTTGTTCTTTTTTTCCGCTTCCTCTTCTTTTGCGCTAACTTGGGCCGTTGCTAGTTTGCTATTCCCTGGGCGCCGCCCGACCTTTCTTCGCCGCGACCGCGATCAAATCGTATCCCCACTAGCCAATTCAAAGATCCTGCCCGTGAGAAATGTCGGGGAAAAGGGGGCGAACAAACACATGTAGTAAAACGCAGCGGGCGACCAGGGCGAACGGAGAAATATCTGGGAGAAGGGGATGGCCTTGGAGTGTCTCTTCGGGCCATCCGTGGGGCCCGCGACGGGGCGAGTGAAGGAGGAGGTGGAGGGCGAGGAGGAGGATGACGACGACGACGGCGATAATAATTACGACGACGAGGAAGAGGAGGAAAGGAACAGGAAAACGATGAGGGCAAAGAAGAGGATGAGGACGAGGATGACAACGAGGACGAGGATAGAGTCTTCAAGATTCGCCTTTGGAGCCCTCCTAGGATTCTTTAGGGCTGTTGTGGGGGGTCTTGGGGCTCTGTTGGGGCCCTTTGGGAGCCATCTTGGGGTGTCATTGAGGGCTGTGGGTGGCCTTTTGGGGCCATGTTGGAGGCAATCAATCAAGGGGGGTGGGGGCACTTTCGCCCCCCAACCTTGGGGGGTGAGGAAAATCTCCTTGGAAGGAATATGATATTGGAAGAAGACATGACGAAATCGCAACACCACCTTAGCCCAAATGGGCTGGTGGGATTAGGTTGCGTTGCTTCGGTAGCGTTGTTTATGATGAACATGGGGTAGCTAATCAGCCTTTCCTCTCCGAGTCGGAACCCACGTCATCTTTTGGATGATTTTGAGACCTCGGAAGCCCGTCGAACATGAGCACGCTAGAGGGCACACTTTGATATTCATCTTGTTAGGTTTCCAAGGATTTTTGCATCTCGGTGGTATGCTTGAAAGGCTACGTGGCCATTTGAAGCCGTCTTGTGGCTTGCGTTGGGCTCTTTAAAGCATGCAGGGGGAAGTCTTGAACCTTCTAGGGGCTACTCTGCGCCATCTTGGAGGCCATCAAGATGGCAATTTGAGCCTTATTATGCTATTATGGACGGTGGCCCCTTTCGCGGACCCCCCACATGGTTAGGAGACCCAGAAGGGGGTTGCAGTTGACCCCATCGACGAACGGAGTGAAAGGGGCTTGGAGGACAGAGAATTCGCCAAAACACAAACGCCCAGAGGGCTGGTACGATACTTTCTGTGATTTGTGAGTGGCTAGAGGCGCGATGGCCTCTCGAGGTTGATCGTCCGTCTCACTTGTTGTTGGGAAATGTAATACAAAGCGCCACCCGTTGCGCCACATACAGCTGCAAAGGGTTGGGTCTTTTGTTGGGCAAGGTTCTCGCTGTCGTGATGCGGCATCATCCGCAACCGCGTATTGGGCGAAGTCATATGATGTTGCATGTGTGCATTGCGCGCACGTTTTTGTACGCGTGTCTTTGTACCTCCTTCCGTGGTTCCGCTATTGTCCACCTTGTATGGTACGCCTCGATTTGGAATCGGGTTCCAATTTCAATGCTTGCAAGCAAGTTGTTCGCATCTCATGGGTCCATGCGTTGTTTCCAGCGCTCCCGTGACCGGCATGCTGTGTGCTTTTCATGTTGCATGCATTTGGGCGTCGATACGTAGCCGCCCTTTTCACCGTATACGGTTGATAGTGAGGGGCTTTGTTGGAGTTGTATTCGGATGTGCCGCGTTGCTTTCGCATTTCCGCTTGCAGCCATTTCTCCAACTTGTTTGCGGGGTGGAACCATGCCAGCAAGGTCGGCTCGGGGCCAGAGCCGCGGTCTCTGGCCCGTGGTTCCCAGGACGCGGCAAGAGCGCGACGAGGAACCGCGGTGTTCTTTTTGCGCGAAAGCATTTCGTAACACTGGCGGGTGAAGAGAGTGTGTTTTGTTCGTCATCTAAAGGTCCGGCGATCCAAGCTTTTTTGTCCCAACCATCCTGTGGTGTTGTGTCGTCGTTTTGAAGAGACAGCGCCCCGCGTCACTCCTCTCCTCCCCTCCTCCCTCCTCCCGTCCCCCCCTCACTTTGGCACACCCCTCACACGTCGTGGCCCCATAGGGAGCCCCACCGAAGGCCCAAATGCCAGCGTTCGAAGCCCAAATGCCAGCGTTCGCATGCGCCCGCCGCGCCCATTTTGGCACACCCCTCACACGTATCGTGGCTCCATACGGAGCCCCACCGAAGGCCCAAATGCAAGCGTTCGCATGCGCCCGCCGCACCTATTTTGGAACACCCCTCACACGTTTCGTGGCTCCATAGGGAGCCCAACCGAAGGCCCAAATGTCAGCGTTCGCATGCGCCCGCCGCACCCATTTTGGCACACCCCTTACACGTTTCGTGGCTCCATAGGGAACTCCTCCGAATGCGGTGCGTACAATGACGGTATTCACAGCTGCTCATTGTTGGGTCCTTCGCCATGTTAATTTCCTTCAACAGGGGAGGCAGTACTTGAGGTTTGGCTGCTCTTCCCTCTTGTGGGGGTGAGATTTGCGGTTTGGAACGAGCCAGAGGGCTGGGTACCCAGGGGCGCTTTCATTCAGGGTGGATGCGAGGGGAGCTCCTCACATCAATGCAGGAAGCGTGTCATATGATCCTATGAAGCAACGTTCTCAAACGTTTGTGCAGCGAGCCATCCAGGTATATGGTGGGAGCAAGCGGTGTTCTGATGTGCAGTTCGGGGATGGTGCTGTGATCGGAAAAACGTAAGGCTCGATCACGCCGGAACTCGGGTTTGACGGTTCGTGGGATGTTTGCAGCGGGAGCTTGCGTCGAATTTCAGACTGTGTCTCGTCATTTTCCTGGTGGCTTAGTCAGGCGAAACCGAGTCCCCCAAACCCGATCCTTACGTCTCCTCGATGTGAACTCGCCGTGCCGCCTCCGGCGCTTGAGGTTGTTTTCGACCGTACGTCTTGCTTTACTGTTGGAGGGGGGCGGTCGTTGGCTAGTGGCCAACCGAGAAGGGACTTCAATGATGGAGCCGCCCCCCTCCCAAAGCCTTTTGCGGGCACTAAAACGTCCTCCCCCTCCTCGTCCTCCTCCTCGCTCTTCCTCCTCGCCCTGCTGATAGGAAACAATCAGCTCCCATTTCAAAAAGGGGGCGTATGAAAGACCCATCTGGGTTAGTACTCTGCTTACGCTTCGGCCAGGGTCGTCGTGAGCTAGGGGGGGGGAAAGTCCAGGACTGGCGAGTGACGACCAGTTCAATCGAGTGGACGGCCAGTGGCGTGGATCGGTGCGGCTCTGCAGCAGGGGGTAGGCATGATGTCAATACGTCCTGGGAGCCAGGCCCAGTGCAGGACACGAGCTTGAGGATTCCTCAACATCCTCGTGCACGTACCCGTGTCCGTGCAGGTGCGTGGGTGAGTGAGCACACGTGTAGGTGTGCGTGCAAGTGTTAGACGACTATTCCCGTGCTTGTGTTCACAGTCGCTTGTGCCCAAGAGCCGCAATGTACGTGTTCAAATTTCGCAACATCAACCCATGAGCGGTTGGCCGGCGCTTGCTTCTTACACAGGGCACACATGCTAGTCATATTCGTTTGGAATTTCGTCACATGTAGTGAGGATTGCATTGTCTCATTATGGTTGAAATTGTTTCACTTTTGCTTGTAATTGTCGGGCGCCTCGGCCCCACCCTGCGGCACCCGCGCAGTTGCTAATGCTGGCCGATGTCCAATGCCCGATGTCTGATGCCACCAGCCTGTCACGCATCAACGGCCTTGTGTCAGTTGGACTGGTGGTCTCCTGGTGTCGTCCGCCAGTTGCCCCCAGCCCTTGGTTTGCCGCCGCCTACCAACCTCCTGCCCCACGCGCTTGCTCCAGCACTGCAGCTGAGGAGTGTTGGGTCGACTTCTAGTGATAGAGAAGCGTTCTTACGGATTCAGAATAGTTGGGCTTGACATTTCTTGATCGTCGTGCCAGACGGTGATGGGCTCCATCGTCGTCTTTGTCTTTAGCCGCCCTGATGCTCATGCTGTCCTACCTGTGCCCACGGGTTTATGCCGATGCTGTTACTGATGGCATGTGTGGTCCAGTCGGCCTCCTTCGCAATGTGCCGAAACATAGCAGCGGCCACTCAACACTTGTCGCGTACGGCTTGGCTACGGCACCGTAGCTGAAATTGGCGGCGGTTTTCCGCTTTGACGCGCCGCGGCTGATTGCTTTCATATTTTTCCTCGCGCGGATTATCGGGGGCACGTGCAGGAGTCGTGGGTATCCACGCCTCGCCGTCCAGAATCGGTTCTGATCCAGATCTGCCTGTCGCCGATGTCGGCTTGGATCGCACGCGGGCCCTTGCTTTGCACTTGACAAAGTGGGCGTTCACAATCGTTTTGAAATTACGCTCGCGTGTTGCCAGTGGTGGGTTCTCGTGCACGTCCCAGTTCCGCGGTTGTAGCTTCCAGTGCGTCCCCGGAAATCGTCCCCGCTCTCGTTTTTCGCGCACTGGCTCGCGCGGTGTTGCCTGACAAGGGCTGCTGCCAGTCCGCGTGCCTGGTGTTGATTTGTAGGGTGGGGTTGGACGGCTGGTTTGGAGTGCGGGGTCGAGAGTCACGGGCGAGGGCCAGTGTCAGTTTCTTTGTTTTCTCTCTCGTCGAAGATCTAGGCCTCCTAAATGGGGTCCGACTAGATGGGGTCGGAGGATCGCGCCGCATCGCCGATGCATCGGCGATGCATCAGCGATGCGGCTCGATGTGGAGCTCGATTTTCTCTACGCTGTCGTCGCTGGTGCATCGCCGACGTCGCCGATGCATCACCGATGCTTCGAAGATGCATCGCCGATGCATCGGCGATGCGGCTCGATGTCCTCCGACCCAGTCTACTCCGACCCCACCATCTCGGAGGCCGAGAGTCTAAGAGGAGGGAGGAAAGCGGAAAACGGGCAACAGGGGACGACGGCCCAGAGGCTGGAAGGCTGGGGAGCGGAGGGCGACGGGCGTGGGCAAGGGGGGGTCGGGCGAGAGTCTGAGACGGGTTGGCATGCAGACGCGGGGGTGGCTGCGGCGTTGGGTGCGGGAAAGCTTTGCAGCAGATCACGGTTCCTGGTCGGCATGTGGACGGGCGGGTTGAATAGAGCTGCGATTGGGGTTGCTGTCTTATCTGTTGTCCTCTCCACGGCACTGGTGGTGCCGTTTGTGTTGACAGCCGGCGGGATCGACGCGCAGGCTCGTTGCGCTTGCACTGCTGCGCGTGGCAGTGCTGTCCCGTCGCAGTCCCCGCTGATGCAACAGCTGGTCGCATTCGCAGTGGTTGTGGTAGTGTTGCTGGTAGCGCTCTTGCTGTTGCGCGTGGTGATGCTGCTGGTCCTGGACGTCGCTCCCGCAATGGTGTTGCTGCCGGTCTCAGTCTTGGTGGTCGTGGTGGTGCTGCTGCGCGTCTGTTTCTGCGCTTGGTGCGGCTGGCTCTCTGGTCATGCCCGCCTCGGTGCAGCTGTGGGTCCCTGTCCTGGTGGTCGCAGGGTGCTGCCCGTTTCGCGTGCGCTGCTGTTCGTGGTGCTGTCGGCTCGACGAGTAGCGCCTATCCAGGTGCGGCTACTCCCTGACGTGGTGGTCGTGGTGGTGCTGCTCGTTGCGCTTGTGCCTGTGCGCGTGGTGCTGCTGGCCCTGGCCGTAGTGCTTGGCGTGGTCCTGCTGGTCGAAGCGTGGTTGTTGCGTTGGGTGGTGCTGCTGCGCAACCTGCTGCTGTCCCCGTCCGTCGTGCCCGCTGGTGCCGCTCTTGGGCGCGGTCGAACCTTGTTCTCGTGGTTGTGCTGCTGCGCGTGGTGTTTTTCTTTTTGGGTGCTGTCTGCGGTGCTTGTATTGCTGAGTGCTGCGCGTCTTCTGGCCGCCAGCGCCTGCCTGCCTGGCCAGGGCCGCTGGGGCGGGCGGCCAGGACCTGCGCCGCTTCCCTGTGCAGGAGGGCCGCGCCCAGTTGTGCGCCACCGCCGCAAGCGCCGGCCCGGAGCGCGGCCGTACCGATAGCCTCGCTGGGCGGCGGCCGCCTCGCAGCGTGGTGCTGGCGCGGGCGTCGGGGCTGGTGCTGCAAGTTCTGGGGCGTAAGGCGCAGGTAAAATATGGCCACGGATGGCCTTGAGAAGTTCTGCACGGATGGCCTTGGAAGTTCTGCACGGATTGCCTTGACAAGGACGGTCGTGTGTCCCGGGTCGGAGGGGTAGCAGAGGAAATCGACAGCGCGATGTTTGTTTTCGACGCGAACGGCATGCTTGCTACTCCGGTGCCCCCTGCGTTTGAAAAGTTGTGGTGCGGCTGCTGGTCGCGGTCGTGGTGGTGCTGGTTGTAGTCGTGGTGGTGCTGCTGGTCGCAGTCATGGTATTGCTGGTTGTGCTGGTGGTGCTCGTCGTGGTGGTGCTGCTGGTCGCTGTCTCGGTGCTGCTGCTCCTGGTTGCGGTCGTGGCGCTGCTGGTCGCAGTCGTGGTGCTGCTGGTCGTGGTCGTGGTGGTGCTGCGGGTCGCGGTCGTAGTGGTGGTACTGCTGGTCGTTGTCGTGGTGGTGCTGCTGCTGGTCGCAGTCGTGGTGCTGCTGGTCGCAGTCGTGGCGCTGTTGGTCACAGTCGTGGGGCTGCTGGTCGCCGTCGTGTTGGTGCTGGTGGTGCTGCTGGTCGTGGTGGTGCTGCTGGTCTCTGTGGTGCTGCTGCTGGTCGCAGTCGTGGTGGTGCTGGTCGTAGTGGCGGTGGTGCTGCTGGTCGCAGTCGTGGTAGTAGTAGTGCTGGTTGTGTTGGTGATGCTGGTCGTGGCGGTGCTGCTGGTCGCCGTCTCGGTACTGCTGCTCCCGCTTGCAGTCGTGGTGCTGCTGGTCGCAGCCGTGGTGCTGCTGGTCGTGGTCGTGGTCGTGGTGGTGCTGCGGGTCGCAGTCGTGGTGGTGGTGCTGCTTGTCGCAGTCGTGGTGGTGCTGCTGCTGGTCGCAGTCGTGGTGCTGCTGGTCGCAGTCGTGGCGCTGTTGGTCGCGGTCGTGGGGCTGCTGGTCGCCGTCGTGGTGGTGCTGGTGGTGCTGCTGGTCGTGGTGGTGGTGCTGCTGGTCGTTGTGGCGCTGCTGCTGGTTGCAGTCGTAGTGGTGCTGGTCGTAGTCGTGGTGGTGCTGCTGGTCGCAGTCGTGGTGGTGCTGCTTGTGCTAGTGGTGCTGGTGGTGCTGCTGGTCGTGGTGGTGGTGGTGCTGCTGGTCGTAGTCGCGGTGATGCTGCTGGTCGCAGGCGTCGTGCTGCTGGTGGCAGCCGTGGTGCTCCTGGTCGTGGTCGTGGTGGTGCTGCGGGTCGCTGTCGTGGTGGTGGTGCTGCTGGTCGCAGTCGTGGCGCTGCTGGTCGCGGTCGTGGGGCTGCAAGTCGCCGTCGTGGTGGTGCTGGTGGTGCTACTGGTCGTGGTGGCGCTGCTGCTGGTTGCAGTCGTGGCGGTGCTGGTCGTAGTCGTGGTGGTGCTGCTGGTCGCAGTCGTGGTGGTGCTGCTTGTGCTAGTGGTGCTGGTGGTGCTGCTGGTCGTGGTGGTCGTGGTGCTGCTGGTCGTGGTCGTGGTGGTGCTGCGGGTCGCTGTCGTGGTGGTGGTGCTGCTGGTCGCAGTCGTGGTGGTGCTGCTTCTGGTCGCAGTCGTGGTGCTGCTGGTCGCAGTCGTGGTGCTGCTGGTCGCAGTCGTGGGGCTGCTGGTCGCCGTCGTAGTGGTGCTGGTGGTGCTGCTGGTCGTGGTGGTGGTGCTGCTGGTCGTTGTGGTGCTGCTGCTGGTTGCAGTCGTGGCGGTGCTGGTCGTAGTCGTGGTTGTGCTGCTGGTCGCAGTCGTGGTGGTGCTGCTTGTGCTGGGTGTGCTGGTGGTGCTGCTGGTCGTGGTGGTGGTGGTGCTGCTACTGGTCGTAGTCGTGGTGGTGCTGCTGTTTGTCGCAGTCGTCGTGCTGCTGGTAGCAGTCGTGGTGCTGGTCGTTGTCGTGGCGGTGCTGGTCGTAGTGGTGGTGGTGCTGCTGGTCGCAGTCGTGGTAGTGCTGGTTGTGCTGGTGGTGCTGGTCGTGGTGGTGCTGCTGGTCGCTGTCTCGGTGCTGCTGCTCCCGGTTGCAGTCGTGGTGTTGCTGGTCGCTGTCGTGGTGCTGCTGGTCGTGGTCGTGGTCGTGGTGGTGCTGCGGGTCGCTGTCGTAGTGGTGGTGCTGCTGGTCGCAGTCGTGGTGGTGCTGCTGCTGGTCGCAGTCGTGGTGCTGCTGGTCGCAGTCGTGGCGCTGCTGGTCGCAGTCGTGGGGCTGCTGGTCGCCGTCGTGGTGGTGCTGGTGGTTCTACTGGTAATGGTGGTGGTGCTGCTGGTCGTTGTGGTGCTGCTGCTGGTTGCAGTCGTGGTGGTGCTGGTCGTAGTCGTGGTGGTGCTGCTGGTCGCAGTCGTGGTGGTGCTGCTTGTGCTGGTGGTGCTGGTGGTGCTGCTGGTCGTGGTGGTGGTGCTGCTGCTGGTCGTAGTCGTGGTGGTGCTGCTGCTGGTCGCAGTCGTGGTGCTGCTGGTCGCAGTCGTGGTGCTCCTGGTCGTGGTCGTGGTGGTGCTGCGGGTCGCTCTCGTGGTGGTGGTGTTGGTGGTGGTTCTGCTGCGGGTCGCAGTCGAAGCGATGGTGCTGCTGGTCGCCGTTGTGGTGGTGGTGGTACTGCTGACCTCCTCGTGGTGCCCGCTGCCGTGTCGGGGGTGCTCCCGGCGCTCGTCGGAGCCCCCCGGGGCGGCCGTGCTGGCCGCGGCGCCAAGCATCAGGGGCGCGCTGGCAGGCGGCTAGCGGGTGGGCCGGCGGAGTCTGCGAGCAGCACTTCGGCCAGGTCTGGGTCGTCCTCCCCGGCGGCTCCCCCCAAGGCTAGGTAGCCGTCGCCCGTCAGGGTGGCCATGAGCGAGTCCTGGGCCGCGACGCTCAGGAACCCCCACCAGCGGTTGGTGTACGCGAGCTCCGCGGAGCGGCGGAGGAGGGCCGGCGCGGCCCGCGCCTTCTGCTTGGCAAGCAGGCGTACCAGCTGGAGGGAATCGCGGCCCCACCTGCCTCCGACCTCGCAGGAGAGGACCATGAGGCGGCCTGAATGGCCGGTCGTGAGTTCGTGGTACCTGCGTCGTTTGCGCCTTTCGGCCCCAAGTAGCGCGGCGCCGTCGGTGTCGAAGGTGCGCGGCCGGTGCCAGCCGTCCCTGCGGAGGGGGGACACCATGGTGCTGTCGCAGCACAGCGGGACGCCGTTCGGCGAGATGCCGTAGACGACTAGGTCTAATTGTCTGCGGTCCAGCGGGTTGTGGACAACGGCGTTAGTGTCCCGCAGCAGCTGTTGGGGGACAACTCTCCCTCCTGCTTCTCTGGCGACCCTCGCCCAAGCTCGTTCGAGCGGTTTCGCGCGTCTGGCGAGAAGCCCCGTGCGTGGGCACGCGGCTAGGTGGTCTCCCAGCGTGTCCAGCCGGGCCCGGCAGCCTGGGTGGCCGGCTGCCCCGCAGGTGTGCGGGAGGAGCGGCAGCGGGAGCCTGAGGCGCCGGCGCAGGGCTGCCAGGAACCGCGCGGGCTTGAACACGTGCCCCTCGGTGGTGGGTAAGGTGTGAAGCCAGTAGGCGGCCCTCGGTCCTGAGCCTGACCTTAGCATGGCCTGGTTGGCCCTGGTGAGGCTGGGCATGAACACGTTGTCCCTGTAGTGTGTGTTGCGTGCGGAACAAGCGTGGAACTGCCAGCCGTGCTGCCATTCCCCCGGTTCGGCGGCCTCCGAGCGCGGCGGCGCTTCTGGGCGCAGCCCCTGGAGCAGGTCGGTCCAGGAAGGTCTCCGAAAGCCTTCGGTTTCGAGCAGCTGTGCGGCCGCGGCGGCTGCGGCAAGGTTGCCCCTACGGCCGGGCCTGGTGCCGTCGAGGAGGTCCCTGATCGCTGCAGCTTCAACGGGGCGCCGTTGGTGGAGCATGTGTAGGGCGTCTGCCCAAGCGCCCCAGTAGGCCGCTGGGGACGTGCGCGCGGCGCTTTGGAGCCCGAGTCCTCCGTGTCGTCCAGGCATTGCTGCCAGTGCGCGCGCCCGTCGCTCTTCGTCTTGCGACATCGCGGGGTCCCCGAGGAGGCGGCGCAGGGTGGCCCACATGTCGCCGTCGTGGCCTCTCGCGTATTCTGCGATTTCCTCTGGCGGCAGGGTTCGCAGCAGGTGGTTGGCCCGCGGGGAGGCGCAAAGGAGGAGGAGGAGCCAAGCGCACTGTAGGTCGGTCAGGTGCGCCAGTTCGTCCAGGAGTCTCCTCTCTTCCTGTAGTCTGCTTTCCAGGTGTGCCGCGACGAATTCTGGGGTGCCTAGGGGGGTGCCAAGGATCTTGATTCCTCGGTCGGGTGGTGCTCTGTCACCCCTCCAGACGTCTTGCCCCAGCTCGCCAATTCCGGGCGGCGCTGCGCCTCCGCCCCTGCTGTAGGCCCGGCACTTGCCAAGGTGGCAATCCACGTTTGCGTGGAGGTGAATTGCTCCGGTGGTGGTGTCGAAAGCGGCTCTGGCCCTGGCCCGGGTGGTCTTGATGTACACGTCGTCCAAGAAAGCGACTAGGAAGTCCCCTTGCTCTAGGGTCCTGGATGCGCCCGCCAGCGCTCCGTGCAGGGCAAGAGCGAAGAGGGCTGGGGCCAGCGCGTCCCCCTGCTCCACTCCCTCTCCCTGGTGCACGTCGTGCACAGTCCCCATTTCGTCTTGCCAGAGGTAGGTGGAGTCTTGCCCGTACCACATCTTCACGAAGGGGATTAAGCCGGCCAGCTCTGGGCGAGCAAGGAGCTCCTGGAAGAAGGCCGACCTCGACACATGGTCGAAAGCCCCGACTCCATCGATGCTGACAATCACTGCGTCGTCGTCGTGGTCCAGCACTGACCTCAGCAGCATGGCGGCGCAGTCGGTTCCTGCCCGCGTCGTCAGGGCGAACTGGAAGGGCGCAGTTGCGGCCGCGAACTGCTCGGCGAACTGTTGAGCGAGCGCCCTGGTGACCAGTCGGCGGAAAACCTCGCCGGTGGCGATGCCCCGTACTCCGTTGTCTGGTTTCTGGAGCGCCGTCATCTTGCAGAGGGCTAGAGCGCGGGCAATCGGGGAGGGCACCCGCGCCTCCGCGAGGGCAGCGGCGGCGAATCCAAGCAGGTCCATGGACTCTTCGTGCTCCAGCAGCGGCTTGAGGTGCTCAACGCCGGCACCAACGGGACTCGCAACTGAACAACGGGACTCGCAACTGTAACGAAGGGACTCGCAAATCAACAACGGGACTCGCAACTGGCAACGAAAGGATTCGCAACTGGCAACAACGGGACCCGCAACTGGCAAAAACGGGACTCGCAACAGGCAACAACAGGACCCGCAACTGGCAACAACGGGACTTGCAATTGGCAACAACGGGACTCGCAACTGGCACGGGATTTGTAATTAGCAGCAGAGGGATTCGCAATTGGCAGGCTAGCAGGGAGACTTGCAACTGGCAGCAACGGGGCGCGCAAACGAAGGAATTGTAGAGACGTGCGGCTTCTGCAGGAGACACCGCTTAAGCGGGAAAGTGGGTAAAAGAAAGAGAGTTTGGGTTAGGCGGGGGAACCGGCTTACCAATTCAGCGGGAGATCCGGCTTACGCGGGGGAACCGGTTTAAGCGGGATAGCCGGCTTAAGCAAGAGAGCCGGGAGAGCTGGCTTCAAAAAGAAAACTAGGTTTAATGGGAGAGGTTGCTTCAACAAGAAACTAGGTTCAAACAGGACGGAAGGCTTAAAGACGAAACCGTTTTCAAGTCTAGAGCTTGTTTTTGTGGGAAAGCCGGTTTGGTGAGTGGGCCTTCGCGGGACATACAGAATGGTGAGATATGTCGGGAATTCGTTTATGCATTAGCGGTGAAATCCGGTTTTGTCTTATGTGTATTGCATTGACTTTGTATTCGCCCGGATTGTAATAATATGTATTTCTTTCGTTTGCGTAATCGTAAATGGTCCCCGTTCACCGGATTGAAAACATTGCCGTAACCATACGGAAAAGCCTATAATATTCCCGACATTCTTCCGCATTGTTTCAAGGACCGAACCCGCGATCATAATGATTATTCCGTTTGTCATATGCGAGCCTCTTGCAGCCAATAGAACGGCACTACATTTCGATGACGACCTGCCGATGACAACGAAATTCTTCGACAATTTCATGGCGACGACCAGCTCGACGATAACGAAATTTCCTTGGCCGACCTCTTGCATGTGATCCTTCCTCCTCTTCACCCTCTTCCTCATTCGGACCTCACAGAACAATTATGTCCACCCCAAACGGCCGTGCTGAACCCCCCAACGGCCGCTAAATCAGAACGCGGCCGCGGTCGCGCTCCTTCCCGCCCGGCAGCTGTAAAGGGAAGTCTCTGTGCATTCGACAACCTGCTAGGCGATGACGAAACTTTCCCCGTGGCCTTCTTCGACCTCCTCCTGTTGGACCTCCTCTTTTGCTCTTCTTCTTCGTCCTTCTCTTCATGCTCCTCGCCCTCTCTTTTTCATTTTCTTGCTCCTCGATATTTTTCCTTTTCTCTTTCTTTCCCCAATCAGAGTTGGCTCCGTAGGGCTCCCAGCGGATTTATATGACAGGGCAAGCCCCGTCGTGGATTTCGGTGGCCGGGCCCGGGGGCCCAAGTGTCAGGGGGCGCCCGGGCGTTCCGTAGCCGCATGGTCCTATAGACTTCGTATAGCCCACTCACCCCCTAGCCCTATATCCCTATATCGCTATGGCCCAAGAGCCGTATACCATATAGCTCTATGGCCTCCTTTATTTTCTCCTTGCAGGCGTCCTTCTGCCTCCTCATTGCCGGCCTCCTTCTGCCTCTTCGTTACGAACCTCCCTCTGCCTCCTCGTTACGAACCTCCCTCTGCCTCCTCCTCATCCTCAGCCTCCTCTTCGAAGTCCAGCCTCTCGCGGATGCTGTTCGCCCGGTTCGCTGGGCTTCGTCTCGCCGGGCTTCGTTTCGCCGGGGTCGCTTTCGCCAGGTTTCGCCTCGTTGGGCTTCGTTCTCGGGGATGCGCATGTAGTTGCGAGTGTTGTTTTCCAGGTGCGAGCCCCGTTGTTGCCAGTTGCGAGTCCCGTTGTTGCCAGTTGCGAGTCCCGTTGTTGCCAGTTACGCGTCCCCGTGTTGCCAGTTGCGAGTCCCGTTGTTGCCAGTTGCGAGTCCCGTTGTTGCCAGTTGCGAGTCCCGTTGTTGCCAGTTGCGAGTCCCGTTGTTGCCAGTTGCGAGTCCCGTTGTTGCCAGTTGCGAGTCCCGTTGTTCAGTTACGAGTCCCGTTGTTCCAGTTGCGAGTCCCGTTGTTCAGTTGCGAGTCCCGTTGCCCTTCTGCTCAACGCGGACCCCCGACGGTCCTGCTGCCGTGCCCTTTTTGGCGGACCGGAGGAAAGCGCGTGCCTGCCCTCTCTCTTTGTGCAGGCGTCCTTCAGAGCTTGGGCTATTTTGCGTGCGAGGGCTAAAAGCTGGCAGTTGAAATGCAGTCGAGTTTCGCACTGTGTGCTTGTTGTCCCACTGCGGGGCGTCCGCGACAAAATCGCCACGCGGAGCACACTCGCCAGGGCACGTATCGAGGACGATGGTCTGGTTACTTACATATTTGAACGTGGCAAGTACATGCTCTCGGCGTCTCCCAGCCAGGCTTCTCCAGACGTTTTTTTTTTTTTTTTTTTTTTTTTTTTTTTTTTTCCCTCCCAGTCCCAGTCCCAGTCCCTGGCCGAGTCCGCAGCGAAAGGGGCCGCTGCACCTGGCTCCCTCCGGCTGGCCCCCTGGCTGGGCTGCCGACGCCCGCGGTCGCCTTAGGCGGCCCGGCGGGCCCGCCAGCCACCGCGCGGTCTTCGCGCCGCCAGCCGCCGCCGCCCGCCGCCCGCCCGGCCGAGCCGCCCTGCGTGCCTCGGCCTCGGAGCCGCGGGAGCGCTCGAGGCCCTGGCCCGGCCGGCTCCGCTCCGTGCCCGGGCAAGGCCGCCCGCGAAGGCCGCCAGAGCTGCCCCAGCCCGGCGGCCCGCGGCCGCAGCGCCCGCCGGCCCTGCCCGCCTGCCGTAACCCACGACGTCGGGTCCCAGCTTCGCGTCCAGCATCGCGCTGAGCAGCACGAATGCCTGTTGCCACTGCCCCCTCTTCTCGCCCGCGCTGATCCCAGCATTGTAGCTGATGACACTTGGCGCCACCGTCGCCTCCCTCATCTCGCTGGGCAGCGAGAGAGCCCGCTGCCACTGCTCGCCGTTCGTGCACGCGCTGATCCCAGAGCTGTAGCTGATGACACTTGGCTCCACCTTCGCCTCCCGCATCCCGCTGAGCAGTGGGAGAGCCTGCTGCCACTGCTCGCCGTTCGCACACGCTCTGATCCCAGGGCTGATCCCAGAGTTGTAGCTGATGGCATCTGGCTCCGACCTCACTTCCCACATCTCGCAGAACAGCGATAGAGCCCGCTGCCACTGCTCGCCTTTCGTACGCGCGCTGATCCCAGAGCTGTAGCTGATAACATTCGGCTCCGATCTCACTTCCCACATCCCGCTGAGCAGTGATAGAGCCCGCTGCCACTGCTCGTCTTTCGCGCACGCGCTGATCCCAGAGCTATAGCTGATGGCATCTGGCTCCACCTTCGCCTCCCACATCTCGCTGAGCAGCGATAGAGCCCGCTGCCACTGCTCGCCGTTCGTCCACGCGTTGATCCCAGAGCTGTAGCTGATGACACTTGGCTCCACCTTCGCCTCCCGCATCTCGCTGAGCAGTGGGAGAGCCTGCTGCCACTGCTCGCCGTTCGTACACGCTCTGATCCCAGGGCTGATCCCAGAGTTGTAGCTGATGGCATCTGGCTCCGATCTCACTTCCCACATCTCGCAGAGCAGCGAGAGAGCCCGCTGCCACTGCTCGCCTTTCGTACACGCGCTGATCCCAGAGCTGTAGCTGATGACATTCGGCTCCGATCTCACTTCCCACATCCCGCTGAGCAGTGATAGAGCCCGTTGCCACTGCTCGTCTTTCGCGCAAGCGCTGATCCCAGAGCTATAGCTGATGGCATCTGGCTCCACCTTCGCCACCCACATCTCGCTGGGCAGTGAGAGAGCCCGCTGCCACTGCTCGCCTCTCGCGCATGCGCTGATCCCAGAACTGTAGCTGATGACACTTGGCTCCACCTTCGGCTCCCACATCTCGCTGAGCAGTGGGAGAGCCTGCTGCCACTGCTCGCTGTTCGCGCACGCGCTGATCCCAGAGTTGTAGCTGATGGCATCTGGCTCCAACCTCACTTCCCCAATCTCGCAGAGCAGCGATAGAGCCCGCTGCCACTGCTCGCCTTTCGTGCATGCGCTGATCCCAGAGCTGTAGCTGATGACGCTTGGCTCCACCTTCGCCTCCCGCATCTCGCTGAGCAGCGGGAGAGCCTGCTGCCACTGCTCGCCGTTCGCACACGCTCTGATCCCAGGGCTGATCCCAGAGTTGTAGCTGATGGCATCTGGCTCCGACCTCACTTCCCACATCTCGCAGAACAGCGATAGAGCCCGCTGCCACTGCTCGCCTTTCGTGCACGCGCTGATCCCAGAGCTGTAGCTGATGACATTCGGCTCCGATCTCACTTTCCGCATCCCGCTGAGCAGTGATAGAGCCCGCTGCCGCTGCTCGTCTTTCGCGCACGCGCTGATCCCAGAGCTATAGCTGATGGCATCTGGCTCCACCTTCGCCTCCCCCATCTCGCTGGGCAGTGAGAGAACCCGCTGCCACTGCTCGCCTCTTGCGCATGCGCTGATCCCAGAACTGTAGCTGATGACACTTGGCTCCACCTTCGCCTCCCACATCTCGCTGAGCAGTGGGAGAGCCTGCTGCCACTGCTCGCCGTTCGCGCACGCGCTGATCCCGGAGTTGTAGCTGATGGCATCTGGCTCTAACCTCACTTCCCAAATCTCGCAGAGCAGCGATAGAGCCCGCTGCCACTGCTCGTCTTTCGTGCACGCGCTGATCCCAGAGCTGTAGCTGATGACGCTTGGCTCCACTTTCGCCTCCCAAATCTCGCAGAGCAGCGATTGAGCCCGCTGCCACTGCTCGCCGTTCGTACACGCGCTGATCCCAGGGCTGATCCCAGAGTTGTAGCTGATGGCATCTGGCTCCAACCTCACTTCCCACATCTCGCAGAGCAGCGATAGAGCCCGCTGCCACTGCTCGCCTTTCGCGCACGCGCTGATCCCAGAGCTGTAGCTGATGACGCTTGGCTCCACCTTCGCGTCCCACATCTCGCTGAGCAGCGGGAGAGCCTGCTGCCACTGCTCGACGTTCGCATACGCGCTGATCCCAGGGCTGTATCTGATGCCATTCGGCTCCAACCTCACTTCCCGCATCCCGCTGAGCAGTGGTAGAGCCCGCTGCCGCTGCTCGCCTCTCGCGCGCGCGCTGATCCCAGAGCTGTAGCTGATGACTCTTGGCTCCGCCATCACCTCCCGTCTTCCTCCTCCCCCTCCGTCCTGACTCCCTGGCTCGCTGCCACTGCCTGCTGACGTCGAGCGCGGTTATCTTCGCCTCCTCCTCCTCCTCGACCTGGTCCTGCTCGTCCGCTGCCTTCTCCTCTTCTTCAATTTCCTCCTCTGCCGCCTCGCTCTCCTCCCTGGCTCGCTGCCACTGCCGCTGCCCATTTTTCGCACGTGCGCTGGCCCCAGCGATGCAACTGATGACGTTGGGCCCCAGTTTGGGAATCAGCAGCGCCACAGCCTGCTGCCACTGCTGCCTTGTCTCGCAGGCGCGGGTGGGTCTGGACTCCAGGCGGGGGTGGGGCGGGCGGGGGACGGAGGACGAGGGGGCGAGGGGCACGAGCCGGGCCCGAACGGCGAGGGGCGAACGACGCGGGGGCAGGGGGCGAACGAGACGGGACCGAGACGAGGGGACAGAGGCCGAGGGAAAGGCGAGGGGAAGGGGCGGTGGGCGTCGTCGGTGCGCGCCGTCGTGCAGGTGCGCGTCGTTGCTGCTGGTCGTTGCAGGTGGTGCCCGTCGTTGCTGGGGGTCGTGTTGCCGGTCGGAATTGGTGCTGGTCGCAGTCGTGGTGGTGCTGCTGCTGGTCGTGGTCGTGTTGGTGGTGCTGCTGCTGGTTGCGGTCGTGGTAGTGCTGCTGCTGGTCGCAGTCGTGGTGCTGCTGCTGGTCGCAGTCGTGTTGTTTCTTCCTCGGTTGATTTTTCCTGCTCGGCCAAGGTATCAATCGTGTGATCCCCGTTTCAAAAGTACTATCTTTGTGGTGGGCCCCTTCGTGCCGTGGGTTGGGCCTTCAGAACTATCGAGACAGGCTGTGGAGATAAGCGGGCGACGCGGGATCGTGAAAACACCCTTATTGAGAACGCATCACTCATCGTAGCAGGGGGGGCAGATACCTTGAAGCATGACACGGGCGTGTGGTCTCTTGTGGTGCGTCCAGACACAAGAATTGAGCCCGGCAGCGGCGCCCAATATAGTAGACAAAGTTGACATCCATCGTTTCAGTCCTAGCCCCTGGCCGAGTCCGCAGCGAAAGAGGGCGCTGCACCCGGCTCCCTCCGGCTGGCCCCCTGGCTGGGCTGCCGGCGCCCGTGGTCGCCTTTAGCGGCCCGACGGGCCCGCCGGCCGCCGCGCGGTCTTCGCGCCGCCAGCCGCCGCCACCCGCCGCCCGCCTGGCCGAGCCGCCCTGCGTGCCTCGGCCTCCGGAGGCTTCCGGGGGCGCCCGGGAGCCCCGGGAGCTCTCGAGGCCTTGGCCCGGTCGGCTCCCCTCCGCGCCCGGGCAAGGCCGCCCGCGAAGGCTGCCGGAGCTACCCTGGCCCAGCGGCCCGCGGCTGCAGCGCCCGCCGGCCCTGCCCGCCTGCCGTGCGAGCGCCGGCCCAGGAGCTGAAGCACACGACTAGCCAGATGAGCAGCGAGAGGGCTCGCTGCCACTCGTCCTTTTCCGTGCGCGCGTCAATCCCAGCACTAGTTGATGACGTGGGGCTTCATTTTCGGCATTTGCTTGCAGATGATCGCCGAGATGGCCCGCTGCCACTGCTTCCGCTTTGTGCGCGCGCCAAGTCCAGCCCTGTCACCCACGACGTCGGGTCCCAGCTTCGCGTCCCGCATCGCGCGGAGCTGCACGAATGCCTGTTGCCACTGTCCTCTCTTCTCGCCCGTGCTGATCCCAGCATTGTATTTGATGGCGTCTGGCTGCAGCTTCAATTCCCTCATCTCGCTGAGCTGCGCCGGAGCCCGCTGCCACTGAGCGCCCCTCCCGCTGCCCGCTGCCCGCTGCCCAGTATGGGGGTGAGAGCCCTGTATAGAATGTGGCACGTCTGTTGTGTAAGCTTTCCGGGCGGGAGGTTCGGGGTTGCCCTGGCTTCGGCCGACAACCCCCCGCTCCTTCGGGGCGCGCCCCCGCCCCACACTCACCGTGGGCGCGCGGGGGGTCCACACTGGCCGCAAGGGGACGCGGCAGCCTTGGGGTAAGGAAGGGGGGATATAAAAAAAACCAGGCCGAGCCCAATTGAGAAAGCAGGCGGGCGTGTGCTTTTCTTTTCTTTTCTTTTCTTTTCTCTTCTCTTCTCTTCTTTTCTCTTCTTTTCTTTTCTTTTCTTTTCTCTTCTCTTCTCTTCTCTTCTCTTCTCTTCTCTTCTCTTCTCTTCTCTTCTCTTCTCTTCTCTTCTCTTCTCTTCTCTTCTCTTCTCTTCTCTTCTCTTCTCTTCTCTTCTCTTCTCTTCTCTCTCTTCTCTTCTCTTCTCTTCTCTTCTCTTCTCTTCTCTTCTCTTCTCTTCTCTTCTCTTCTCTTCTCTTCTCTTCTCTTCTCTTCTCTTCTCTTCTCTTCTCTTCTCTTCTCTTCTCTTTCTCTTCTCTTCTCTTCTTTTCTCTTCTCTTCTCTTCTCTTCTTTCTCTTCTCTTCTCTTTCTCTTTCTCTTCTCTTCTCTTCTCTTCTCTTCTCTCTTCTCTTTATCTTTCTCTTTCTTCTCTTCTCTTCTGTCTCTTTCTCTTCTCTTCTCTTCTCTTCTCTTCTCTTCTCTTCTCTTCTCTTCTCTTCTTTCTCTTTCTCTTTCTCTTTCTCTTTCTCTTCTCATCTCTTCTCTTCTCTTCTCTTCCCTTCTCTTCTCCTCTCCTTTCCTTTCTCTTTCTCTTTCTCCTTCTCTTTTTCTTGTCTTCTCTTCCTTCTCTTTCTCTTCTCTTCTCTTCTCTTCTCTTCTCTTCTCGTCTATTCTCTTCTCTTCTCTTCTCGTCTCGTCTCTTCTCTTCTCGTCTCTTCTCTTCTCTTCTCTCCTCTCCTCTTCTCTTCTCTTCTTTCTCTTCTCTTCTCTTCTCCTTTCTCTTCCTCTTCTCTTCTCTTCTCTTCTCTTCTCTTCTCTTCTTTCCTCTTCTCTTATCTTCCTCTCTCTTCTCTTCTCTTCTATTCTTTCTCCCGTCTTCTCTTCTTCTCTTCTCTTTCTCTCTCTTTCTTTCTCCTCTCCTCTCCTCTCCTCTCCTCTCCTCTCTTCTCTTCTCTTCTCTTTTCTTCTCTTCTCTTCTCTTCTCTTCTCTTCTCGTCTCGTCTCGTCTCGTCTCGTCTCTTCTCTTCTCGTCTCGTCTCGTCTCGTCTCGTCTCTTCTCTTCTCTTCTCTTCTCTTCTCTTCTCTTCTCTTCTCTTCTCTTCTCTTCTCTTCTCTTCTCTTCTCTTCTCTTCTCTTCTCTTCTCTTCTCTTCTCTTCTCTTCTCTTCTCTTCTCTTCTCTTCTCATCTCTTCTCTTCTCTTCTCTTCTCTTCTCTTCTCTTCTCTTCTCGTCTCGTCTCTTCTCTTCTCTTCTCTTCTCTTCTCTTCTCTTCTCTTCTCTTCTCTTCTCTTCTCTTATCTTCTCTTCTCTTCTCTTCTCTTCTCTTCTCTTCTCTTCTCTTCTCTTCTCTTCTCTTCTCTTCTCTTCTCTTCTCTTCTCTTTTCTTTTCTTTTCTTTTCGTTTCTTTTTTTTTCTTTTCTTTTCTTTTCTCTCTTCTCTTCTCTTCTCTTCTCTTCTCTTCTCTGCTCTTCTCTTCTCTTCTCTTCTCTTCTCTTCTCTTCTCTTCTCTTCTCTTCTCTTCTCTTCTCTTCTCTTCTCTTCTCAAGCGAAGCGGGCCGGACCGCCTCGCGAGCGACATCTTGGAGCTCAGTCGTGGAAGGATGTCTCAAACGAAACGGGCCGGACAATCTCTCGCACACGTTCTGACAAGTCCACGTCGCACTGGCTTCCCGTTAAGTCCTTTCCTGCAGCTCCTCTCCTTCTCCCTCCTCCTCCTCCGCCTCCTCCTCCTCCTCGGCCTCGTCCTCCTCCGCCTCCTCCCCCTCCTCCTCCTCCTCTATCCTGGCTCCGGCGCTACCTCAAGCGGAGGGCGCGCTGTCAGGGAATTGGCCCAAGTTGGCGGAGACAAGCAGGCGGCCGTCGTTTTGCGTGGTGGAGGGTTCGACCCCCTCTCATCACGATCGTCTCTTACAGTCAGGTGTGGCACATGTTTGCCCTCGTGGGTCTGCGTAGCCGGCCCGCAGGATCAGGGTCGGCGCAGCGGGGTCCGCGGAATCAGGACCTGTGTCGTCTCCAGAGGCGAGGATTTAGATTCTTCGCAGCACCGCCGGAGCGGCGCACCGCCTCAAGGAAGGCGGCCGCGAGTGGGCCAGGCGACTGGCCCTTGTCCCGTTCCGTCGCACTTATTTGCCTAAGTGCTCCCTTCGAGGATGCGACTTTCGTTGTCGCTCATGCACAGTTCCCACAGCTCCTCCTCCTCCTCCTCCTCCTCCTCCTCCCCCTCCTCCTCCCCCTCCTCCTGCCTGTTCCCTCATGCACATCATCCGCCTCCTCCTTCTCCCTTCCATCTCCTCCTCCTTCTCCCCCATCCCCCTCCTCCTCATGCACCTTCTCTTCATCCCGAACGGCATTTCGGAGCCCAAAGTTGAGATGATGTATCCAGCGTAACGGGCTGGACCACATCGCGCGCGGCATCTCGGACCCCAGAGTTGCGACGATGCCTCGGGCGAAACGTGCTGCAAGGAAGTCTCCGGCGAAACGGGCCGGACCACCTCGAGCGCGGCGTCTCAGAGCTCCGAGTTGCGGGGGCGTCCTGGGGCCTCCTGGGGACCTCCTGGGGCTTCCTGCTGGGCTTCCTGTGGCCTCCTGAACTCCACCTGGGGTTTCCTGCAGCCTCTTGGGGCCCCCAGGGGGGATCCGTAACCCGTGGCCGTTTGGGCCCCTCAAAATGGAGGGAGGGGCACAAGAGCAGGAAGAATCAACGCCCTCAAGGCGAGAGGCTCAAGGCGAGAGGGCTCAAGTTCTGCTGGACACCCCCTCGGAATCGCGCCCGGCCGCCCGGGGCCGAGTTTGCAGCCAGAGGAGGCGCGCTGCCAGCTTTGGAGGCCCGAGGGCTTGCGCGCCCAATGGCACCACTCCGCGATCTTGTATTGCGCTGGCTGGGGACAGAGAGCCGTAGCCTGGAGTTGTCAGCATGTGCGAAAGATTGCGGAGCTCTCTTGGACATCTGCCCTTCTCTTCCACCCCCTCTCCTGCTGGGGTGCGGCGGCGCGGCTGCCCCGTTGGCTGCCTTGGTCCACGCGCTCTCGTCGTTAGTGCGCAGGGAGGTGGCGCCCTCGCTTGAGCGCCTTGTTCTGTCTCGGCCGCCGCGCCCTGTGGTCTCGCCATGCGCTGGGGGCCTCTGTGCTGGGGTTTGCCAGCAGCCGCCTGCCCCTGCCCAGCTTGGGTCCCGAGGTGCGGTCTGCGTGGCCGTCCTTAGCCCGGGGCGCCTAGGCTTCCTTGCTCTGGGTACTGATGTGATGCTAGAGTGGCGCTTACACGCTGTCGCCCAAGTTCTGTCCGACTCCGGCGCCGACATCTGTGCGATGCCAGGCGCGCGCATGCCGCCCGGGGCAGTGTTGCCTCCTGGCTTCCCGTATACGTGGATGGCGCCACGCTCTATGTCCTGGGGCGCGGTAGGTGTTTTTGTGCGGTGCGAGTTGGCCCAACTCCTCCGCCCTGTCCCCGAGCTTTCTTCTGATCGCGTGCAGTGGCTTGAGTTCTGGGGTGGCGCCTCTGTTCCAGGGGGGGCCCGCGGCCCGTGCTTCGTGTTCTGCGCGTGCTACCCAGCCCCGGGCGGGGACGTTGCAACGTGGAGCGGCATAATCTCATCAGTGTCCTCGGTGCGCGCGCGCCACCTGGGCGCGCGCGTTCTTGTCTGCGGAGACGGCAATGTTCACTTGTCATACGTGTTGGAGCACCCCCATGAATGCACTTGCCTGCGCTGCCGCCAGCCGGCCTCGGATCGCGCGATAGAAGCCATGATTTCCGCGGCTGGCCTGGTGGCGTGCAACCCCCCAGTTCCGACGCGTGACTCTGGCACGTGCGTTGACCTCGTCCTTGCTGATGAGCAGTCAAGTCTTCCCGCCTCGGTTGCCCACGCGAGCGGGGTTGACTCTGACCATCGCTTAGTGGCGTGCTCTGTGCCTTGCTCGTTTCGCATGCCGCACCTCGCGGGCCTGTCCCGCGTTGGCTGGCGCACGGATAGCCAGTGGGATGACGCGCTGCTCGCTGTCGCGCCGGTTCTGGCTGCATTGGCTGATGCGGGTGAAAGCCTCATTGCGTGCACCTGGTTGCGCCCGCCATGGAGTGGCGGCGGCGCCTCCAGACGGGAACGCCGCATGCTCTTAGACGCCGCCGCATGGGCGAGGGATGTTGTCTACACGCTGGTAGGGTTCGCGGCGGGGGCCGCCGAGGCGTCCGCGGCGGCCCCCGCGTGCGTCCCGCGACCCCCCCTCGACCCGAGCGCGTGCGAGTCACAAGCTGCGTTTAAGAGGGCGGTGGCGCTGGCGTCCTGGGCGGAGCGCCATCGAGCGTTCTCGCGCTACTTGAACCTCCGTGCCCGCAGCCCCGGCTTGGCCGAGCGCTTCCTATCCGGGGTTTTTCGGTCGCGCAACGCTTTTCAGATTGCTTTGGTCGATCCGGTCGACGGGCGTTCCCTCGACGTCGAGGAAATGCTTGCTGCTCTGCGGTCGGACCTGGTTGACCGCGTGCACAATGATTCTGCTGTTGACCAGTTGGAGCAGCGGGCGCAAGCTCTCGCTGTCTCGGCAATTCGCGCGGAGGGCGCGAGCTCCGGCCAACCCGCTCCGCGCCTCTACTCGGCTTCGGAGGTCGACGCCGTACTGGACAACTTCAAAACTACATCCTCGGCGCTCCGTGGCTGCTATGCGGCGGTCCGCTCTGCCGTCCCGGAGGGCCGCCGGGTCACGAGGGCCTTGGCCAATCTGTCCAGACATTGCGCCATCACCGGCACTTTGTGGTCTGCCCGCCAGGTGGCCCCCCTCCACAAGTCGGGCCCCCGGGTCGTTCGGTCCACGCAGTGTCTTCGCCCGATTTCAATCTCGGCGGTCATGACTGCTGTCGTGGATGGTCTCTGGGCTGCGCGCAACGCCCCGCTACTTGAGCAATACTGCGGCGTGGTGCAGCAGGGAGGGGTTGGAGACCCCATTTTCCCCCGCCTTGCCTCACCCATGCCCAGCTCCGGTGTGCCCAAGGCCTCCCCACTTATTGGGCGGTCACTGATCTTCAATGGGCTTTCGACGTCGCGTCCCACCTTGCCATGCTACTCAATGCCTATGAGGCTGGGGTGCGTGATGACGACTGGCTTCTCCTCGATGATTTTATGTCGTCAGATTCCCAGTTTATTGCGTTGAGCGGCCACGTGTCGTCTTTGTTCTCGCTTGGGGGTGGTGCGGCGCAGGGCCGCAAGTTTAGCGTAGGCGTTTTTAATGCGTGTTTCAAGTGGTGGCTGAGGAGGTGTGCCGCGTGCTCCCGGGGAGTTGCGCGGCTTGGGTGGATCCCCACCTCCGCCGGCTCTGCATGGGGCTCCATGTTCCTGACGCCCGCGAGTCGGGGATGCCCGCGCCGCCGGCTGTAGGGGGCGACCTCGAGGCTTTAGCTGTCGAGGTGGCGTCGGCAGCTGCGGCCGAGCAGGCGCCTTTCCCGAGGGCCGAGCAGGCAATCGCCTTAGGGGCTTCGCCGGTCACCTCCGAGGCCGATCGGGCCTACTTGCTTGACCGTCTGGGCTCGGGCCTCCTTCCCCCCTTGCAGTTCGTCGACGACCTCGCGGTTGCCGTGTCCTCCCCGGGCGCTCTCCGGGCCATTGTGTCACGGGGGCCGTGGTCAGCTTGCTCGCGGCATGTGAGACGCACCCGCTCCCAGTTTAATTACTCCTCCGGGAAGACGGCTGCCATGGCAATCCTAGACAGCCCCCCCGCTGGTGGTGTCGTATGCCCAGTGGTGGACACAAAGCTTCTCTTGGGGGTTCTCTTTGATGCTCGTCTCACTTTTGGCCCACTCCTTCGGGCCACGCTGGCTAGAGGCAATGATTTGTTTGAATCATTATTCTTCGCTGGGGAGACGGGCGGCTTTGGTCTCCCAGTCTTGTGTGCCCAGGTGCCCTTACGCGTGGGCTCCACGTTGCTATGCCCGTCCCCTTTTCTCTTCCTTGCTCCGCGCGCCCGCTACTCGCTCGACTCTTTGCAAGCGTCCTGGGCCCGTCGCCTTCTCGGCTGCGCCATAGGTCCAGCGCTGCCAGGCGAGGTTGTCATTGCACGGTGCGGGTGGCATTTGCGACTGGGTACCAAGATGGTGGAGCGCGCCATCTTGGCTCGGGCGAGGCTCTTCTTACTGCCAGAAACGCACCCGGGCGCCAGCGTGCTTGGGCTGGCCTTGGCCACATCTTGCCCCACCTGGGCGAGCGCCGTCTGGGCTGTGATGGAGGCGCTGGACAGCCCCATCCCGGACGTGGTTGATTGGCCTTTCGCAGGCGAGCAGGCGTGTTCCGCTGCCCGCGCCGATCCCGCGGCCCGCCGCCTACTCCTTCGCAATTGCAAGTTTTACGTCGTTCGCCCAGCCCTTTCCAAACTTGATCTTGCCGCGTTCCAGCGGGCGACCGCCGTTCCCTTGCCTGTCTTCCGATTGCCCTTTTCGGCTTGGCATGCGGGGTCGCCAGGGCTGCAGTGGAACATGCTGGGCCTTGCCCTTGGGCCTGCCTCGTGGCTCCACTTTCGCCTGTGGGCGGTTGTTCGCGTGTCGGGCTGCTGGCCGCTCCAGGTCTTGGGAGCTCCGCTTTGCGTCGCCACCCTGCCCCGTTGCGGCGGCTGTGGCGCGCTGGGCGTGGACATCTGGCACGCCCTTTTCGCGTGCCCCGCGACAGCCACTCACCGGGCTTCCTTCTGGTCTCGGCTCCCTCTGCCTCCCTCCTCCCGTTGCGCCCAAGTCTCGCAGCTTCTCTTCCGCCGCGGCCGGCCGCCGGTGGAGCGCCGCGAGCGCGTTCGCTTCGTTGCTGCTGCAATGCTCGTGGCCATCACCGGTTCGAGCCAGTTCTAGGGCGCTGCTGGTGGCTCTGTAGGGGGCTCGGGTAGGGGGGGGCCGGCAATCGCCGGCGCCGTCGTGCTCACCCCCCCCCCCCAAGCACTGCAGTAGCTGGACCATATATCGGATTCGCCCGCGAGCACGACGGCGATGCAGCAAAAGGCATGACGGCCAGGGAACATCACAGTGCACCCCTGCTGCCCCTTTCCATCATCATCTCTCTTCTCTGTTGCTCTCATTTTCCATGCCTCACTTGAATGGGAGATTGTCGCTCTCATGTGTGCGTGCCTTTGTAAATGACGTGCTGTTTCTGTCTGCGTGGCCGTGCCGTGTCGTGCTGTTTGGTGTTTGCCGTGGTGTGCCGTGCCCTCTCTTGTAATATGGTTTTCCAGCTGTGCTAAATTCCCCCCCTGGTCTGACGGCGCGCCCCCCGTCGGTCCTGCAGACCAGAAGGGCAATTCTAGACGCTTCGCGTATCCCCACCAGCGCCGTGGCCCCCTCTGGCTCAAGCCCTTCTGGCTCCAGGCGCTCTGGCTCAAGGTTGGTCGGCGCGACCTGGGTCCGCCGCCGCTGGGGCCTGGGCTGGATGGGATCTCGGGCGGCGCGGCGGCGACGGCAGCGGCGCGCTGCTGACGCCCGCGCCGCCGGCGGGGCCCGGGCCAACGGCTCGGCGCCCCCGCCCGGGCGGCCGCCTGGCCCCCCTGCCGCGGCCGGGCTGCTGGCCGGCCCGCCGGCCTCCGCCCGGCGGGCCAACTAGCCACTTGGGCAAGCCGGCACCGCTGCCGCACGCGCGGCCGCCGGCGCCGCGGCGGCCGCCGCCGCCGCGCCGCCTGGGCGGCGCTGGCGGGCCGGGGCGCCGCTGGGGCGCCGGGGCGGCGCCTGGCGCCGCGGGGCGGCCGCTGGGGCCGGCGCCTGCTGCGCCGCGGCCCCACGGCTGGCGCCGCCGCTGTCGCCGCAGCGGCCGCCGGCCCGCCGCGGCGGCCGCCCGCCCGCCGCACCGCACCGCCGCCCGCGGGGGCGCTGGCGCCGCCGGCGCCGCGGCTGGCGCCGCGGCGGCCGCCGCCGCCGCTGCCGCCGCGGGCGGCGCTGGCGCCGCGGGCGCCGCGGCGAGCTGCAGCAACGGCCGCAGCAGCAACTGCCGCAGCAGCACAAGCAGCAGCAACAGCCGCGGGCAGGCGCAGCAGCACAGCCGCAGCAGCAGCAGCAGCTGCAGCAGCAGCAGCAGCAGCAACGGGACCCAGCAGCTGCTGCAGCAGCAGCAGCAGCAGGACAGCAGCCGCAGCAGCCACTGCAGCAGGCGGCGGAAGGCTTCGGGAATGGAGGCGGAGGGCGAGGACGTGGAGGCGGAGGACGATCCCAGCGAAACAGCAGCTCTGAGCGATCCTGCAGCTTGGGACGCCCCAAGCGGACTGTTCGGCGCCGACGGCGACGCAACGACCAGTCAACTTCCTGGACACTCCTGTAACCCCGAGGACTTGCGTCAGCCACCCGCCCCCCAGCTGGACAGTCGAGGCACAGCTCCTCCTTCCTATCAGCGTGTGGCGCGAGCCCAAGCTATCACATTGCCTGTCGCCGGGGCTGTCGGCCACCACCTTGCCTCCCATTGCTCCTCCCCTGACAACAGTACCTCGAGGGCGCTATCTGTTTATGCTCAAGCGGTTGGGGCTCAACCTGTGGCGGCGCGAGCTCAAGCTATCACATTGCCAGTCGCCGGGGCCGTCGGCCACCACCTCATTCTCCAGTGCCCCCCCCCCCCCCCCCCCCCATGGCAACGGCATTGCGGCGACAGGTGGGAGTGCTGCTGGAGCGCCTTCCGACGCCGACGCGGCGCTCAGTCGCTTCCAAGGACTTGAGAGCGGCAGGCGCGATACTGGAGGAGGGGGCGATGCGTTCATCCCTGCGATACACACAGATCTTGCGACCTTCAGTCGCTTCCCTGGATCGGATGACGGCAGGCAGAGGGATGCCCGCGGCGTTCGACCCAGGAACCGTAGCGGCGTGGAAGAGAGGACCAGGGATCTGGCTCCCACAGGGGGTGGTCGCGAGGGCGTCGACAGTAAGAACACTGACGTTGCGACCTTCAGTCGCTTCCCTGGATGTGATAACGGCAGGCATGATGCCCTCCCGCCTAGCTTATCCCCCTCTCTCACCCCAACCCCTCCCACGCCCACTGCTGGGCGCCCAATCTCTTTCTCTCCGGGGGGTGCTGGGGGGGTGCTGGGCCGAGTGGGATTGCCTTCGGCGATGCCTGGAGTACGGGGGGCGAGGACCCCACTCCTGAACAAGCAACCCCCCCCCCCACGGATCCAGGTCCTCGTAGGCGGACTGACGAGGGGCAGAGAGATGCCTTCGGCGTTCGACCCAGGGACCGCTGTGACTTGGAGGGGGGGCCTAGGGAACTGGCACCCCCTGGGGGCGCTCGCGAGGGCGTCGGCCGGGGAGACGGGCAGACGCCTGCCCTTGGTCCCGACTCGCTTCACAGAGGCTTGCGCCTACACTCCGCCGAGCCCCCCCTCCTGGACGCGCCTGCGCCGAGTGATGCAGCCTTCGGTTGCGCACTGACCATAGAAGATGGGCCTTCAGTCCCTGGAGCGCCTTCCGACGCCGACGCAGCGTTCGGTCGCCCCCCTGGACCTGAGAGCGGCAGGCGCGATCCTGGAGGAGGGGGTGATGCGTTCATCCTTGCGATACACACAGATCTTGCGACCTTCAGTCGCTTCCCTGGATCGGATGACGGCAGGCAGTGGGGCGCCCACGTTGGGGAGGGGGGGGGCCTTGGAAGCGGGAGGGCGGGCTGATGCTATCAACCCCGCGATGCACACTGACATTGCGGCCTTCAGTCGCTTCCCTGGATCGGGCACCTTGGGAGCGGGAGGGCGGGTTGATGCGATCAACCCCGCGATGCACACTGACATTGCGACCTTCAGTCGCTTCCTTGGATCGGATAGCGAACCGTTGGGCCGCTGCGTTGGGGAGGGGGGTGCCTTGGAAGCGGGAGGGCGGGTTGATGCTATCAACCCCGCGATGCGCACTGACATTGCGACCTTCAGTCAGTTCCCTGGATCGGATAGCGAACCGTTGGCCTCCCCAGGGCGTTCGCGAGGGCGTCAGGAGAGGAGGCAGGCAGACGCCTGCCCTGGGCCCCGACTCGCTTTGCAGAGGCTTGCGCCTTCACTCCGCCGAACTTCCCCTCCTGGATGCTTCTGCGCTGAGTGGGGCAGCCTTCAGCTGCGAATTGAACATAGAAGATGGGCCTTCAGCCCTTGGAGCGACTTTTGACACAGTTGAGCGAGCCTTCAGCTCCAGGCGCCAAGGTGCATCTAGCAACCTCAGAAATGAAGAGCCTTCAGCTCGAGAACCTGAGACGGCGCTTGTGGTCTGCGGGAGCGCTGCTGGGCATGTGGCCACAAGCGGCGACAGGAGTCGCCGCGCGCCCGCCTTCCCTGGAGTTGACAGCACTACTCGAACAGACAACGGGCTTTCAGCCCGAGGAGCTCCCAGCGAGACAGCAGCTTCGATCGACCCAGCAGCCTTGGACGCCCCAAGCGGGCGCCTCAGCGCCATGGTCGATCCTGCGACCAGTCAACTCCCTGGACACTCCCTTAACCCCGAAGACTTTCGTCAGCCGCCCGCCCCCCAGTCAGACAGGCGTGGGCGTGGCGAGCCTTCAGCACGAGATTCTCATACGGAGCGAGCCTTCAGTTCGAGGGTCCAAGACGCAGCGAGAGGTAGCAGAGTTGACATAGACGATGGGCCCTCAGCCCTTGGAGCGACCTGTGACACAGCAGAGCGGGCCTTCAGCTCGAGACTCCAAGGCGCATCCAGCCACCTCAGAGGTGACGAGCCCTCAGCTCGAGAATCGGGGGCTGCACCACGGGCTGCCGAGAGTGCCGACGGGCGCGTGGCCACGAGCGGCGACGGGAAGTGCCCCTCGCCCGCCGCCTCTCCTGGATTTGACAGGGCCGAGCACGCAGAAGGCGGGCCTTCAGCCCGAGGAGCTTCCAGCGAGGTCACAGCCCATCGCTCCCCCCCTGGCAACAGCATCGCGGCGACAGGTGGGAGCGCTGCTGAGGGAGCGCCCGCAGTCGATGACCAGCCTCCTCCCGAGAGAAGAGTTCCACGACGCCTCCCCGAGCGGATGGTGGAGGTCATCCCGAGCCTCCTCGCAGCATCGAGAGTCAGGAGTTCACACTGGAGCGTGCGTGCGTGCGGGCCGCAGACGGGCACGTGTTTGCGATCGGCACCGACCCTCCAGCCAGCGCCTCCGAGGCCATCCCCGTGGCCGACGGTCGACACGAAGCCCGCCACTTGCAACGCCTGGGGCTGTCGACGCAGCTGGTTGACGGCGAGACCCAACAACGCCCCGCTGCGATTCCGCCCGCCGCCGCCCCTGGGACTCTCGAAGACCCCTTGCCGGGTAACCACGAACGCGCCTTGCAGAGGCAGGACATCGAGGCCATCCGCCAGCTTGTCGAGAGAAGTCCCTTCGCGCGCATTCGCCCTCGCTTCCCTGTCAGCGAATCCGCCCGAACGGACAGCGAGCCGCAGCCACTCACGCCCGAAGGCCGGGCCATGCTGAGGAAGGCGACCCCCGCCCCGGCGAAAGAAACGGCGTCTGGCAACCCGGGTAACCACGGACGTGCCTTGCAGAGGCAGGACATCGAGGCCATCCGCCAGCTTGTCGAGAGAAGTCCCTTCGCGCCCATTCGCCCTCGCTCCCCTGTCAGCGAATCCGCCCGAACGGACAGCGAGCCGCAGCCACTCGCGCCCGAATGCCGGACCACGCCGAGGAAGGCGACCCCCGTCCTGGCGAAAGGAACGGTGTCTGGCAACGTGCCTGGGCCAGGTGCGACCTGCAGCACTCTCACACTTGACGAAAGTCACGCTGCGACAGACGGGGGCGCGCTCGTGGGCGAGGGCGAGCGCGGGTCTGATGGCGAGCGTCAACGGGAGGGGTCTGCCCCCGCTTACCACAGTGCAGCAGTCCTCTCAGCTCCAGCTGCTGGAGGCTACTCGGCCTTTACTTGGCGACCAACCGTGCGGCCCGCGCCATTCCGCAAGTCCCCGCCAGACTTCCGTGCGCCAGTTCCCGCCGCGCCCCGCGAAGCCATAGGCGATTCCGGCGGCGGGCCCAACCAGTCGGACCAGTCGCAGAGCAGCGTGCGTGAGCAGCATACGGAGCAGGAGCCGGCAGAGCCCGATGAGCAGGAGCTGCCGGCCGCCCACGGGGAGGGCGCGGAAGTAACGCCAGCGCAGAAAAGGGAGCACGGGCAAGAACAGGAACAGACAACCACCCGCCGCCTCACTCCCCTGGCTGACACCACCTGCCCTGGCCCCTCCCTCCCAGGCAAGGGCGCGAGCTCGAGCGCCGAGGAGCGCCGGCAGTGCGGCCGGCACGTTCTCCCAGCGCGTCTTCGTGACAGCGGGTGGACGCCCCGCCTAGCCTCTGTGACTGGCCACCCCCCAGTCTCCCCGCTGCCCCCGGGCCGAAACCTGGCCAGCGACGCCGACCGCGCTGGCGGGTCGGGTGGACGGCAGACGGCAGGCGGCGGACGCAGCAGCAGCAGCCGCAGAAGCAGCAGCAGGCGCCGCGCCGAGGACCAGCCGCTGACCACCCCGCCCCAGGTTGGGGGTCCCGCCGCGCGTCGCTGTCCAGAACCCTTAGACCCAGACACGGGACAGCAGCTGTATAAAACGAAGGTCGGCGACATCCAGTGGGACCTCCCCGGGGAGACACCTGGCGAGGCGATAAAGCGGCTTCAGGCCTCCCTGGGAGCGAGGTTCACAGGCGCCTGGCGCGCGTTCGCCCGGCAGCACGCCTTGCCTAGCCGCAAGGGCGCGCTTGGCCCGCGGCGGCGCGACCAGCAAACGTGCGTCAACTTCCTATCGTCCTTCCGCTACCGCTTCAACTGTGACGTGCGGGCCATGGACGACGCACTGGACCTCGGCGTTGACTGGTCGCAGGTGCGGCTTCGGCACCTGGGTGAGTGACGGGCGGGCAGGCGGCGCCAGGCGGCGAAGGGCCACGCTGCTCGCCGCGCACCCAAGACGGACCAGGCACAGTGGTTGGTCGTCACATAAGCTGCGGGCGCGCCCGCCCTTGCTTCACCTCATTTCACTCTGGCCGCTCCTCCTTCCTTCCGGCGCGTGGCTTGTGCCCAAGCTATCACGTTGCCTGTCGCCGGGGCTGTCGGCCACCACCTTTTCCCCTTGCCGTTTCCTCCCCCATCTCTGCTTCAGAAAGGACGTGCCGGACCGTGCGCATTCCGCCCACGTCCCCGAGTGTTCCCAGCGAGACAGCAGCTTTGATCGACCCTGCAGCCTGGGACGCCCCAAGCGGACACTTCAGCGCCGGGTCTGATGAAGCGACCAGTCAATTCCCTGGACACTAGCGGGATGCAGCAGAATGGATGTATCCGCTCGAGGGTCCAAGGCGCAGCGGGATGCAGCAGAGTGGACATAAAAGTTGGGCCTTCAGCCCTTGGGTTGTGTCTCACACCTTGGACTGCTCAAGGGCTTTCCCCTAGGAGTCTTTCGGGCCGCGCGTCTCCCCCGGGGCCGGGCCGCCATTGCAGGCCCCCCGGACTCCTCTCGTCGGCTACGTGCAGCGGCCCCCGTGCTTAGCATGGATTGGCGATCGTTCGGCGGTAGTCCTGGCATCCCTGGAGCGACGATGGCCGCGTCACCAGTCGACGACTTTGGGGCCAGCTGACTGGCTGACTCAAGGCATCCTCACCCTGGTTCACAGGACACCATCCCGCCAGGGCAGCCGCCGCCCCTTGCTCCCTGGAACGGGAACGCTTCCGCCGACGCCACACGCACACGAGGGCCGTTGGCCTTCAGCCTAACGGGAGGAGGGGGTGATGCGTTCTACCCCGCGATGCACACTGATATTGCGACCTTCCGTCGCTTCCCTGGATTTGTTACGGCAGGCATGCTGCCCTCCCGCCTTGCTTTTCCCCCTCTCTCCCCCCTTCCCTCTCCTGTGCACCCGCTTGCGGCTTTCTGCCGCCCCCCCCCCCCTGACTCGCGCACCTCCTGCCTTTGGATGCAGGTGTGCGCGTCAGTTCACCGCCCGCTCGGCCAGCGCTGTTGCGGGTGGACCTGTGGCCCCAGGCCTTACTGTAGTTGTTCTCATCTGCTAGGCACAGCCTGGCGCGCGGCTGTGGGCTCCGGCGGTTTCGCCTGTCCATAGGCCGCGTCACTCCCTGGATCCTTCAAGCTTTCTACGGCCTTCCGCCGCGCTCCTGGAACGAAGTGACTGTGAGGGGCGCGTTTTGGGTATGCGACGGCCCCGTCCCTCGGGTGCTACCTTACGTGCGAGTGGGTGGCGCTGGTCACTTTGATTGGTGCACGTCCCAAGCGACCAACGTGCTTCTACCGGTTGGCTTCGCGCACCTTGCTGCGCTCTGACCAGATCGCTGGTCTTTCGGCGCAGGCGCATCTCAGTTGTGGAAGATTTTCCCATTCTCGGCTTCTACTCCCTGTATGCGTGTTCTGACGTCGCGACGGCTCGCTGGCGCCGTCAGAGCATCTTTCCCGCTGGACTGCGTCACCAGTGTCAGTCTGTTTCTACCCTCCAGACTCCCTGGATAGACGTCCTGCTCGGAATCGCCCCCTACCCATGTTCTTTTCGTTCACGGCGGGAGCGCTCGCGCGCCATTTTGGCTGCGCTCGGCATTCCTCGGTGGCTGTACTCAGTCTCCTTGGATGTGCCGTTGCATGTACCTCCAGGGGCTGCCCTGCTGACTCCCTGGAACGAAGTGACTCTGAGGGGCGCGTTTTGGGTATGCGACGGCCCCGCCCCTCGTCTGCTACCCTACACGCTTATGGGTGGCGCTGAGACACTTTGGATGTGCACTATCAGCTACGTGTTTCTACCGTGTGGCTTTGTGCACGCTGCTGCGCCCTTTCCAGTCGCTGGACCAAGGGCTCAGGCGCATCTCAGTTGTGGAAGGTTCTCACTGGCTACTCTGTTTCCACACCCTGGATGCGCGCCCTGACGTCGCGACGGTCCGCATCTGCCGTCAGGTCTCCCCGCTGGACTGTGTCACCGGTCAGTCTGTGCTACCTGTCAGACTCCCTGGATTGACGTCTTCGGGACCGCTTCCTTTTTGTTCGTATCCGAACTGTTGGGAACGCCTTACGCGCCATTTTGGCTGCGCTCTGCTTCCTCGGTGCCTGTGTTCAGACTCCCTGGATGCGCCGTTGCATGTTCCTTTCAGGGGCTGCCCTGCAGACTCCCTGGATTGCACGCCCTGCTGCCCCGCCGCCTGAGCCGCGCCGCGCGCGCTTGGGAATTTAGCCACGGCCGCGGCCCGACCGTGACTGCCCGCCGCTGGCGCTTCCGCCTGCGGCCGATATATATATATATATATATATATATATATATATATATATCCCCACCACCTGACTGGACTCGCCGCTGGCGCGCTCGCCTGCGGCCGCTGAATGAAAAGTATCCCCACCACCGCGGCCCTTGGGTACTCGCGGCCTCGCTTCAAATTCACCAGCAGTTTGGAAACCCTAGCAGTTGGGCACCCTGGCAGCCGGCCCCTCTTTGCAGCTCGTTGCAGTGTGCAAACCCTGGCAGTGCAGCTACTTGGCAGCCGCCGCCAGCCTCCACTCGCCGGCCTGCCCGCCGAGGTGCCGAGTGAGGCTCCGGCCCGCCGCTTTGGCTTAATCCGTCTATGCGCGGCCTGCTCTGACTCGACAGGCCGGTGGCGCTCTCGCCTGCGGCCGCTGACTCAAACATGGTGCACCACCCATCGTTCCACATGGGCCTGATCCTCAGCGTCTCCCTCGCCTACTGAGTCGCAGCGTAGTTCGCTCCTGCGCGCTCGATGCCTTATTTAGATCGTAGCGCTGCTGCTTCGCTCTTGACGGCGCGCGGTCGCGCCGTGCCGATCGCGGATCCAAACAAGTATCCCCGCCACCCCTTGTAGCCTGGATTGACCTCTAACGCCGCTTGCACCTTCGCTTGCGGCTGCGACGAGAAGAGCACCCCCACCACCCGATCAAGGAACGATGCCCAGGAGACCCGCCCTTGCCAAGGGAGCGCGGCATCATCGGAACACCTCGTGGAGACTCTGTGGGCCAGAGGCCCTTTAGATGCCTCTTTGGGTCTCCCGGGGTGTCTCTCGGGGGCCTCTGGGAGGCCTCTTGGGGCGTCTTGCGGGCCTGTTGCTAGCTCCGGGGGGGAGGGGGGGGGGAGGGGGGGTCGCGGGCTGTTCTGGGGTTTTTTAGGGGGGCACCTTCGGCCTTGAGGGCCGTCTGGGCGCCTCCTCGAGGTCTCTTCGAGATTTCTTGGGGGCCTCTTCGGGCCCTCTTTGCATATCTGGATCGGAGCAAGCCTGAGCATGGAAATTCGAGAGTGCCAGGGGTGCGAGTGAGGTTACGTGCGGGGCCCGCCCATATATGCACGATTGACCGTTTTGGCCCTAGCGCCCCCTCGCTTGCGCATAGAGGCGCGAAGAGAGAAGAAGTCGATGGGTCGGGCTTGAGCTTTTGGAGTTCAGGACAAGTTAGAGAAGATCGACACCGCTGCGCGATTCCGCTTAGCACTTGCATGGTAGCAGGAGCACGCAGTTGACACGGAGTTCCGCGATGTGCGAATATCATCGAGGGAAGGTACCAAGTTGGGATGGAGATCCGAAGACTTGGCGGACATGCAGACGGAAGGCCCTCCAGTACCAGGAGGGCACCAAACGTGAGGAACCGTGCCTGCGCGGCCCCGCGGCTCGAGGCGAAGCTCGCGGGCTGGGCCGAAGTGGCGGTGGAGCGCTGCGGGCCCGGGTGGCTCTCCCGGGCGGGCGGCGCGGAGAGGCCCCCGGCGTGGCTCGAGCGACGCGGCTCGCGCCAAGCCGTCCCGGACGCCGGCCAGGAGCTCGAGAAGTGCTTGGCCAAGACGAAGCGCCGGAGGCTGGAGCCCGCGCAGCAGTGGACCGACCGTTTCGAGACAGGCCACCTGCACTTGAGGCGCGCACTGGCGCGCGCGCTGGGGCGCGCAGCCCCAGTTCCGAGTTCATCATCAGGAAGGCCGCCGGAGAGACCATTCAAGTGGATCCAGGTCGAGAGGGCCTGGCCATGGGACGGAGTGGAATGGGCATGGGAATGCGCCGACGGCCTGCCTGACGACGCGACAGAGGCACCCCGCCAGTGGAGCGCTGCCGATCCAGCCGCTGAGGCCGAGGAGGAGCCCGGGGAGATGCCGGAGGTCTTCCCTGCGATAGTCCTCGGCTGGCTGATGTTGGTGCGATCGGCCCTTGACTCGCGCGAGCGTGCGGCGATCATTACCGCCGCCGGGGGCTCGCTGGACGTCGGCCTGGTCCGCGAGGAGCTGATCTCGAGGTGGGAGGGCGACGACTTGGCGGAGAGAGACGGGCACTCCAAATTCCCTAGGGCGCACGTGGCCCAGCTCGGAGCAGACGATCGCACGTGGCACCAGATGCGAGCATCTTCGCAGCTGGCCGTGAGCACCCGGAGCCGCGCGAGGAGGGGCCCGACCAGACGGAGGCCAACGACGAGGACATCGAGGCGCACTTGGCAGCGCAGCACGAGGGGGCGGGGGCGCTAGCGGCGACCCACGCCGCCCAGCGCGCCCTCCGCCAAGCCCGCGAGGCGCAGGCGGGCGGCCGCCTGAGCAGGCGCTTCCACCGCGGAGGCCGGCCCGAGGGCAAATCAGCTGGCCGAGGATTCGCAGCGGGATCCCGTCGGCCGACGCCCCCCCAGTGCGGCGCCATGGGCCAGGTCTTGCCGCCGAACACGGGCCGGCAGAAGTGCGCGAAGTGCGGCGGCGCGCACTGGGCGCAGGACTGCCGGGGTCGTCGCGACCCCCATCTCAAGACAGGGGCGGCGGGCCCGCCGGGGGCGAGCGCGAAGGTGGCGAATTGCAGGAAAGCGCTGGAGTTCTGGCGGCGTCGATGGTCGCCGAGCAGGAGTCCGGGGACTCGAAGTGCGAGGCGACGTTTACGGGCCGCGCCATCCGAGAGGGCATGGGGATTGTCGACCTAAGCTGCACGGACGCCATGGGCGGCGAGCGTGCGCTCGACATCGTGGCCCGCAAGAGCATGGGGAAGTACGGCGACGCGAGGCTGCGGGGGGTGAATCTGGACTACCAGCCGGTCTACAGCTTCAGGAAGGCGAGAAGGAGCGCGCCCGCGGCCAGGTGAAGTTCGGCATCGCCGGCGCGGGCATGGAGGGCGACATCGCCATCGACGGCTTCGCGAAGGACGTTCCGATCCTCGTGTCCAAGAAGGTGCTGGAGAAGCTGGGGGCCGTCGTCGACTGCGACACGGGAGTCGCGGCGCTCGCGAAGCTGGCCCCGGGCCCCCCCGCCCAGCTGGAGGAGCCGCCAGGCGGCGGGCACTACTACGCGAGCCTCGTGGGCGACCTGCTCGAGCAGAGGGTCCAGGGCCCGGGCAAGCTGCAGAACTTCAAGACGATGCGCAACCGCCTCTGAGTGGAGCTAGGCGAGCGCGGCCGCGCGCCAGGGCTCAGACCTCGGCCCAGACGAGCGCGCAGAGCGAGTCGAGTCATGCATGGATCGACTTCCGTCTGCTCATCTCGTCGACGTCACCCCCTGCTCTCCTCAGAACGGCCTTCGGAGCACGCAGGGAGGTCACGTCCATGATTTATTTGTTTTACTTCTTTACAACACTCATCCTCGCGAAGCGGATAGGGCGTCCGCGAGGGCGCCGTGCAGCCAATTGCAAGTAGCTTGGCAACATCGGGAAGCCCGTGCTTGCCTTGGACGTGGGACACGCATTCCTCCGCGTTCGCATCCAGGGGTCGAGTGTCGCCGCTTATCGAAAAGGTTGCGTTGTGGAAGACCCGTGCCCTTACTTATTCTTCCTTTTTCTTTTTTCCTGATTGGCGTCGTCCAGTAGCGCTCTGCGTCGGCGCATCTGCGCTGGTGCCCCAGCAGAGGATGCGTCGCCGCGCTTCCCGCTAACGGGAGGCCGCGCAATCCCCGCGCCGCGGCGGCCAACTGCGTCGCGCGCGCCCTGCCGGGGGTTCGCCGGGGGGGCACTGCGCGTCATCGGCAACTTCGCAATCCACCAGGGACAATCGAAATCCCTTCAGCGGTATCAAGCGCACGACGTCTGACCATCAAGGAAGGCCTCGCGGGAGCGCGACATCTTGTCGGCATGGCTGTTATTATTTATCACGGATCGTGCCCTTTCCCGATCCGCGAACGTCGGCCACTCTGGGTGCCTTGCTTGCTCTGCATGCGCGCAAAGGCGTTCACTTTTGCGCGCGGCGCGCCGTGCGCGCGTGCTGCGTGTCTCTGAACGCGCGCGCGCTGCGCGCGCTGTGCCGCGCGTGGCGCCGCGCGCGCGGCGATCGCGTAGGCCGCGCCCATGGCGCGTGCCGCGCGCGGCGTGCCGTGCGCGATGTGCCCCGCGTGCCCTGCCGTGCCGCGCGCCACGTGCCGTGCCCCCGCGCTTGGCGCGAGCGTTTCTGCATCGTGCCGCGCGTGCATTTGGCGCCGGACCGCGAGCGCCATGTCTCGCCCGCCATGGCGCCCGTGGCGCAGCGCCAATTTCTGCGTCACTCCTCGCCCCCCTCCTTCCCTTGGCCCCCCCCCCCCATCTACGTGCGCGGGGGGGCCCTGAGAAGGAAGGCAGGGGGGGGGGAGATGCAACGGGGAGGGAAAGGATGGAGGAGGGCGAGAAGGAGGAGGAGGAGACGGAGCGGCGGAGGGAGGAGAAAGAGGGGGGACGGATACGATATAATAGGAGATACCGGTAACGGAGGCAGGATCGACGCACGAGCCCCCCTTCAGAGATTTCCTGGAAGGCGCGTGCAGAGGTCCTGCTCCGTGAGTGGGCCTGGAGAAGGCTGATGTCGGTGCATAGGTGGCCTCCGAGGTATTCGTTCCCATGGGTTCACAAGTTCTCGGAGGTCTTTGGGGCGTGCCTGGAGCTGCCGTTTGTTGATATTGTCCTTACGTGTGATATTCATCCAGTGTTCCGCCCTCTATGGTTTCAAATTCTGTTGTTTCTTAGTTTACATATGGAGGAACCAGCTCCCAGGAGCACATGACTTCCTAAAGAGCAGCGACAAGGGCTGCGCTTGCGCGTGGGCCTTGCAATCCACGCGAGTCTTCTCTGGGGCCCTTCGCCGCGCAAGCCGCGCCGCAGGCCGCGGCGCCGCCCGCCGCGCCCGCGCCTTCCAGGCGGCCGCCGGCCAGCCGGCAGCTGGGAGCCTGCCCATCGGGGGCCTGCCCATCGGGCCCCCCCCCTCCCCCCCCCCCCCCTCCCATCTAGACGCAGGGGAACTCCTGAGAAGAAGGGCAGGGGGGAAAGGCAACGGGAAGGAAAAGGAGGGGGGAGGGTGAGAAGGAAGAGGAGAAGGAGACGGAGGGGGGGATGGGGGCAGAAAGAGGGCGAACCCTATAATATTTCAAGAAAATAATTGAGGCAGGGTCGACTCGCGGGCCCCCCTCAGAGATGTCCTGGAAGGCGCGTGCAGAGGTCTTGTTCCGTGAGTGGGCCTGGAGAAGGCCGGGGTCGGTTCACAGGTGGCCTCCGAGGTATTCGATCCCATGGGTTCACAATTTCTCGAAGGTCCTTGGGGCCTGCCTGGGGCTGCTACTTGTTGATTCTGTGTTTTTGTGTGATATCCATACAGTGCTCCGCCCTCTATGGTTTCAAATTCTTTTGTTTCTTAGCTCACATATGAAGGAGCGCCTCGGAGACCTCGCGAACGCCGCCTCGAAAGACGAGGGTGGCGCTCTCCGCTTCCAGTGGGTCCTGCTGGAGGACGAGAGAAGCACGCCTGTCCAGGAAATGCTGCTGCGCCGGTGGGTGGAGAGTACCAGCCACCAGCTCCCAAGAACACAGGGCCTCGGAGTGGGCAGCGACAACGGCTGCGCTGGCGCGTGGGCACTGCAGTCCACGCAAATCTTCCCCGGGGAATTCGCCGTGCAAGCCGCGCCGCAGGCCGCGGGGCCGCCCGCCGTGCCCGCGCCTTCCAGGCGGCCGCCCGCAAGCTGGCAGCCGGGAGCCTGCCCATAGGGCCGGGGTGCAATGGAGGGAGCGCTGCAATGTAAAATGTCGTCGCCGCGGCTAGGCCGCGGCGACGACATTTTACATTGCAGTGCTCGCCCGCGCGCGGCCCACTGGGCGAGGCCCCTATGGGCAGGCTTCTGGCTGCCGGCCGGCCGGCAGTCGCTGGAAGGCACGGGCACGGCGGGCGGGCCCGCGGCCCGCGGCGCGGCTTGCACGGCAGACTCCCCGGAGAAGACTTGCGTGGACTGCAGAGCCCACGCGCCGGCGCAGCCCTTGTCGCTGCTCACTCCGAGGACCTGTGTTCCTGGGAGCTGGTTCTTGGTTCTTGGCGCTGTCGACGAACTGGCACGGCAACGCCCCCTGGGCAGACGCGCTCTCCTCGTCCTCCAGCAGGGCCCACTGGAAGCGCAGAGCGCCGCCCTTGTCTTTCGCGCCGGCTCTCGCGAGGTCGCCGAGCCGTTTCCCCGTCAGCCAGCTAAGAAACAACGGAATTTGAGGCAATAGAGGGCGGGGTCTTGGATGAAGAGCACATATTTTCACAAAAACAACAATTGGCAGCTCCGGGCAGGCCCGAAGGACCTCCGAGAACTTGTGAACCCATGGAAGCGAATACCTCGGAGGCCACCTGTGCACCGACCCTGGCTTTCTCCAACCCCATTCACGGAACAGGACCTCTGCGCGCGACTACGAGGAAATCTCTGAGGGCGGCCCGTGCGTCGATGTTGCTTCCGTTATCTCTTATTATTATAAAATCCGTCCCCCCTCTGTCTCTCTCTTTCTTCCCTCCGTCTCTTCCTGTTTTGTTTCACTCTCCCCCCTCCTTTTGCTTCCCGTTGCCTCTTCCCCTCCTGCTTTCCTGCTCAGGGGTTACCGTGCATCTATATGGGGGGGGGGGGGGGAGGGGAGGGCAAGGGGAGGCTCCCGATGGGCAGGCTTCCGATTGGCAGGCCCCCTGCTGCTGGCTGGCTGGCGGCCGCCTGGAAGGCGCGGGCACGGCGGGCGGCGCCGCGGCCTGCGGCACGGCTTGCACGGCGAAGTCCCCGGAAAAAACTTGCGTGGACTGCAAAGCCCACCCGCCAGCCCAGCCCTTGTCGCTGCTCATTCCGAGGTCCTTTGTTCCTGGGAACTGGTTCTTGTTCTTGGCGTTTTCGACCTGCTGGTGCAGCAGCATCTCCTGGGCAGACGTACTCTCCTCGTCCTCTAGCATGACCCACTGGAAGCGGAGAACGCCGCCCTTGTCCATTCGAGGCGGGTTTCGCGAGGTCACCGAGCCGTTTCTCCATCCGTAAGCTCAGAAACAAAAAAATATGAGACCGCTGGGCCCTCCCAGGGGTTTCTTGGACCGTTTCTCTGAGATCTCGGGCTCGTTCCCCAGTTTGGAGCGTTGGGCGCGCGAGCTGCCGAGATCGCTCAGCACTGTCCGAACCAACATCAAGCTATGTACGCGTTGTTTCCCGAAGCCCTGTGGGTGCCTTCTCGGGTCATTATTGTGGCGTCTTGGGGGCCTTTTGACCCCTCCTGAGGCCGTCTTGGGTCGTCCAGCCGCGATCCGGAGCTGTCTCGGAGCCCTTTCCCAGGGGTTCGCGCGTGCCCTTTTTATTTGGGCTGCTACGATGAATCGGCTCACAACGAGCCGAATCACGTCTTAGGCGTGATTTTGTTCAAACTGACGAACGTCGGTCAGTTGCTCATTTGATTGCCCGTTTTTTTCCGGGTTGCGCGCGAACCAGAGACCCTTCTCATCTCCTCCTCTGAGAGCCATATCTTTTTTTATCCCCCCCCCCCCTCCGCCTCCTCATTCTTGTTTCTTCCCACTCTTTCATTCCTTTCCGCCTGATTTTTCTTCCATTTATCCTCTCTCCCTCCTCCGCGCCCTCCGCCTCGTTTTCGGTTTGTGTTTCTTCCTCCTCTTCTTCGTCTTCCTCGCCTCCACAATTACACAATATGAAAATACTCTCCCACTTCCCCTGATGGCGTCCGGAAGATATTCGGCACCCCCCCGCGTACTGTTTTTTTACACACAGGATTCCCCGGAGTTGGGTTTTCGCTTGTGTTTTTTTTCTTTTTTTTCCTCAAACATGCTGCTCTCGCTGAGGCGCCGGCCTCATTTCTGCTCCCGAATCGTTCCGAATCGTGCTCCCGCTGCAGCGTGGGCCTCATTTTCGGATCGGTGTTTGGCCTCCGTCGTTGAGGATGGCGTTCTCGCCCCAGCGCGGGCCTCTTTCTCGCGCGCCCATCCGCCCGCCACCACCGCGCCGCACCACCACCAACCACCACCACCACCACCACCACCACCACCACCACCACCATCACCACCACCACCACCACCACCACCACCACCACCACCACCACCACCACCACCACCACCACCACCACCCCACCACCACGCACACGCACGCACGCACGCACGCGCACCACCACCCACTACGCACGCGCGCGCGGAGCCACAGGTCCGCTACGACACGCGTCCGCGGATAGAGAAAATCAGCGCCATGGTAAGGGATGGGAGGGAGGGGTAGGACGTCAGATATGACGCGAGCGCACCTAGCTTGTCCTCCTCCTCCTCTCCTCCTTCTCCTCCGCCTCTCATCTTTTTCCTCCTCCTCCTCGTCCTCCTCCTCCTTTTCCCCCTTCCTCCCCCTCTTCCTCCTCCTCCTCCTCCTCCTCCTTCTCACTCTCCTCCTTCTCCTCCTAGTCGCAATTTGCTCTCAAAGCTGATTGCGCTCTGCAGGCGGAACACAGCGAACGCCGATGTAGAATGGCATTTCTGGCTGGAGTGGCGGAGCAAATACTTTTTTTCCATCCCGCGGGGCACCGATGGCTTCACTCGAATTCTCCGAATGTCTGCACAACCCACCTAAACAAACACATGTAGGGCACTGCGGCAGGGTGGCACTGAACTGCTATTGTTTTGATGAGGCGCTGGAGGTCCTCATCGGCGTACAGCCAAACGCGCATAGGGTTGATAACGCAAGCCAAATGTTCAAGAATGTGCTGCGTCTCGTGATGTTTGGGGGCCATCTTCCATTTCCTGGCGTTGTTTTCCAACTCCTCGAGACTCAAGTTCCGATAACAACCCAGCATTGTAACACTGATGTGTCTCAAATGGTCATTCTGGTCCTGAGTTAAGAAACGACCAGCCTTCTTCATTGTGTCATACGCGTCGTTCAAGCAATGGCAGACAATGAGTCTTCGGACATCGTGATCACTTCCCGAATTGAATCTCGAGGCCAGTTGCGCGATGTAAGGGACGACGTGTCCTGTTGCAGCGGCCTTGGCCTTGAGAAGAGGCCACTCCCCAGCTGCCCGCGCTTTCTCATAAGTCAGTTTCCAGTCGATTCTCATTGTTTCTTTGGAAGCTTTGCAATACTGCTTCCCAGCTACATGGCTCGCGAAGCCTTCGCCCATGCCGCGCACGGCGTCAGGCAGGAACCCTTCGAGCTGAAGCGTATTGATCTCCATCCGAGTGCATGGGGGTGCACTGCGAGACCTGAGCGTGGCCCTCCAACCAGCATCATCACAAACATGATAGCAGTTCAAAGGCCCTTCCAAAGGACTCGCACGACACATCCAGCAATTATTCTGAACCGATTGCCCCGTTGGAAAACCGCAGCGTGATGAATAGAATTCCCAATCGCCACCGCAGGAAATCACTGCGAGGCGCCAGCCTTGTGCCAGAGTTCGCCCACCTGCCACGCTTGCCCCCTGCCAGTCGGTCACCGGCAGCTAACCATCACACAAAGCATTGAACGCCCAGGCGAGGCGAGTGAATAGTACATCCAAGACAGCTTTCGATTGCATCCATGATTTTGGGACCGTGGTAAACACATAGCGAGGTTCCTTTGTCGCGCCACTGCCATGCAGAGTTGACCAAGACACTGTGTCATCAACCCATCCACCTTTGTTGTCGGAGCCCCATCCGCATGGAGTTTCGCAGCCATCGTGCGCTCGATGTCGATGAAGCGCTTATTCCGCTCATACATTGGGGTCCCTCTCATGCCATACCAAAAAGAAGTGATATCATTATCTGGGCCTTTGGCTGTTGTCTCTAACCGCCTTGGGTTCTTAGCAATCAAGCTCTCCAACGTACCTATCGGACAGATAATGGGTAGCTCGCGCTTCTTGCCGACCACTTCCGCGTGTATTTCGATGAACTTGATTGGTGGTGCCTTTTCGGGGTAGCCGATTACGTCCATCAAATTCCGAGCTGCGTTGTTGATGTCACGGATTGCTAGCGTCTCGATATCTGGAGACCCTTGGGATTGAGCACCCACCGCAAATTCAAGCACATCCTTGCACGTGATTTTACCATGGCACCACCGCTTCATCAAAAGTTGAGTCAACGGTTTGTCTGTTGTGTCGACGCCTGCCTTCGGGGTCGGGGCAGCCAGCGGAGCGACCCTGAGGCGTTGCCGAACGCCGCCACCTCTCACAGTAACATCTGCTTGTCCCTCAGACTGCCGATTTTCAGCGAGCGACCGCTTCCTTGCACCACCTCGCATGCATAATGCAACTGAGCAGAAGCAAACGCTAGCAATTACAAGTGCAGGGAAACGTACACTGCGTAGCTTTATTGTGCGAATGGAGCCAAGCTCTATGAAGCCAAAACGGCTGCGGCGCAGGAGGGATGGAGGAGGATGATGAGACGGCGGTGGTGGTGGTGGCGGTGGTGGTGGTGGGGTGGTGGTGGTTGGTGGTGGTGGGTGCGGGGGGGGGGGGGGGGGGGGGGGGGGTTATTTGTGGGGTGGCGGCGCTCCCGCCTGAGGCTTCCTCGGAATTCACGAACGAAGCTCATCGCAGGAAACAATGTTTGGAGGGACTGCATATAGGTCTCCGTAGGCCCCGTTGGGGGTCGTACAAGTAAGGGTCTCTCGGGGCCCGCTGGGTTCTCTCGGGATCGATCCTTAGGGGATCTGTGTCTTAGTGGACAGTAGGGTCCCGTGGAACTCTGCTAGCGGTTGTAGGAACTTGCAGGGGGTATTTGTCCTAGTTCGTCGTTGGGGTCCGTAGAAGTTCGGGAGCCACATGTGGGAGGTAGAGGTCCGCAGGGGCACCTAGGACTTTGTTTGGAGTCTTTGTTGGGCCAGTCTTTTTTTCGAGATCGTGAGGCGTCGCGACCGTCTCTGTCCGAGCGCAAATCCCCTTGTGCTCAGGTCTACCTGAAAGAGCGGCGGCCCGATGCTGGGCCAGATGCGAACTCACCTCTCGGAGACGAGAGGCCTGCATGACAAAACGTAGCTCGCGCAACTACGACACTTGAAGTGCGACCGATGCCGCGCGCACGATCTGCTCAGGATTGCTGACTGGCCGATCGAAAACTGAGTCAGAGCATCATCGCACGCCGAACCTACTCCTTGCCACCAGCCTTCTCTTTGCGAGCCTTCTTGGGAACCATGCGCTGGGGCCACTCGCTCAGTTCGTTGAACTCCACGTAGAGCGCGTCGAGGTTGCGAGCGATCGCGAGGACGTGGGGGTCATCCATGGCCTTATCGGTACCCTCGGCCAGGTGCACGGCTTCCACCTGATCGAATACGGTCCTCAGCTTCGGGATCAACTTCTCGAGGTCTTCCTTGAGAGGCCCGAGGTATTTCGCCTGCGTGGGCTCGCCTGCAATCGCGTACATCTTCTTCGTCTCGGTGATCGTTTCACTGAACGCTTTCAAGACTTGCTTCGGCTTGTTCTTGATCGAGTAGAACGTCTTGAGATCTTCGTTAGCCTCCTGGCCTTCAATCTTGACGGGGGCCGTGACCGCGGCAGCGCTGGCTGAAGCTTCACCCATGCCCTGTGGCTGGTCTCCACGAAGGCCCGCCGCTGCGAGGTCCTCCAATGCCTCAGTCCTCTCCTTCACGCTCTCCAGCTCCTTCTCGGCCGTGACTGAATGTGCGATGGTGTCTGTGTTCACCTCTGCGTCCTCGTCATCGTAGACCTTGCACTCGCAACTCCACTCGTCGTCGCACTTCGTGCCCCTGTCGGGCCTGTGCCTCGAAGGGATTTTGTTGAGGACGGCGATCTTCTCAAACGCTTTGTCTTCGCCGAGCTGCTGTATCGAAGAATGCTTCGATACCCGCTTGCCGACGTCCTTGGACTGCTTCTCGTTGGTGACGGTGCGAGAAGACGAGCTCTTGGACTTCTTCTCCCTGGTGGACCACGCGACCCAGCGCAAGAAAAACTCTTTCTTGTCCTCCCCGTTCTTTGCGTCGTACCCGTCCCTCTTTTCGTTGCACTTCAGCCAGTAGAGCATGTTGCTGTTCGCCCTGTGCCTTTCCTCCGCATCCTGCAGCAGGCGCTTGGCCTCCTCTACCTCGGCCTCGCTCACCTGCGGCATCTGCAACGGATCAGCCTCGGCCTTTGCTTTGGCCTTGGCCGTGGACTTGCCCTTGGGGGTGCATGTTGTTGAAGGGAATACTGGCGGGGCCCGAGTTGCCGTGGCTTGAGCCGAAATGACTACGGAAAAGGATCCGAAGACCTCAACAATTTCGCGCAGCCGAATTTTCCAGAATTTCCCAGATTCCGGAGAAGTTCTGGTAACTCATCGGTTTGTCTTGTTTCAGGACAAGTTGATGATTTCCCAGAACTTTCCCAGATTCCGGAGAATTCCGGAGAATTCTGATTTTTGGGGCTTCGGATAGTTTGGGGCCCGAGCTCGGCTCAGAACGGTGAGGGGGAGGAGATAAGGGAGCGGAGGAGGAGGACCATGAGGGGGAGGAGGAGGGATGCAAGGGAGAGCAGCAGGGGGAGGAAGGAGAGGACAAGGAAGAGGAGAAGGGAGAAGGATGACAAGGAAGAGGAGAACATGGAGAGGACCAAGAGGAAGAGGGATGGATCAGGAGGAGGAGGGTGAAGAGGAGGAGAGGGGGGGGAGGAGAGGGGAGGAGGAGGAGGAGGAGGAGTGAGATGAGGAGGAGGAGGAGGAGGAGGAGGAGGAGGAGGAGGAGAGGGGAGGAGGGAGGAGGAGGAGGAGGAGGAGGAGGAGGTCGACGTTACTCCAGCGGCCCACGGAAGTAACATCCCGCTTCCTCCATCTCCTGATCCTCCTACTTCTCGTTCACCTTCTGGGGGCCTCTGGATCCCTCCCCCTCCTCTTCCTCCTTCTCCTCCTTCTCCTCCTCCACGGAGCTCAGACGCCCAAGAGCTGTCTATTCTTTCTAGTCTCCTCATCCTGCTCGCTCTCACCCTCCAGATCTGCTCTCGAAGTCGACCTCGAGGCGTCGGATCGGGGAGGGGGCTTTTCTAATCCCCCACGCCCGCGTTCGCCCCCGCAGGCGCGGCCGCGCCGAGCAGAACTCGGTCGCGCCTACGCCGTTGAGCAAACATGGGCATGGGGGTTAAGAAGAGCCTCCTCGGCAACAAGACGATGACGACTCTGATGGCGACGACGACGATGACGATAGGTTCTGGTGTCTTCTGAAGTGGGGGCGCTCTAGATCTCTTTCGAGCCGACTGTCCAGGTCGCTCGCCGATGGATCCCGCGACCCAATCAGCAGTGACGACGGCGTCGACTTAAGACGGTCGTGCTTTCAAGCTCGTTCAGATAGAATCAGAATTTGAGTTGCGCGCGTCATTCATAGAACCCCTCAAGGGAGTTGGCTGTCTTCGAACTGGCTGTCGCAGAACTGGCTCCCCAACTGGCTGTCGCAGAGCTGGCTGGCTTCGTTGCCGTTCTGGTTCTCCATCGTCTCCTCGGCAGTCTCGATCGGCGCTCTTGGCTGCGATGGCCCGGGCACAGGGCTCAGGGGTGACGACGGGGAGCGTTTTGGCACCTTTGTCGTGTTAGGTTGGGCAACCTGCTCGCAGCGCGTCTTGACCTCCTCGAACAACTGTCAAGCCTGACCTGCAAGCTCATCTCGTCATTGCCGATGGGGTCTGGGTCTGCTAGCAGCAGGGAGCCCAGCTTCGCGCGCTCCATGAGCACGTCGCAGATGTCTTGGAACAGCGAGTCCACGTAGCGGTGGTTCGGGAGTTTCTGTTGCATTGCAGTCACCACGACGCTCATCTTGTTAATCTCAACCTTGGCCCGTTCAGTGAAGCTCAGTGGGAAACCTGCCATCAGGGACGATGTCAGGATCGCGATTCACAGATCGAGAGCGCAGGACTTGCTTGAGCCAAAATTGCCGCGGACAGAGGCAGCGCAATCGTTTTCAAAGCCAGCGTTTGTTCGAGGCACGGGAGGGGCAGTCTTTGATTGCCATGGTAGCGGCAGTGAATGTGACAATTTCTCTTCCTCTTCCTACTTCGTATGTTGTCATTGCGATTGGCAGGAGGTGGTCATCCTCTCCTCCTCTTTCTCCTCCTCCTCCCCTCCCTCCCTCCACCACTCCTCCCTCCCTCTCCTCCCTCCTCATATGATCCTCCTTCTCCCCCTCCCCTCCCTCCATCTTTCTCCTTCGCTAGGTCGAGAAGACGCCAATGCGCACCAGGGTGAAGACGGTGGCGGCAATGATTACAGTAGTTGGTTGCGTGGTGGTCATGGTAACAACGGCTGTGATCATCGCGTCACGCCTGAGGGAAGACAGCTCGCTATCCGTGGGACCCACCCTAAAAAATCCTAGAACTTGAAACGAATAGCCAGAGGGTTTCGAAACTAACCAACCTGCCTGACGTTCCGAAGTTCCAGAGTGACCTGAGACGCACACTTATATGTCCATGTGCATACATAGCACCCCTCACTCTTATCCAGCATTAGATTTGACTGCAATCGATTAGAATTGTTAGTTGACTTGTTGGCCCAATGCGTTGCCACTGTTCTTGTTGTCAAGCCATCTGGTAGGGTTGGAGAGGCGCTACACGCAGTGCTCGTAGGTATCACATGTTACGAACTGGAGGTCGAACGTCGCATCTCTGGCTGGATGCCTCGCCAACTCCACGGGGCAACGGCGTGCTAAACGACGATTGGCGGGAGGAAACGGCTCGCGCTTGTCGCCATTCATCCTCTCCCTTTCTTTGTCCAGGCCCGCGCACATGCAAATCAACCGGGGGGGAGCGGGATAGTGATGAGGGCGAAGATGGGGAGAAGTGGGTGAGGAGCATGGGGGGGGGGGGGCGCTAACGGAGGAGGAGACACGAATGCGATGATGATGAGTGCGATGCTTTGTGAGCTGTTTTTCTGCCGTGGAGCCTTCAGAGCTTCAGCAACGCGAGGCCTCTCGCCGTGCAGACGGCGACAACTACCTACGCATGGCAATTGACGAGAGATCTAAATCGAGCGAGGGGCGCTCTTTTGTTCTCGCACGCGGCATGCATGGGGCTGCACATCGGTTCACCTCTTTCTTTTTTTTTTGGGGGGGAGGGGATTGAGGTGGGTTGCGGGGGGTTGGTCCGTAGGAGGCCGTACTGGGCCCCATGGGGTCCGCGGGGGCCTAGGGGCCCGCTGGGGGGGGGGGGGGGCAATGCATTCGCTAGTGCGTCGAACCGAGGTGCCCAAGAGTGCCAGCGCGACGCATTACTAGTCGCCCCCCTCAAGCGGCTGTCCTACCCTATCGATGCGTTTCGCTTTGAACAGTTCGCGGAGCTCCTCTAAACAAGCCCTGCCTGCCTCGGAGCTCGCTTCCCTAACCTCATAGGGTGTCTCCCCGTTACTCATCGCAGCCGCCCTGGCTGCATGGAAAGCTTTGGAGTCGCATCAGCACTAGCAGGTCGTTTCATGATCGTTGCATTCCCTGGGGCTTTTGCTGGCTTCCTACGAACCTTCTCAGGCTTGGTCTTCTTACCGGTTCTCTTAGTTGACTTCGACCGCTGAGACTCCTTGCTGGGAATTGAACTGCGCAAACTGCCGCCCGCGACGCGACGGCCCCCGCCCCCGATGAAGAAAGTCGCTCAACATCTTTTGGTGCCACCTCAGCGCGCCCAGTCGCATCCGCAGAAGGCTGGGCCGATGAGATCTGAGCTTCAGGCGCGGCGCCGCCTGCCTTCAGGATTGAGTCCAAAGCTGGATCAGCGCTGCTGAACAGCGCCGACTTGTCGACGATGCTCGACGAGCATTCGCATTCAGAAACATCGACCACCTCAGTGTTTGCTTTATTGTCGCCTTCCCCCGTTACTTCCACATCGCTGGAGGCCGCCCCAGAGGCATGCTGAGCAACTCGCGTAGGCGATGCTGAACTGCCAGAGAACTGAATACTTCTGCTGCCAGATGGATGGAAATGACGTTGAATTTGATTGGTGGTTCAACAGTTGGGACAACAAGCGCCGCAAATTGAAGCGGGCTCTCTTTCATGTCGTCGGTCCAATCCAGACCTTGATTGTTCGCCCGCGTGTTCATGTGTTATGACAAATTTTTCTGGCGCATACCGCGCCCCCCCCCCCCCCCCCCCACCCGCCCACCCCCCGCCCACCCGCCCACCACCCACCCACGCACACACACACACACACACACACACACACACACACACACACACACACACACACACACACACACACACACACCACCCCGCCCCCCTCGAGCAATGCCTTCAAGCTGTTAATGAGTTTGCGACCAGCGGACCAGGAAGGCGCATTCTTGAATGATTTGTTTGTGCACAACGTCTGGTACTTCTCTTTGCTGCGAGCGAGGGGAGGCAAAAGCGAGAACGCATTCTCTGCTATAGCGTAAGGTATGTCCACGGCTTTTCGGTACTCCTTTTTCGGAGCCATGATGATAGGCTTTGGCAAAACGGCTATGGATGACGATGGCGAGGACGGTGGATGTGGTGGTTGGGGCGGTATTCGCACACATGACAGCCCTTTCGCAAGCAGATTTATGCCCCGCGCGGGCGGTCGGCTCCAACTTCCAGGATGCACAGGGCCAGACGAGCAGCGCGAGGAAGATGAAGAGCAGAGTGGACAGAGCAAGAAAAGAGGGGAGGGAGAGGAGGAGGGGGGAGGAGGAGGAGGAGGAGGAGGGAAGAGGAGGAAGAGGAGGGTCTGTGTATTTTACGAAGTAACACAAGCTCCCAAATTATATTGGCACGTCCGCGCCATTTCCTGAAAAATGACAGGGGCGTGAAATAACAAGGCAAGGTTTTCCACTAAATGGGTTGGTTCCATGACGAAATCGATTGATTCAACGAATTCCACTAGCCAATCAACCCTTTTGCCATGACCATATCACGCATGCGTGATTATAATCACGCATGCGTGAATATAATGGTCATGCACGAGCCCTGGGGTTTGGACTGTCCGGGGGGCCTCCTGGGGCCGGGGCCTTCTTTCGTGTTCCCGCTTTGCCTATATCCTGTCCCTCTCTCCTCGCTTCCCCCTCCCGTCGCCGCCGTCAATTCAATTTTTTCCGCTCGCGAAGGGCGGCGACTCGAGTGGGCGCGGCGCGGGCCAGAACAAGGCGCGCCGGAGGGCCCCCCGCAATGGTAGCGGAGCTGCTTGCGTTCAGCGACCAGCAGGCGGCCGCGGTCTATGTGAGCACGGCGCGAGCATTATCTACAGCTTTGGATCCGACCCTTCGGCGGGGGTGGCGGCGCGCCGAGTCAATGTCCTTGCAAAGGGATGGCGTTGGTGAGGTCGAGGCGCGCAGGACCAAACCACCAGTGAAGCTTCGCATTGACGTCGGTACATTGCCGCATGGATCGGCGCGCTGCCCTGCGCATGCGAAAATTTCAGACGTTAGGTTATGTAGGGCGTCGCGCGTATCTAAGAGACGGCGCCCGCATATGAACGAGCGGCACATCGTCGCTATCTCCGCGTGGTCACCGCCGGAAGTTTGCATGCAAGCGTTTGTTCGCGGATTGGGCGGCGTTGATCGGATGGGGGCGGTCAGATAAGCGAGGGGGGAGAGGGCTTCCCCGCGCCGCCACGGGGCGGCCCGCGTCGAGTTCCGAGCCCGCTCAGGGTTCGCGCGGCGTCGGGGCTTCGTGCCCCGCGCCGCTCAGATGAAAACGAGCGGCTCTGCGCGGCGCCCCCCCGCGTCGGATCTCATCCTGGATCCCCCGCCCTTTCGGCGCGGATGTCTCGGAACCGACGGCGCGCCTTTCTTGGCGCGGGGGCCGCGCGGCCGAGCGTTTCGGGGGCCCCGCGATTCGCGCAGGCGGGGGCCGATTGCATTGGAGCCCGCCACAATGGCCCGAGCGTTGTAAACATGCTTTTTCTTACTTGTATCACGGGCGCATCCGCAGCCGCTCAGGCTCGAGCCCAGCGAGACCTTCCGCGCCCAATGCGAACGTTCACATTCAACAACCAGAAGTTCCTGACCCTCCGGATCCTACATGTGCTAGGCCAGAGGCTGTCGATGGCTGAGCGATGCGCTAGGGCAGCCTTCTCCGCGGGGCCGCGCCACTCGCCTGCGTCGGGGCTGCCTGCCGGTGTGACTCGGGCGTTCGCGATGCCAGCGTCGCGCAGCGCGGTGCAGGGGCCCCGCAAGGCGGAGGTCTCGCAGCTGCTTCGGAGTTCGGCCTATCCCGCAGCCCGGCCTGGAGCGTGGACGAGCTGAAGCAGGTCCTCAAGGAGGATGATCCTGAAGGCGGAGGCGGCCGCGCAGATCGAGATGAGGGGCCTCGACTCGATGAAGTCCCAGCTGCTCGCGAAGGCGACGGAGGTCGGAGCCCGCGCGACGCCGGGCATGGCCAACCCTTCGCTCAAGCTCTCGATTCGCAAGGCGATCATCCAGAGGCGCGCGCGGGAGCCGACCGACTACATGGGCTTCGGGAAGCGCGGCGCTTTGACGCACCGGCAGGTCTTGAGCCAGCACCCCACCTGCGCGACCTGGTGCCAGGCGGAGGTGAACGCCGGGGGGAGCTGGGAGCTGGCCAGGTTTGCCCCATGGCCCAACGAGGTGGTCCGCACGAGGCAGGAGATGACCAGGGACCCCGGCGAGGTCTCGAAGGAGCCGCCAAAGGCTTGAGGGGGCGCGAGGTCATCCCGCCGAAGGACGATGGGCGCGACGATGGAGGACGAGCTCGAGGGGCAGGAGAAGCTGGGGGCCGCAGCCCCGGAGGAGAAGAACACCGACCAGTTAACAGCAGCAGATGCTGACCGCGCTGAGCCAGCTCAGCCAGCGACTGGAGAAGATCGAGGGGCAGCCAAGCTCAACGAGCTCCACCGCCGAGAGCTTCGTTCCAGCGAGTTCCAGTCAGAGCGGCCCGGTCGAGGCCTGAACTACACGAAAGAGTTAGACCCCATAAGCTGCGTTGGCTCGCAAAGTGCATCAAGGAGACCGGCCATGCTGAGGACTTCGACGCGCTGCTAGGCCATGGAGGGATCAAGCTCGCGGAGGTGGCGCGCAGCCCGGCCTCCATCCCGAGCACCAAGATGGCGGGGAAGTTCGGGGGGGGGCTCCGCTCGGCGAGTCAGCGCCTGGAATGGCCGCAAGCTCGGGGCCCCAGCTGGGAACCAGAAGGCCAGGGAGGCACGTGATGACGCTGAGCCTGACCACCTGTGGGTCAGCGTGCGGCGTGGGGCCCTGTCCAACCTCGCCCTCTGCTTCAACGGCAAGGCCGAGGCCGCCGGGAAGCGCATGCCCCAGGCGATCAAGGAGTACAAGGCCGCTGTGCAGCTGGTGCACGACCAGGCGACGCAGGGCAAGCACGCGCGCTGGGAGTGGCCCATCAAGTGCGAGGGCTGGGGCCACGCGATGATCAGGCATATGGTCGAGGACTGCTCGACGACGGTGGTCGAGGTCGCGGGGCGCCAGCTTGGGGCGAAGAACGACAAGGGTCAGCCGCTGCTCCAGGAGTTGCTGATCGCCACAACGTCCCCGAAGATGGCGGCGAGGATGTCCCCGGAGTGCCTGGGGGATCGCCGGCGCGGCGAGCTCGCCGGGGGCGGGCCCGCAGCCGCCGCGAGCAACTACTCGAACGAGTTCGCGAAGAGGACTGTCCGGGCGATGATCGAGGAGGCCCCCCCCCCCCCAGATAACCGCGAGTTCCTGAGGTGTTTGGCGGAGCCCGAGGCGCCAGAAGGACAGGCGCTAGCTGCTGGAAGAGGAAAGACGCCAACAGGCGCGGGCCACAACTCGAAGGAGCACCAGCAGATCATGCGCTGGCTGACCTCGGTGCACCGGGGATCGGGCCACAGTTCCAAGACCGCCATGCTGAACGCACTCAGGCGGAAGGGCGCGAGCCCACTGGCGCTGCAGGTGGCTCGGGACTTTCACTGCGACGCGCGCGCGGAGGCGAAGCAGCGCCGCCCCGCGCATCCGCCGGTCAGCCTCGAGGTCATCCCCCCGACGTGGAAGCGCTTCCAGGCCGACCAGTTCGAGTGGGGGCACCCCCGCCAGAAGACAAAGTTAACGTTCCCGCTGACCATCGACGAGATTTGCACGGCGCGGGTCAGCAAGCTGCTCTGCCACATGCTGGGCGAAGACCGGCACCGCAGACCAGTCTGGGCCGACCTCGAGAGCTTCTACGAGGAGCGATGGGTGCCATACTTTGGGAAACCCCAGAAAATCAAGGTGGGCCCCGAGGTTCGACTCCGACTCCGTCGGATACGAGCCGATTCCGGGGCAAGCCCACTGGCGCATCTCTCTCGCAGAAGAGGCGATCCAGGCCACAAAAGGGACGATGGACCGGCCAGTCGCGGAGAGCCCCGAGATGTCCACCGAGGAGGCCTTGGCCAGGGCGGTCGCAGCCGGGAGCGCTCGCGAAGATGTCCGAGGGCACCCCCCTCTTCAACGTGTTCTGGGAAGGGCACCTGACTTGGATGGCCGCATCTTCGAGAGCGATTTCGACGAGCTGTCCTGCGTCGAGGCCCAGCGCGTCGACGCGGAGCACGGCGATAACTACGCGAGGATGCGCGCGACGGAGCAGGAGGCAGGTCTACACGCGGCGCATCAGCCGGGCCGAGAACACGAAGAACCAGACGCTGAAGTCCGCGGCGCCAGGCATGCGGGCGCGCTACTTCCGCGCGCAGAAGGGCGAGACCAAGGGCCGCTTCAAGGGGCTCGCGAGGGCGCCGGCCGCAGAGACCCCCCGCCCGGTGGACGGCGACCTGGGGCAGAACGAGAGCCTGCGCCCGGGGTGCCTTGGGCCAGTGGTCTGGCTGGTTCGGGCAGGCCGCATCATCGAGGTGGACCTGTCCCAGGCCCGGGCCGGCTCTGCCCGCGAGATCGCGCGCGCCGAGCTCATGGGGGTCAAGGGCGCCCCGGACCGTCGACGCCTTCATGAGCCAGGCGGCGCGGCAGGAGCACCTGGACTTCACCGGGCGCGACCCCGCGGAGCACGACGCGGAGTTCGCCACCCGGGAGGGGGCGCCTGATCCAGCACCGCCTCTGAAGAGGGCTCGCGCGACTGAGCCAGCCGAGAACGAGGGCCCCAAGGAGCCACCAAGGGGCCGCCCTGCCCCTCCAGGGCGGATGCAGTTCAAGAAGGGGCAGCACCTTGGAGGCACCGCGGGCTGGGCCAGGACGTCGAGGGCAGCAGTCGCCGAGAAGAACTTGGAGGAGCAGGCTGCGCTCATGGCCAAGGCGACCCCCGATGCCCGGGCCTTCTGGGCGCGGCAGGGGGCGCCCCTGGAGCTTCCGTTCGCCGGAGAGGCCCCGAAGCAGGCCACGAGACACATGAGCACCTCCATGGCGAGTCAGCTGGGGAAGGGCAAGCGCGAGATCTCGGAGCGGACCCTCACCCCGGACGAGTTGAAGAGGTTTAACGGAGCGAAGGCCACTGAGTGGCTAGACACTCTCCAAGGGTTAAGGGCACTTTCCCGCCAATGAGATGGGGCTATGCGAACCGACGGGGGGGTCCCATAAAAAGGAAAAAGGTTCCTTAACTTAGGACTTTAGCACTGCGCGCTAAGAGTAACGACGAGATTTTAAACTTACTAATACACATCTCAAACAACAGCCAAACAACGATGAACAATGCGAACACGAAAAAGCACAAACACTCACCGTCGATGGTAAACGACGCGGAAGTCCGCCCCCCGTTCCCCCCCAAAAAATAAAAGCAACACACAATCAAATCCAACAATGGGTTCCCGCTTAATCGCGAGTTGGTCACGCCAGGTTTGCACGTCCCTGCTCACAAGCCACATGACCACGTCCCATCGGGGCTGGTCGGCGTGAATTTATCACTTGCGCTCGCAGGTCGCGTGACCGAGTCAACGCGTAGAGGGCTCGGTCGGAGTGGCTCGTCACAATGTCAGGATGTCTCAAGCGGTTGTCCTTCTATTTGCAAGCGTTGCAGCCAACCATATGCGCAGCTGAGGCAATGTCCGAAATGACGGGTGGCATGGTGTGCGGATGTCCCAAGTGAAATGCCGAGTCCACTGTTGGGGTCCTGGCGTTTCTTGGGACACGGACCCACGGGAAGGGGTCAGCGCCCCGTTCTTCCACAATTCCCCCCCGAACAATGCCCGTTCGTGTCGCTCACTGTTCGGGGTGCGCCTCCTCCCCCTCCTCCTCCTTCCTCCTACGTAACCATTTCTGCCCAAACTCGTTTTGGCCCAAACGGGCTTCGCACAATTGTGTTTCCTCAGCGTGCGTCGCAACAATGGGCGACGATGTCATCGGCGACGAGGCCCCTGCGGAGGGCGCGGCCGTCGGCGGCGACGGCGCGGCTGCAGCGGCGGGCCGGCGGAGGCGTCGGGGCCGAGAGATCCTTCGCGGGCCCGACGGGCTCTGGCTCGTCTTCGGCGTGCGCGGCGGCCCGTTCGCCAGCGAGTATTCGGGAGCCGAGGGCGTCCGCTTTGAAGACGGACAGCATTGGCTGTTCGGCGATTCTGGGCGCTTCCCTGGTGAGCTCGATCAGCTCACTGTGCGAAGATCGTTGGCGGCACTGCGAGGTAAAGCTTGTCGCGGTATTCTGGCGCATAGAGCTGCAACGTGCATCGAGTTGCTTAAGGCTCGCGCTTGCGACCCCGATGCAGTGAACCTGAATGTTGCCCTTGACGCACTGCAAGGGCAGATGTGCATGTGCAGATCTTTGGAAGGGGGATGCTGTGCGCGGGAGCTGGGATGAACACGGTGAGCAAATCCGTGTTGCGCATGGGGACATCACCATGTGCGGACCCGTTGTTCTATGTTCATCGTTCGCTGTGAGCCTGATGGGAATGATGCAAGTTCTGTTTTGCTGCGATGTGGCGACGAAGCGAATGAAACAAACCTTGAGGTTCGGGCCGCGGCCTTCTATCTTGAAGGTGTTCCGACAAGGGCATGCGGAGCGCGCGCCTGCCCTGCCAGCCCTTGAGGCAGGCGTCGCGCCAGGAGCACGGCGCCACTCTGTACATGCTTCTCTGGCCTTGGCGTGGCTGGATGCCAGTTGCGCTCTGAGATCGCCCGGGCACGCCGCTAAAGGCGCGGTCGCTTGGAGCAGGCTGTTCTCAGAGAGTGGACGGTTCGATCGTATCGAATTAAAGCGCAGCTTGAGATTGGCCAGGCACGAAACCTTGCGCACGGCCAGGGTCAGGGCAGACTGGACTGCCATGCGCCTGACCAGACAACTATTCCTCACAATGAACTGGAATCAGGTTGACATCCACCTGCATTCCAGTCCGCAAGGCAGAGGCTGGGAGGTGCAAGCTGCCTCGTACCGTGTCCGCGTTGCAGGCCGAGAGTTTCTTTCCAGGATCTTGACCCCAGTTCTTCTTATGAGATCTCAGCTTTCGGCGCTTGCCAAGACTGCTGCGCTATTGTGGCATATTCACTTGGTGTTTGGCGGCAACGCAACTGTCATGCGCAAAGTTCTCGATCGCGTGCGTAGCGCGGTCTCCGATACGGGGGCAGAATGCACGGTCGCCAACATGAGCGACTGTCTGCCTGATTTTATCAGTGTCTTGGCGCCAAGTTTGTGCTTGTCAGGCAACAGCTGGTGCTGCCGCGTGCCATTGTTATTCCTGGCTGGAGGCGCAGGGTGGATAATCTTATCAGGCGCGGCTGTAATACCCTTGTGTGGTTCCCGCGCCTTCTCGCGTGGATCAAGGCGTTGGCGTCGCTCTTCAGAGATGAGGTTCGTATTCGTTCGAATCCACGCCGCCCCCAATTGCCAGCGTCTCCATCCTACCTCTTACGCCCCTCCCCCCCCCCCCATCCCCCTACCTCCTGCCCCCCCGCCGCCTTTAAAAACGTTAGGGGCCCTGGGGCCCATTCGCGGCGGCAGGCAGGAGATAGGAGGTAGGGCGCGCGAAATAAGAGGTAGGAGCTCGGAAGATGGCGCGAGGAAGGAGGAGGAGGCATAAAGAACGAGTCAAGAGGTTGGCAGAAGTCTCGGAGGTAGACGGTGAGAGGCCGAAGGCAGGAGGCACGAGACAGGAGGGGAACATAACAGACGAGGTGAGACGCACGGCGTGGGAGGTAGGAGCGGCATATGATGCAGACTGCAACTGGCATGCGCCTCGAAGCTGGTAGGATGAAGGATCTCCGAGGCCCGTGGGAGGCGGGGGGGGGGGGGGGGAGTAGGAAGCAGGAGGTAGGAGGTGGGATGAGGTTGGAGGCAGGAGGTAGGAAGTAGGAGTACGAAGTAGGAGTAGGAGGTGGGGCATAGAAAACTAGGTGCGCGCGTGCATGTGAATGAATATGCGCCCCAGGGTGCGCGGTGCACTTTAGAGACGCACTGGAGAGCACAAGGACTGCATGGTCTAGCTGCTCTTGCGGGATTGGTGTCGGATGTGCCTAGTTTTGCGGAGTGGAGGTGGCAGAAACTCTATCATGCGCTGACTTGCTCGGACGGTTTCATTTGGTCGGCCAGGGGCCACATTGCCAGAGTTGCATTTGGGGATATTCGTGGCACAACAAGTCTGAATATAGTTCTTGGGGCCATGAGTTGTCAGTCGTTCCCCTTCCAATTTCGAGTCATGATGTGGTTCAATTCGTGGCTCAATGATCTAATACGTTTTGCAGGGCACTGCCCCTGCCATCGGCATCTGTAGGATTCTGGCGAGGCCATCAATTGCACTCGATCTGGTTGCGTGCTAGGCTTTGCTTTCGAGTACGGCATGTCTAAGTTGAGGGCTGGGCTGAACGAGGCCAATGCTTGGATGGAGGGCAGGCCCGGCCCCGACCAGCAACTGTTGCGCCAACCCCAAGGCTTGGCGAGGAGCACGTTCGCTCTCGGGCCCTTGAAGCTCAAATTCTTGAAGGATATACCTTACATCTTGGGGAGGTTGCATGCGCCTGGCATGACATCAAGATGCATTGACTTGTTCAATGCACATCCGCAATGTTGCCATGATTCCGTGACTCTGGCCATCATGCGACCAGGGTCGCCATTGCGTGCTGCAGTAGATAACATCAACGAGAGGGGGGGAAACATCAGCCCCCAGCTGGAGGCAGAAGTCGATTCAATTCGATTTGCACCTTTGGATGGCACTGTTGCCGAGGGGCCCCGCGCCGTGGCTAGGCACCATCACTTGCGAGCTCGGCGGGGCACTTTTCCTTGGATCGCCAGTTCCATCAGGCTCGAGAATAATATTGAGGACATCCGTGGTTTCTGCAGCGCTTTAGACGTAAATCTCGACACGAACTGGGCCAACGCTAAGTCAGTGCTGCAACCGCCAAGGGCATCTTCTACTCCCAAGAAAAAGCACGTCGAAGGATTTGCTGTCGGAGAGGCGAGCTTGCTTGCAGAATATCTGTCCAAACTGCTTGTGCGGTACGGCTACTATTCGTCCCAATGCCATGGTGACGATGAAGTTGACGAGCCTCCGTGCGTGCACATGCAGGTGTTGAGATTGAAGGTCAGCGCAAAACTTGTGCATACTGTAAACACGCAAGCCAGCGACACGGACTCCTTCGCTATACATGTGCAATTTTTGGAGCGATGGGTTGGTAATCCATTGGAGTCCGATGTTGTGCACGCCTATCCTGTCCAGGATCCAGGGCCGTTCGATTTCTTTGAATTCATGGATGCGCCGTTTGAGTGTAGACAGAACTCGAAGGGATGGCAGGCAGTGCCAAGCGATAGTGAAGGCTGCTTGGATATATGTGAGCCTCGGGTTGCAGCGCCTACTGGCTCCAGAGTGCAATGGCCCACGTTGTCTCTGTTGGACCATATCGAGGCACTTGGGTGGACATCGCGTGCCCAAGTTGTTGCGTATGAGAAGTACGACGGAGCTGTGACATACGATTCTCGTAACATGCATGTTGGTAGGAAGCATTACTTGCTAGCTCTGCTCTCGCTGGAGGCCCTTTTTGACAAGGGGGCCAAGCCTTTCAAATCATATGAGCCCGATTCTTTTTGTTTTCCTCTCCGATTGCTCCTCGAGGATCCACCCAAAGCAGTGCCAGGCGAGAAATCTGCCAGGCACATTGCCATCCTGAACTCCTTGGAAGGAGATGGCGAGCATGATGTTGCAGCAATTGTTGGCGCACGCCTGCAACAAAAACTGGAAGTTGTTGCGCCAGCTATTCTTTGTGACGTGGTCGGGGGCGACGTTGTGGATGCACCGCGTGACGGTATCATCGATGACGCCGTCATGGGCCCCATCCCGCTCGAGGATGACGTCGTCGGCGACGACGTCGCTGGCGACGACGACGTCGCGGGCGATGACGGCCAGCAGGTTGACGAGCTCGCCCCTGCAGTTCCCCCTCCAGCGCCCGTGGGAGATGGATTGCTTGCTGGCGCGGAGGCAATTGCGCATTTCATCGAGGGCCAGCGGGCCACGAGAGAGACCCACATGTTAGCATCTGGCCTGCAAGCAGTTGGCGTTCGTGTGCACTGTTGTAACGTCAACCATGGCAGGTGCAGGCCGTTTCGATCTGTTCGCGTGGGCACAGAGCGATATGGCCCACGCGCAGCGCAGTATTATTTGGGCGCATGGCTGCGCCTGGCGTTTGAGCCCGCAGATAAAGCGGGCCACCGAAAGCCCACCTCAGCAGAGGTGGACGCATACGCAGCAGAGGATGTTGGATAAAACCTCTGCGCAATGCATTGGGAAAAAGATGAAAAGTGATGTGCCCATCAGCACCGGGACCCTATGTCAGCATGACGAGGGCCGAGACGACTATCATCGGCATCTCCACCATCATCATCACCATCAGCATCACCAACATCCAACGTTATCATCAACATCACTGGGGCAGTCTCGGCATTTTGCTGTACGGCCCTGGGGGGGCACCATCGTTGACTCTGTAGGATCAACGTCCCCGTGGGCCCTCGTGCCGACGTCTGGTCATGCCACCCGATGGGGTCACCATCCTCATGGGGCCGATTGGGGGTCCGCTTGCTAACCCGCCTCGCGTCTCACTTCACTTCTCTCCCCCTCGCTGTTCCCTGTGGGTTCGTGCAACGCAAGTGGCAAGGCCAACGTCACCGTGCCACTTAAGCAACGGGGGTACCGTGCCAGCGCCAGCAATGCCAACATCAACATCACCGCGCCAACGCCAACATTGCCCTGCCAACGACAACGCCAACAAAACCAACGCCAACATGTTTACCGTGCCAACGCAAACATGGCCGCGCCAACGACGGCAGAAACAAATCCAACAACATTTGCACCGTGCCAGCGCCAACATTGCCGTGCCAACGACAACGCCAACAACATCAGCATCAACAGTATTCCCGTGCCAGCGACAACATTGCCGTGCCAACGACAACGCCAACAAACCCAACGCCAACATGTTCACCGTGCCAGCGCCAGCATTGCCGTGCCAGCGACAGCGACAAAACAACCAACACCACCATGTTTCCCGTGCCAGCGCCAGCAATGCCGCGCCAGCGACAGCGCCAAGAAAACCAACTCCAACATGTTTACCGTGCCAGCGCCAGCGTTGCCGTGCCAGCGACAGCATTACCGTGCCAGCGTCAGCATCATCGTTCCATCGCAAGCGTCAGCAATCCCAACGCCAGCAATGACACCACCAACAATACTACATATGTTTGCGCTTTAGCGACGCAATGCCAGCGCCAACATGACCGTACCAGCGCCAGCATTGCAACCGTTATTTAGGCATCTTGACTCAAGCGCCAATTTTTTGAGAATCGACATAGACGCCTCCGCGAGAGCAGACCGCAAGATGCCACCTGTTTGGTTCTGTAAGCTCAGCCCTTCGGCCCAGCGGAAGGTAGCGCAGCTCGCGATGGAGCTTGCGGTTGGGAGGGCCAGGTCGAAGCGGCTCAGAATTCGCACGTGTAAGCTCAAGACCAAATTGCACCAGAGTAGCCGGGCCATCCAGAGTGCGCTTGCACACGGCAGCGATCAAGCAACGTTGGGCAACCAGGGGGCAGCGGACGCAGAGAGCGATCCTGACTTCGAAGTGTTGACCTGGGCATGCCTGTACCCAGTTTTCTTGTCTGTCCCAGTCTAAATCCAGCAGCTGGCCCGCTGATCAGTACTTTTAGTGAAGATGCCATTGATCAGGCGAAGAGGCTAAACATATCACCATCATCGCCATCACCACCACCATCATCAACATAATGGCCATCGCCACACCACATCCGCCGAAAGGGCGCCGAACGGCTCCACAGGAAGAGACGGGTGGGTGAGGAGGAGGGAACGGAGAGGGGGGAACGTGGAGGACGGGGGGGGAGGGGGAGGAAGAGGGAGGACGGCGAGGAAGAGGAGGAATGGCAATGAGAGGGTGCGTTCACATGCGCAACGTACATCTGCGGATTGACGTGCAAGCTATGCGGTGCAACCTACGAGGTGCTAACACAACACGCTGCTTGATACAGCCGACGTCGCACTAGTAATGTTGATCGGCCAAGTGTTATGCAACGTTTTCTGCGATGTCATATGTGACGCAACCGTCGAATGAACAAACAAAAGCAAAATGGCATGCTGTGCGATAAAATGCTATGCGATGCTGGGCAATGTGGTCCGTGCTGTGCCGTGTCGCTGAAAAATGCAGGCTGTTTCAACGCACAATGGGCATTGCCTTCATGAGGCGCTTTCATGTGCGTGCTCTGTCAGGAGCGCCAGTGCGCGACACCTGTGGCCAACTAACTCAAGCAAGCCTGCCGCGACTACCACGGCTACGGAACGACACAGTGATGATTGCGCCTACGCGTACGCAGCCACTGTGCTATAATGGTGGTGCACATGCTCAAACCCAGTGGTGGTCGCAGCCGCGGCAATAAGACCGAAAACCAGCACGCTCGCACTAAGCGAACGAACGGCATTCGCGAATAGCTGTTTTGTTACGCGGCTGGGAACCTCGCACCGCCCAACTGGGCCGTGTATCTCGTGAGCACACGCGCGGTGGAACCGCGCTTGGTCTGTGATATATCAACTCAAATGTACATGTACATATTTATACACATATATATGTATAAACAACCTTCGTGCCGCTAGAACCCTTTGCAACAACCATGCACTTGTGTCGGAGCCATCTGGCAATCGTCACGATAGTTTTGCGCAAATCAGCGAACACGAATCTGCGGACGCGTGCGTGCATTCCCCAGAATAGGACAGCGTAGCCCGACGGGCTGGGCCCACGGACCTCCCAGCCAACGTTGGCGGGTCCCACCGACGCCCAGTCCAGCACGCCACGCCGCGCTGGACATGGTAAGGGCATGTCTGCAGCGCACTACACTGCGCACTGCGCACTGCCCAACGCAATGTGCACGGTAATTCGCCATGGGCCCGATGGCGTTGAGCGGCGCAAGGCTGCAATGGACTCGCCGCCGCCCCCGCGCGCGCAGTCCGCCGACCCAACCCAATGGCATGACTAGGGCGCGCGTTCGGTGCGAACTGCAAGCGGCCACCGCGAAGGGGCCCCATTCGTTTCCAAACAAGCAGTGGCGCTTCCATGTGGGCAAGGCACCCACCACGCGCGCGCGCGTAACGGCGCCGCCCATATGTTTGGCACGCGGTGGTCGAACGCCAATGCCACTTCGAAACGCAGTTTGGAATCTGCTCACTGGGCCCGCTGGAGATAGCACACTTCCTTGCCGACATGTGAATGTGTGTGTGTGGCGAGGGCAAACCTGAACACATCGCGCACGCGCGCGCACCGCGCGCTGGCCCAACCGAACGGGGTCTGACGGGCGGGCGTTGACTTCGGATTCCAGTCGGCCACCGTTTCGGCTTCACTTCCGCTCACAAACCAACGTGGCGACACCCAAATGTTTGCGGCAACCGCAATGCCCATCGCGCACGCCCGCGCCGCGCTGCTGGCCCGCGTCAACTTCCAAACCACCATGGGAAACCATCGGGTTTGGACCATCTGGCGCCCGCCACGCGCGCGCCCCGCGTGCCGACCCAGCTGAATGATGCGCGATGGACGTGCGCCACCTTTGAAACCCAGGCGGTCATCGGCCAGGGCCCATGCCGATCCCAACATCAACGCGACGACTTCCCCAGCGCGGGCGGTGCGGGCTCCACCGCGCGCCCGCCGCGCACGGCGTGCCATGGGCCGCTGATCATGTCGACAGCCGCTGGCCACCGCTTAGGGGCCGCTGCGTTCCCCCAGGTCACCATGGCGACCCCCTGGCGCTGCTGCGCCAGGGCCAGCCACTTGCGCGCACATGTTGCGGTGGTCCAAGCACGTGGTCAGTGGTTCGGTCTGCGCAGGGCGCGCGCGCGCGTGCGCGCGCGTTGGGTGGGTGGGCGGGGGGCACGCGTATGCGTGCGCCCATAATTGCGACATCAAGCTTGCCAGCCCCACGGGGTTACTTTGTCTTCATGGCCGCCATGGTCACTGCTCGACTGTAGGCCACGCAAATCCATCGATGTTCGCGCGCCGTGACCTGGCCCAGCAGAATAGCGCGTCATGGGCACGCCCGAACGTTGAAGTCACATCGGCCGCGCATGGGCTTCACGCAAGCTTCTCGGGCCACGTGGCTGCGCACCAACTGGTGCTAACGCAAGGCCAGCCACGCGCGCGTCACGTGCTGATCAAGCCGACACCACGCGATCGGCGAGTGCGCGACGAATGCGCCGTTAGCAGCCCGATCGGCCACCGCTCCAGGCGCATGCTAGTCTTCATATCAGCATGGCGGCTTTCCCAGGCGTGGACAACGCAACGCCCGCCAAGCGCATCGCGCGTTGGCCCAAACCGCTAGACATGAGATGGGGCCACGTGGACATCGGAACCCAGGCGGCCACCGCGAAGCGCCCACTTTACTCTCCAGGCCCGAACATCGCTGCATGTCCAGCGAGCAGCGCAAGGCCCGCCACGCGCGCGCGCCACAGCCTGGCCCAACCAAGCGCGCGCCCCTGGCCGACCCCATCTGCTAACATGCGGTCCCTCATGCTAGCCCCATAGCCAACGTTGCCACCACCAAGGTCGTTTCCCTGCGCGCAGGCCAGCACGAACACTTCTCCATCATGGATAGCGCACGGCACGCAACGCGCCCGCGGCGAGCAGCCCACCTGGGGCGCGCGCCACCTGCGCTGCACTCGGCCACCGCGAAAGCCCCACGCCGTATTTCAGGCGCCCATGACGCCTGCCGTCGCGCCGATCTTGCGCCTCTGCAGCCACTGCTGGGACAAGGCCATCGTCGTGCCTTGTGCACATCATGCCGTGGTGCGCGCGATGGCCGATGCATGGTTGATGGGGGGCTCCGCGAATGGTTTATGTGTGGTTTATGTGAATCTCAATGGTTTATGTGAACCTCTGTGGTTTGCGCTTTCGACGGCGCCGCGGGGAGTTCCCTTGCGCCAGCATCCACGGGCAGGGCGGTTCCTTTGTTGGGAAATATTAGAATTGGCGAGGCCAGGGTTCCTTTGCACCCAGCCAGAGAACCCTTGCGAAAAGCATTGGGCCTGCGCCAGGAGGTTCCCATAAACCACCCATAAACCACCCATCAACCACCCATACACCACACATAAATCATCCATAAACCACCCATAAACCACCGAGTTCACATAAACCACCCATAAACCATTCATAAACCACACATAAACCACCGAGTTCACATAAACCACACATAAACCACCCATAAACCACACATAAACCACCTAGTTCACATACACCACCCGTAAACCACAACTAAATCACTTAGCAACGCACGCATGCAAAATTGAGATGCAGCAGCAGCGCGAGCTTGTCAAGCCAATGGCAAGTAGGTTTTGCGCAGCTGGCACGCTGCCCATCGGGCGCGGTTGCTGCCGGGGCGCGGGCGCGCATGACGCGTTGCAATGATCGTTCGGCTGCTAATCACTCCGCAGCAACGGGCGAGAATCCGTAGGATATTCCGCGCTGCGGGCGTGCCATGTACACCGCGCACGCGGTCGCCTTCGCCGATCAGCAATGCATCGGCCACGCTGGTGGCCTGAAAGCCAACGCGAGCACCTGGCCATTGCCGAACGATATGCGCGCGCGTGGCGGCACCGAGCTTTCCGCATCAGAGAATGCGCGACCCTGCTTTTGGTACCCAAATGAACCGAGGGCGGGTGGCGCTAGACTTTCGAAATTGACGGTGGCCTGCTGCGCGCCAACTTGCTGGGCCAGCAAAAGACGCGCGCACGCGGGTGCGTCGTGGGTTTCTGGCGCCCACAATGTGGAGACCGACGTGCTGCTGCTGGAGTCCGGAATGAACCCGAAGCGGAGGGTGTTCGGATTTCGGCGCACGCATGGCCCCATCACGCGCCCGCCGAGCGGCGGGCCCACGACGCGCGCGCGTTTGGGCGCGCGTTGGGCCGCGCGGCCTCCAAGAATTAATAACCGCAGCGCTGCCTTGGACATTCGAAGCCCCCACTTAGCGATGACTGCCCATCTGTCGCGAGCCACCGCTGGCTGGCGCACCCAATGTCGACCGATTATGTAAGCGCGCGGCGCATGCGCGCGCGGCGGTGGCCTTTGCCGCGCGACCCAACGCGGCATCAGCCACGATGATCCAAGCACTCGCGCAACCCCCACCCCCAAACACCGCCTCCAAGTGGCGGCATAGGTGTTTTCGGGTTTCGAATGTGACGTTGCGCCGACGCGCGCAGGCATCTCGGGAAGTTGCCTGCGCGGCGCGCGCGCGAGTTGCTGGTTCCAGAATTCGCGCAACTCCGCGCCTCCTCGGAACAAGAAGTGGGGCCCGCGGGTGGTGGCGATGGGCCGCGTGGACGCACACGTCACCGCGGGCCTGCCACGCGTGGAACAGGCCCTATGGGGAGCAGCGCACGCCGCGCGGACGCGCGCGCGAAGTGGGACTTGAACTGCGAGCTGACCTCGGCAAAGAAGCCGTTACGCCGCAATGGAAAAGAAGTGGTGCCCTCAGGGGTGACCGATTGGGCGTCGCCGCCAGCCCATGCGCGCCGCGCGTAAGCCGACGCGGGCCTGATCGCGTCGCGCGCGCGATAAGCGCATGGCCCCAGCGCCAAGGGGGTCAGCGCGTCGTCTTAGACGTTTGGTCGGGCAATGCGCCGCGAGAAACAGTTGGGCAATAGAGCGGGAGCACGCGGGCACAACGCGAACCTGTCGGGGCTGGCTCGCGGCGCCCGTACGCGCGCGAAGTGGAACGCGCGTTGCCCGCAATCGGGAAGTCGCAAAGTTGGCTCTGGCACCGGAGTGAAACGCCACCAAAACCCATATTTTGCGCTCCGCGTTCGCGCGGGCCCATCAAGCGCCAATCCGTGACTAGCGCCGACGCGCGCGCGCGGGGTGCGGAAACACCAGCGACAAGACAGATGGCACGTCGACTCAATCCCAGCGGGCAATTCGCGCTGGCCGATAGGATGCCATAGCGCTACATTGGGCTCGCCGCATGCAAGTCGGTTGGGAAATCACACGGCGCGCGTACGCGCGCGCGCGTGGTGGGCTCTGCGCTGCCCACCGTGCGGACGCAACGGCGTTGTCTCAGAAGTCAAGGCGAACCCTTAGCGGTGACCGATTGGATTTCGGAAGCAGGCATGGCCCACTACACGCCTTTAGGTTGGGTCAGCGCGCTGCGCGCGCACGCGAGACAGCAGCCCGCGGCTTCTGCAACACCAGCAACAGAAAACCCGCCATGCCACCTATGAACTAATCTGAAGCCTACAGCCGTTACCGATGTAGATGCAGAAGTCAGCCTTGGCCCATGAGAAGCCAATCGGTTGGGACAACGCACGACGCGCACACGCGCGCGCGCCTGCTGGGGCCTATATGCCCCAAGCTACAAGAGGTACCATGGTCGGTTGCAAACCAAGATTAAACCTCTGGCGTCTTCGAAAAGAGGAGGCTGCCAGGTAGCAGTGGCCCACCACGTGACACTTGATATTGGTCATCGCACGACGCGCGCATGCGCGTGTGGCCAAGTCTGAACTATCCTCACCAGAGGAACGACCATGCTGGCAGTGGAACCGGCGCGGGCCCTGAGTTGTCGCCAGATGGGTTTCGACGTTAACATGCTCGCACCACACGCTAGGCAACTTGGCCAGCGCACGGCGCGCGTACGCGCGCGGTGGAGTCTGTGGGCCCACAAAAAAACAACCCGCTACGCTGTCTTGGGAACTGAAATGGCCATGCAGGGGTGCCCGCAACAAAGGGGAACTAACAGCGCACACCACAGGCTGGCCGATAGGGCCCGCGCACGACGCAGGTAAACGCGCGCGTGGTGGTAGTCTGTTGCGATGCACACTAGAGATGTTACCGTGCATGCGTGGGCGTCGTGCAATGGATTACCCCAGCGCGAAGAGAATTCGACAGTGCTTGCACCCTGAGGTCGTTCGGCGATCCCCAAACAGTTTGCACCGCAGGCCGTGGCCCCAACAGGCTTATTGAACGGCCGCCGCCAGTCCGGTGGGACCCCAAACTGGTTGCCCACTGCCAAACATGATGCCATACTAAAGCTCCGCTTTGAGATTCGAGATTCAATCCTTAGACACCCCCTCTGGGGTATAGTGTTTCCACGGCCTGCCCCTGCGTTTCCTCGGGGTTTCTGCTCCTCTTCCTTGGCAGGCCCTCCAGTTGCCTTCTTCCTTCTCTTCTTCGTCCTGCCCCAGCTCACGATACAGCTCCCGACGTAGCCTCTGCATTCCCAGTCATCCTCTTCTCCTCGTCTGACCCCTCCTCATCCTCCATGCGATCTTAGGGACACCGTGGCTTCGCAACAATCCCTCCTTCCTCAGGATGCCTCCGTGTTCTGGGACTCGAGTCTGTTCTTCTCTCTTGGGGTTTGGGGGGGTGACCCCTCCCCTCCCCTTGCCTCCTGTCGGCTCCTGCAGTCTCGGGCTCAAGCTTTCGGTATGCTACTTCCCAAGGCATCGGACCCTCACGTTATCTTTCAGGGGAAGCTTTGCAGGTCTAAACGCAAAGTCTGCTTCCTGTCTAAACAAGATCTTGAGGCACTCTCATACTGCTCTACGCTGCTATTCCAAAGGGTGGTCAAGTTGCCGGTTGGGTTTCTTGTACCATCGGGCCTTGGTGGTCCTCATTTCACTTATGACTGGTGCAAAATCCCGCTTTTCAAAGCTTGTCGGGACAGCGGCTTTAAGGGTCTGTATGTCAACGTTCGGGGTCCCGACGAAAGGGTTCGGAGAGTTCCTTGGAAGGAACTGGCTGCTGGTCAGTAGCCGTTTCGCCTCAAATGCTGACGGGAACTCTCGTCCGAGACGGCTGGGAAACATCCACATCCATATCCAATTCCAGGAGATGGCCAAACGCAGCCTTCCAGTCAAGCTAGCCGCCAAGAAGCGTCTCAAGTGGACACACGGCCCAGGAGGAATGTGGAACTACTGTGAAGAGGAAAAAGTCTACACCAAAGTCTGGTATACGGAGTACTATGACACGTGGTTCGACCCCGAATCGGGCTGGCCTCACCCAGTGGTATGGTACCTATCTGACTACTGGTGGGACGGAGACTTCTTTGTGGAAAAGTGGCGCTGGAAGTGCCCGTGAATGCAATTCCTGGGACTCCGACAGACTGAATCCCCTGGCGTCTGCGGTGCATGGGCCTGCGGCTTTTGGAGGACTCTCAGTATCCCTCAATCTCCTATGCATGTTCTTCAACGTTGTTGGTTGGCAAAATACAAAAGGTTATAAACATGTTCATCTTGCGCCCTCCATACTTGTTTGAATTCAACCTTACTCCATTGGTCTTGATATGCCTGGGGTGAGTTGTCACGGTGGAGTTCTCACTCGGCTTTGACATTCCATTTTGTATGCCTCCGTATCTTCTGGGTTCATTGCGTGCTTGGGACATTCAGTTTCTATTTTAGACTTTCGTTCAGTACATATATCCGTCTTGGTTGCTACTTATGTTCAATGGGTTTCATGGGACTCAATGAACGATTTCTTCACTTCTTGCTTACTTCAGACCTTGGGACCATATGCCCCCAAGATTGGCTTCAAGAGCTACTCAAGCCACTCAAGATTGTTGATCAATTTGGGCATACTCCTTTATCTTGCATTACGTTTCTCATTTTTCTCTTCTTCATTCAAAGCAAGAAAGACCTTGTGGTGGGATTCATTTGGGACATCGGACAATCTATCATTCATGATTTCTTTCAGTATCATGGGTTTCAATCCTGGGCTGGGCTTCACCTTTCTTCTGCTTCATCTTTCTCCCGCCTCTCCTCCCGCCTCCCTCTTTCTCTACCGTGCGCATTTGGCGTATTGGTGGCTTCTCAGGTTTGTGTTTTGGGAGAACCGACCTTTCAAGACGCTTCATCATCATCATCATCATCATCATCCTCCAATTCCTTCGTGGGGCGCCGAGCGTGCCGACGCCCCGTTCCAGGGTTGTCGTGATAGCGCTTTGGCTCGGTGCTCTAGTTTCGACGCGTTCTTGGCTGCTCACGCACCAGAGTTCCAAGCCATGGCGCCTCCAAAGTCGAAGCAGCACGATGTCGCAGAGGATGGCACGCAGCCGCCCTTTGAGCCAGACGCGCTCGAGATGTTCCCATCGGGCGAGACCCAATGTGAAGGGCCGCCCGACTCCCTCACGGACTCCACGGTGCCAGAAGACTACGCCAACACCATTCCAGCTGAAGTGCTGCAGCGTCGCCGCTCGCTAGAGCCAGCCCGCCCAGAGAAGATGGTCAATATCCCATCGCCAACGCCAGGGACAGCAGGCAGTGCCTCATCGGGGCAGGCCGCGCCACCTCCAGTTGCGCGCTTCGCCGATGTGGCGAAGAAGCTCAGCGAGGCTCCGACGCCGCAGTACTCGTTCAAGAAGGAGCTCGCGGCAGCAGCGGCCAGGATCACACAAGCGCCATCGGCTTCGGCAGCGGCGCCGCGCCCCCCAGACAAGGACCAGAGCGCCAGCAAGAGCGCTGCGGCGGCGGCCGAGGCCCCTCGCTCGCGGTCGCCGCCACTGCGCCCCCTGAGGACGAAAATAACCGCGGAGGAGCTGATCATGACGGCAGCGCCCCGCTGGGACAGGTGGGAGGACGTCCCGGTTGGCATCCAGCAGGGCTTCATCGACAAGTTAGGCTCGAGGTTCCCAGTGAAGTTGGGGGAGCTGCCCGTCGAGAGCACGAACTACAAGGTATTTTTCGAGGTGGGGTGCAATATGGGCCCGGGGACTCGGCAATCGTGAGTCTCGCATTGCAGACAACAATCGTGAGCCCGCATCTGTGGGAATACTATTTTGTTTGAAGTTGCAGCTGCTTCGTCATCTAGCTGCGTAGACTGTTTGGAGTTATGTGGCCGCATCGTGCGGCGATGCCCGGAGGCCGCACCGAGAGGCCAATACGCTGGCATCAGCAGATATTTCAGGCTGATGGTTGCATGAGAACTCTTTCGCCTGATTGTCCTGATTCACTGCTCATCCCCTCTCCTCTTGATCCACGGGATGCCTACCAGCTAGTAAAGAACACCTACCAGACAGCAAGCATGACACCTGCCAGACAGCAAAAGACATGCACCAGGCAGCTACATAACGCGTACCAGGCAGCAAACGAAGCCTACCAGACAGCAAAAAGAACACCTACCAGACAGTAAACGAAACCTACCAGACAGCAAGCGAACACCTACCAGACAGCACCATAAACCCACCAGGAAGCAACCTAACACCTACCAGGCAGCAGCATAACACCTACCAGACAGAAAAAAAAAGGAAACCTGCCAGACAACAGAAAAGCACCTACCAGACAGCAACACAACACCCACCAGAAACCGACACACCACCTACCAGACAGCACTGCTAGCGAACACCTACCAAACAGCGAAACACGCCTACCAGACAGCAGCAACATAAGACCCCAGCAAAACAAGACGCCAAGCAGACAGAAGCGGGCCTCCAGAAAGTTAAAGACCTTGGGCAGTGGCAAGCGGTCGACGTCTTCTGACTACGTAATCGTTGTACTGCAGTGGCGTGTCTCGGCGCGCGCAGGCAGGCATAAAGCCAGAGCAAATGTCAGCGCAGAGTGCCAACGCTGAAGGCCCCCCAAATTTGCCCCAATGAAGGCCCCCCAAATGCGCCCCCAATGAAGGCCCAACTTGAGCGTCGGAAGCAAACGACCGAACACCGCTTGGCTCAAGCCACTTTGGGCTCACAGGAGCTGGCGGTGAGAGCGCTCGCCCCTCCTTGCCGCGGCAATTGGTGCAGCATGGTTGCTTCAGTCGTGACGGACGAGGAGATTCTGGGAGCGGGGCCTGGTGTTGGAGACCTCCCGCGCTTCCAGTGCGGTCTCTGCGAGATGGGCACTGCGCGCGCAGACACGAGCAACCAGGATTGAAAAGGCATGTGTCTTCACGGGCGTAGCTTCAATGCGATACGGGCCCACGACCGCTTCCTGGAGGGAGCGCCGCAGCACGTGGTTGATAAAATGAACCAGGACTTCGAGCTCGACCGTCCCGCTTGGCAAGAACGCATCCGTCCTTGGATCGACCCTGCCAAGATCGCGAGGGACAGCGCCAGGGAGGTGACCAAGAGGTTCTTCACCGTGACAGAGACGAAATCGAAAGAGACTCAGAAGGGGATCGATGACGGCATTATCGTCGTTCGGACGGAGTTCATGGCGTTCGAGGGGTTCTGGCACAGGAAGACAGATGAGGAGAGCACGCTTGAGTTTGAACGGATTCACGCAGAGCAGAATGGCAAGTACGACGTGACGTGGGCGGAAGACGGCGAGGTGAAAGTTCTGCAGAAGATAGCTACGAAGGACATCGGCCGCATCAGGACGTCCAAAGGCGAGTCCAAGTCCAATTGTAGCATGCAGGTGGAGATGGAGACGTCTGCGTTCGATGCGGAGGTGAAGCGCAGGCGCCTCATGGCGAAGTCGTCGGTTTCTGCTTCGTCCTGCGACGGTCGAATGCCGCCGTCGCATGTTCCGACCAACGCCCGCTCAGCCGAGCACTACCTGACCTTCGGCGACAGCCGCTCCAGGGCCGACAGCGTGGACACCTTGGACGCCTCCACGGTCGGCGTGGCGACGTCGCCTCGCGAGGCGCTTCGGGAAGCTGAGGCTACAGACACAAGCAAGGACGGCGCGAAGTTGAAGAAGGGGGCGCCGTCTGAGACGGGCGGCAAGACCAAGCTCTTCAAACCCAAATCGGATATCAACATTGACGACGCCCCCAGGGAGCGCGTCGCGCCGACGATGGAGGACATCGAGAAGATGGAGCCCGTCGTGTTCATGGAGGTGAAGCGGCACTGGAGTGAGATGGCGTCCCACGTGCACGCCGGTTTCATGGCTACTGGGTCGGGCTACGTGTCTCAGCTCAGGGCCGCCAGCGACGCCGTGGGCAACGAGGCGCATAACGACCTTGACATGCCGACCGACGAGCTGATCAAGAGCATCAGCAGTATTGCGCAGGAGATTCAGGAAGATGTCGAGAGGCTCGGCGCTGACTGCAACAAGTCGAGCTTCGCAGAGATTTCTGCTTAGCTTCATTCCAAGATCGACGAGATCGAGAAGACGAAGAGGCAGGTGCATACTCAGTTGGACGGCCTTCGGTATCTCAACGAGAAGGGCGGGCACGACAAGCATATCGAGTACATGAGCCACTACAACAAGCGCATCAAGATAATGCGCAGGCTGATGAAATGCAATTTCTCGAAGGAGCTCGCCGACAACATCTCCAGGGCGATCTGCTCCATGAGGGGGGACGCCGAGAAGAAGTCCTTGGTCAGCGAGCCCTGCGCCAAGGGCGGCAAGCTGAGGAAACCTCTGCTGTTCCAGGGCTCCGTGGCACTGAATGGCAGCAGCGTCGACCCCTTCGAGATCACGGCGTGGAGCGATCCAAATTCTGAGGTGCACAATGCGGTCTCCAGGATGATTCAGGCTAACTCCGAAGCCATCGATATCAAGATCAAGGTTCACGACAGCTCATTCGACACCAAAGGCCAGAACTGGCTAGGCTGCCTGGGTCGCGTGAAGAGCGACTGGGTGGTTACCGACGTGGAGACGTTGGGCGACGGCTACTTCGAGCTCTGTACGGGTGGTGTACCGCCGTGGTTGATGACGATCAAGGCCGATTGCCCTCGCTGGGGTCCAGCGCCCGTTCCTCTCGTGGGCTTCGAGCGCATAGTGATTGCACGCGCGAAGGATGCCCACATCATGTGCCGCGAGGCGGCGACAGTTCTGCAGAATGGCGCGTCGCTCAAGGTCTTCTTGAAGTTCGCGGAGACGGAAGAGGGCAGCAGCGGCATCCAGGGCTCGACGATTATCCGTTTGACGATTGGTGAGATTCTGCACGCGCCGACGGGCGCGATGATCATGCCTTTGCACCGCCCGCTGGAGCTCCAGCAGGCCAAGAAGATGCCACGCGGAGAACGCCAAGACGGCGCCGTGCTTCAAACTCCTCCTCCTCCTCCTCCTGCCCCCTCTCATCCTCGATCTTCCACTTCCTCCGACCCAGACCAACGAGTCCCCCTCCTCCTCCGGCCTAAGTTACCCCGCCCTGACCATTGGTCCTCTCGCCCTCCTCCTCCTTCTCTTCCTTCTCCTTCACCCACCGCTCCTAGGGGATAAGGGGGCGAGGGCCAAGGAAGAGGGGGGAGGAGGGAAGATGAGGTGGGAGCAGAGGGCGGATGAGCGTAAGGAGGGGGAGGAAGAGGAGGAGGAGGAGGATCGGAATGAGGATGGGGTTTCGGAGAACATGAAAATGAGGCATAGGACGTTCGTGAGGACGGTAGTCTGGATCAGGAATCAACCCATTAGGACGACGACGAGACTGAGGATAACCTAGGGATAAGGAGACGGCGCTGAACAAAAACTACAGGGGATGAGGGAAAGACGGTGAGGCGAATGGTGAGGATGAGGCAGGCTAGGACGTTGATGAGGATGGCCTGCGTGACTACGAATATCACGAGGACAAGAATGACGATGACGAATACGATGATCAAGAACACGATTAGGACGCAGGGGAAGATGATAGGGTCGCGCGGGCGTGGATGACGAGGACGGGATCGGAGGAAGGAGGTGTTCACGATGATGACGATGATGGCAACGATGGCAGGGCAAAGGGGGATGATGATGATGCGGCTGGGGGCGGTAGGGATGGATCGGGTCAGGACTTAGATGAGGAAGGGGGTGATGAGCGGATCAGGAATTAGATGATGAAGGTGATGATGAGGAGGGGGGGGAGGAGGGGGCGGACCATGAGGAGGGGGTCGACGATGAGGCGGACCTCCTCATCTTCCCTCTCCCTCCCAGGCGGTCAGCCAGAATGTGGCTCGTGCGATTTCGAACTACAACGCAGAGTACCTCGCGGCGCAGGCCGCGGGATCATCCATGTACAAGGAGAAGGCAGCGGCGTTGGGCCGCGGCGCAGTGACGTTGGGCCCATGGGCCGCCACGCTACCTTTTTCGAGCGGCGCACCGCGCGAGGAGGCGGAGAAGGAGGAGGAGGAGGAGGAGGAGGAGGAGGAGGAGGAGGAGGAAGAGAGGGGTCACTAGGAGGAAGCTGAAGGAGAAGAGGACGACGACACGACGTAAAGAGCAACAGGGAGGGAGGAGGAAGGAGGAGGGGGGAGGAGGAGGGGGAGGTAAAGGAGGAGGTAGGAGGGGGGGCAGGTAGGAGGAGGAATGAGGCAGGAAGGAGGAAGCAACAAAGAAGACGATGCGCCGCTCGCACCTGTTTTCGAGCCAGGTGGCTCGGCCGCTTCGTCGAAGTTTGCTCTGGATGACAGGGCCGCCACCCGCAGGAATGAATATTCCTCCTCTTCCTCCTCCTGCTCCTCATCCTCGTTCTGCTCTTTGCTACCCCGTGTGCTTTCTCCTCCTGCTGCTCCTCCTCCTCCTCCTCTTCTCCCTCCTTGTTGCCATATTGGCTCAAGCGCTGTCGCCGTCCGCTAGCCCCCTCCTTGTTCTCTTTTCCCAGTGTCCTGCGGGGCATTTGGGAAGGGGGGGGCAACCATTCTACCAATGCGGAAAATCCCTCCTACTCCACAGCCTCGTCCTCCTGCCCCTCGTTCCCCCTCCCCTCCCATTCTACCCATCCCGATGTCATATCCTTGCCCCTCCTTCTCAAACTTCGTTTCCCCCACCGCCTCTTCCCGCTCATCCCACCAGCTCCTTCCGTGGCCATTTTGGCTCGAACCGTTCAGGTGCATCTCCGCGCTGCCGCGGGACTTGAGATTATAGTTGCTGCCGTCGTTTTCTTGCTCTAGGCACCGCGGTCAAGCTTGCGCGCGGTAGCGGAGCGTTGCCAAGCGCATAGCTGGCGTGCCTTGTGAGATGACCTTCAACCGTGCATGCGTCTCGGCAAACGCCAAGATCGCATAAACCACCGATTTGAAACCATGAGCCTGGGTGGTTGGGCGAAACCTAACCTTAAACCACGGGAACAAACCTTAAGCAATCCATGGACCACCGCCGAGTTCACAGCGCGCCATCCCATTGACGGGAAAGTACCCTTAACCTGCAAAGGTGGCCTGGAGAGTGCCCAGACACCACTGAGGTGAACAACTACGTCATAACCTCGGCCCTCGAGACCCTGCCGCCCGGAGCCGCGCCGCCACCCGAGGAGGTCACGCGGACGAGGTGGATCATGGAGTTGGAGATCGACGAGAGCACGGCGACAAGAAAACGAAGGCGCGGATCGTGGTTTTGGGCTACATGGACCCCGAATGCGAGCACCGCTCGACAACAGCCCCGACGATGACGCGAATTTCCAGGCACCTGGTGCTGCAGATGATGGCGCGGCTCGGCTTCGCGGGCTACAGGGCTGACGTGACCGGAGCGTTCACCCAGAACCGCGAGATCCAGCACAACTTGTTCGCGATGCCCGTGAAGGAGTTGGCCGCGGCGCTAGGGGCCCCGAGAGTGTCGCCGTGGGGCGCAGGGGGCCGCGCATGGGCTCGTCGAGGCAGCCATCGAGTGGTTCGCGACGGTGAGCGAGGCATTCGAGGAGTTCGGCTGGACCCAGACGAAGATGGACCCGCGCGTCTGGGTGCTGCGCGGCGACGCGCGCGGCCGGGATAACAGCTTCACCAAGGAGGCGCTGCAGGGATTCACTGACCTCGACATCGTGGCGATCGCCGGGTCACGCGTGGGCGACTTCCTGCTGGGCTGCAAGGGGTCCGACCCGCGATGGGCCATGGCTCGAGAGCAGATCCAGGGGCGCTTCAAGTGGTAGACGTGGAACATCGAGGAGTTCATGCAGACTGGAGTGCGGATCAAGCAGCAGCCCGACAGGAGCTTCCGCATGGACCAGAGCGATCACGTCAAGACCATCGAGGAGGCCTTCCTGGCCCCAGAGCGCAAGAGGAACAAGGGCGCGGATACCACCGACAAGGAGAAGGACCAGCTCGAGGCAATCCTGGGCGCCGTCGGCTGGCGCTCCGAGCAGTCTGGCCCGATGCGCCCCGCCGACGCAAGCCTGCTGCTGAGCACGATCCCTTCGTCGAAGGTGCAGGCCATCAACGAGGCGAAGAGGCTGGTCGACCGGGCGCGGGAGTGCGCGGCTTTGCCCGCGGTGATCCACAGTCATTCGCAGGCGCAGGTGCTGGCGCCAACTGAGTGGTCTGACCCATCCGAGTCGAATCGGCCCGACGGGAAGTCCACCGAGGGCCTGGTCGCAGGCGTGGCCCCGCTGAAGATCCTGAAGGGCGGCGAGACCGACGTGAGCCTGGTGTCGTGGAAGCCCGGCAAGATCGACCGAGGTTGCCGCAGCTCCGTCGCATGTGAGACGCGGTCCGCAGTGGGCGCGGAGGACGAGCTGTTCGGAATCAAGCTGCAGCTCAAGATGCTCGGCATTTCCACCGACTGGCGCAACCCGGAGGCTACGCTCTTCAAGCTGCCCGGGGCCGTCGCGGTGGACGCCAAGGGCCTGTGCGACAAGCTCCAGGCCACGGTCTACACCTTCCGTGGAAAGGAGAAGCGGACTGACGCGGAGGCCATGGCGCTGAAGGAGGGGGCCCAGGCCGCCAACAACTGGTTGCTCTGGGTCCACGGCGATGCCCAACTGGCTAACTCGCTGACCAAAGGGCACGAGCCGGGGCAGCTGAGGATGCACTTCAACAGTGGCCACCGCTGGAAGCTGGTCTACGACGCCAAGTACCAGAGCGCACGGAAGAGGAAGGCTGCGGGGATCTTTCCATTTGAGAACGCTCCGCAGGATATCCTAAGGAGCTCGGAGTCATCGAGGGAGCCAGCCGCTGGAGCTGCGAATAAAGACTTTCTGGACTACGAGGCCTTCTCGAGATGAAGGTAGTATGCTCAGCTTGGAGGACCCTGGTCCGTGCAGATCTGGATCGGAGCAAGCCTGAGCATGGAGATTCGAAAGTGCCAGGAGTGCGAGTGAGATGACGTGCGGGGCCCGTCCATCTGTACTGTTGCCCGTTTTGGCTCTAGCGCCCCCTCGCTTGCGCTTAGATGCGTGGAGAGAGAGAGAGAGAGAGAGAGAGAGAGAAGAAGCACGATGGGTCGGGCTTGAGCTTTTGGAGATCAGGAACAGTTAGAGAAGATCGTCTCCGCTGCGCGATTCCGCCTAGTACTTGCACTCTTGGGGCTCTCCCGGAAGCTCTCGGGCCGTTTTGGGGCCATCTTGGGGGCGAGCGAGTAAACAGCGGGCGGCGTGGATTCGCCTCGCCCCCCCCCCCCCCTCCCGAAGCCCAGATTCGCCGAAATCGTGGGCAAATCGTTGTTGTTTGCCTAGTCGCCGAGGCCACCTTGGACGCTCTGACCGCTCGCGACACCCCCCTGTCCAGACCCAAACGGAGGGGGTGGTCGCAAAAGGGGAAGAAGGGGGGAAGATGGAACAGGAACGCGCTATATTAGGTTCGCGTCGTGTCGACCAGTGGCGGCCCCGCCGCCGACGTTCGTTCAATGAACTCCGTCGGCGGCCCAGATTCGGTCGATGTTGAACGATCGGACGTTTCGGAAACGGCCGATCAATCGAGGTTGAACGATCATCGCGGCGTCGGGAATCAAAGCCGGGGTCGAGACGACACGAAGTTGCCGTATATTCGGCCCAGAGGGCTGGTGGGATCAGGGCCCCCCCCCCGCACCGTTGCCGAGGTGAGAAGCTTGGCGGGCTACGTCGCCGGGAGCCTCACGTTGGGCGCCGGCAGGGCGCCCATCTGAGCTCTGGCTCCGTGGTTCATGCTCCTCCTCCTCCTCCTCCTCCTCCTCCTCCTTCCTCCTCTCGGGGGCGTTGCGTGATGAGGGGGCGGTAAGTTGGAGGATGAAGCATGTATACCTTTTGTACCCTAGAAGGGCCCTGAAAGGGGCCCCTGGGGCCCAAAAGGGGCACGAATGGTGAACGTTTCTTCGCCCACCCATGAATCGCCCTCAAGTGAGCAACGCCCAATCCTGCACTCCTGTGTTCCTCATCGGGGGGGGGGTTCTCTCTTCTGCGCCCTCCGCCGCTCCGACGTCGGGTGGACACCCACCTGAAGGGCCCAGGGGGCCCAGGAGTAACGGAGCCCACGAGGGACACTTCGGCGCCGCGCCGACTGGTCAGATTAGAAGGGTTGCTTCCCGTCCCCTTCCCCATCGTTTCTCCCAGTTTCTTTAAACATGGTCCCTCCTTCCCCTCCTCCACTTCCTTCTCCGCCGCCGCCTCCTCCTCCTCTGTTTCAACCCTTCGTCGTCGTCCTCATCGTCCATCCTCGTCGTCTCCTTCGCTTGTTTCTCCCACGCTCGTCCAGTTGCCAGCATCTAGGTATGTCCATTTGAGGCATGTGCCCGTCGGTGGGCCGAAGGGTGAGTTGCTGCGTTCGTTGAATAGTGAATCGCAGTAGTAGGACTCGGAAGGTGTAATTTTCCTTCCGCTGATGCAACGAATCGCGGTCGTTGTATTGTTGTGGTCACGCATGGCTTGTGAAAGGTGCTTACGGTGGGCAATAATCATATCATGTTCTGGTAGGAACACGCGTTCTTGAGATGGAGAGTGGCGATGGAAGGGTGGGGACCAGACATGGTGACAGATCAAGGACTGACGGAAGGGGGAGAAGGAAGTGAAGGAGGAGGTTCGGTGGGCGGAATGAGTTGAAATTCGGGAGAAGTGGGGCTTGCTTTACCCTCTCGGACCCGCCAAGCGGCGAAATTCGAAGCGGAATGATCCGTCGCCGCGAGGGCGTATTAGGAGGCCCGAGAAGTAAAGAAAATCACACCGACGGTGGGGCCCCGCATGATGATGGCCTTAATTCGCTTAAAAGGAATTCCCATCGTGGTTCCTGGATTGCAGAGGCCATCCTCGTTCCTCCTGTTCCTCCTCATCCTCATCCTCCTTCTTCCTCATCCTCCCTACCTCCTCCTTGTGCCTCCCCTTCTCTCTACTCCATCGGCCTGCTCATACTTCTCGTGTGCATCCTCCTCTTTCCAGTGCGCGAGAAACTAGTTTCCTCGGCACCACCGCCGCCTCCTACTGACATAAGCACGCCCCCGCTGCAGCCCATCGGCCTTATGGTCGGTTTCGTGGTCCTGATCCTCCTCGCTCGCCACCCACCCACTCTGCTCCCTGTACTCCTCCTCCTCCTCCTCCTCCTCCTCCTCCTCCTCTGCCTTCGACTTGTCCGCGACCCAGTCGTACTCTCTTCCTTCTCCTCCTCCTCCCCCTTATACGCGAGTTCAACCTGAGCAAAAGCTGTGGCGTTCTTGAAGATGGCGTGCAGGAAAAAAGTACAAACCTGACTCGGCGCGCGGGTACTTAGGGGGCGCCGCGGACAAAAATGGGAAACAGGCGGCGACGAGAGGAGACACACGGAGTAGTCGCCCACCAGGTAGAGCAGCATGTACTTTAAAGTATCCCAACAGAAGAGCCCGTCCCCGAGTATGAAAAGGCACGTGCTGTTCATATGTGTATATATAAGGATGCAAGCAAGTGCAGGAAGGCCTTGTCTTCCTTGGCATCTTCCACCTCCTCTAAGTCAACCGCCCGTCAGCATTCTTTTAGTACCAGTAGCCGCTGTATTGATGATGTGCTGTGGCAATGTGTGGCGTAGGCTCGAAAAAAACAATTTGCAAAATGTGGGTTGCGACCCGTTGCGTGGAGTGGGGTACGGAAGTACACAAAACAAACGTGGAAGGTGGGTTGCCACAAGGACGAGCAGAGTGCAATACATTGGGCACGTTACATTCCAAGCGTACTGTCTTAGACGCAGCAAGCGTGGCTGTGCCATCCTCCTCCACCGCAGGCAGCAACCATCCCACAAGTCCTTCAGTACCAGTAGCCGCTGAACTGATGCTCTGGTGTAGCAGTGCCTGGGGTAGGCGCGAAAACACACAGCAGTTTTTGGGCTGCGACCCTTGAGTGGGGTGATGTACTGGAGCAGAACGAGAGGTGGAACATCGGGAGGTCAAAACTACGCCTGGCAGTAGCTACATAATAACTGAAGGAGGTACTGTATACTGGGCTGGGTGTGGTCGGTAGCCCACGGTGGGAATGACAGGGTACTCCCCCACCGACGTGCCAACATGGCAACGCATTGCAGCTAGCGTCCTTCTAGCTAAGAGCAGAGATATGCAAACTCAGGCCAGACACCGGCGAATGGAGGTACGAATGGTCTTCTATGTTGGTGATGTGCTGTAGCACTGTCTGGGGTGTGCGCGATCCAAGCTGAGCTGCCCCAGGTGCAGAGTGTGAAACGCGCCGTGGGCATAGAAGGCTGGCCTTAGGGGCTGGCCTGTGGCTTGTGCGGAACACTGTGTTGCAAGGAAACATTCTCCCCACCTCACGTAACCCTCAGTCAACCACCGTCCCACAGTCCTTGCGTCTCAGTAGCCGCTGTACGGATGATGCGTTGCAGCAATACCTCGGGTAGGCACGAACAAAAAATAATCTTGGGCTGCGACCCTTGTTGAGGGAGATATTGAAACACCAAAAAGTTGCAGATGGGCTGTCAGACGCACGACCAGGGTGCACGAATTTGGGCATGTTAAATCCAGCTGATTGCATTTGAAACAGGGAGCGCAATGTACCAGCAAGCCACAGAAGGCTGGCCTGAGCGGCTGGCCCTTAGGTTTGCGTGGAGCAGCGTGCTGCAAGCAAGCCTGCGCCCCACCCCGATCAACATCCCAAACCACCAGGATCCAACCACGTCCCGATTAGCAGATGCAGGCTGGCGGCAAGAAAAAACGCGCGGTGACAAGTGCAAGCGGTGGCAGTCAATCGGGTTGCAGCACCGGGTTTTCTGTGAGCCCTGAACCTCGTTGGTTCCAGGGCAAGTTTGTTGCCTGAAAGTTTTCCCGGACGTAGCACGAACCCTGATCGCCGATGCTTTTGGCATGGCTGGCATGGCAGCTGGCCCGCGGCACTGGTGCTTCCCGAAAATGGAACAGAGTAGAGGGCGAAAAGGAATTGCGAGTGCGCGAAACAACTTGCCAGGGGCCCGCCCTGCCAGGTGGGTCAGGGGGCCCTGAAATCGGGGGCGCAGGGGGCGCGGCAAGCGCGACTCACGGACGGCAGCGTTAGGGCGAGGCCCTGTGCAGACGCAGGCAGCAATGCAAAATGGATCAGAAAAGGTGGCTCGTTTTGCCCTCATTGTAGCTGGCCCCTCGGCCTGCTGGCGGGGAGAGGGGCGAGGGTGAGTCGGCAGTTGAGGCCCTGCTGTAACCGGAGAAGAAGTGGGTTTTGCTGTCGATGTCGCGGCAGCGCCTGCCCTATGCTTCCGATGCGTCACGTGCGTCGTGGCCGTGCATGGCGCGGTCAGTCATGCGCGGTTTTTGCTGTCGTTTGGACTGGCGCGCTGCAGTCTGGGCTTCTGCGGTGTTTTGAATGTGCGCGGGCGGGCCTTGCACGGCTGCGGTTCCTTGGAAATAATGCACTGCTGGGGGGCGCGAGCGCGGGCGCTGGCGAGGCGATTCCCCCGTCGCGTTTGGCGCGGGCGCGCGGCGTCGATGTGCCCATTGAAGCGCGGGCCCCCGGTGTCGCGCGGGAAGACGCGCCCGCGGCTGTCGGTCGCGCCGCGCTGCGCGAATATGGCGCGCATCGGGGAGTCCGCGAGTGCCCTGGATGGGAAGTAAAATTTGCCTGGTGGCGTAGGTATGCGGCGCTAGTCGTCGCGCGATCATTTCTCGGAGGCATCGCCGCGTCCGAATGTCTTCGCGAGGTGGGCAGTTTATAGGCATATTGAGCGTCGGCGGCGGTGGGCGAACGGGAGCGGCGACTCTCGTTATAGGCGACCGCGCGTTTATGGCCTGCGTCTAAGGCACAGCAGGCGCGGTTGCGGGCGCGTTGCTGATGATGGTGCGTAGACTTCTGCAGTGGTAGCTTTTGGGCGACTGGCGCGCTCCTCAGTGGTGGCGGTTTGCTGGCACGTGGTACGCGCGTGGGTGGCGGAAGTGCCGGTGCTGCCGCTGGTCTATCGAACGTCGGGTGACTGGTCGTCGGCACGCCCCCATAGCTCGAGCTGGAATCGGCTGTCGGCCGCGCGGGCCCGCTGGTGCTGCGAGCCGCGGTCGGGCCGCGCATGCGTTGCATGAATGCTGCCGCGTAACTAGTGCATGTCGACCGTCCAGTTGTGCTTCATTGCGCCGCCAATGTCGCGACATGCGTGGAGGTGCGTCGAGCCATTGCGCCGCCTTCTGCGCGGCTGCGATCGACTTGCACTTCAATTGTGCACGCCCACCTGCTAGTAGCGTTTGGAAGTGTTGGTTGGCGGCGGTTGCTGCGAGTCGGAATGCCGCGTCGCTGCGGTGAAGGGTGGCAAGTTCGTCCTCGTCGTTGCCGTGGCAGAGTCTAGGTTGTCGGCTTCGAGGTTTTCGAGGGGGGCGGAAGTGCGTCGGCGCGCATTGCGTTATGAAGAGCTCGTTGTTGAGCTCATCCAGGTACTTGTGCCACTCTGGTAGCGGTAGGTCGTAACTGGGGGATCTGCGCGCGCAGGCGTTGAATCTCTCGCGGCAGTTCACCGCGCGATGCCATCGGTCGTCGTCGTAGCCGCCAGTGTCCGCGCCACTGCGCGGTGGCAGTGCATGTCGCGGTCTTTATGTGGAGGCAACGATGTGAGGTGGAACTCCCGTGCGTCTGCTGCTCCGCCCTTTTTGGCACGGGGGTCGTCGCCGTCTGCGCTGCTGTCGGATTCAGTTGCGTCGTATACTTGTTCGGCTATGGAGGCCCATGTCATGGGGCGACGCGTCGGCGGAGGCTGTTGCGGCGGCGCAGGCAGCGTCGGCGGCGCTGGCATCTGCGCTGCAGGCGGCGGCTTAGATTCGTAGCTGGTGTCGGGCCCTCCTCTGTCTGGCTTTGCACATTTGGGCCTGAGTGTCAGGAGTGACATGCGCCGCTGTGGCTGCGTTATTTGCGCGTGGCCTGCGCGCTTTAGTCGCAGCTTGTCTTCGAATGCGCAGCGCATTCGCTCTGGGTCGCGTATCTCCGCGAGTTCGCCTGGCGCGAAGGTTCGGTGGGGGCGGTCAGTTGGGGCGTCTGCGGGCATTCTGGCTCCGTCTCTTGCCCCGAGGAACCTCGGGGGCCTGAGCTGAAAGTGCTGGCCGATTGGGCGCGGCGCGCCCTGCGTGGGTCGCGGCCAGATGCAGTTGGCGCTGCGCTTTTGAAACATGCAACGCGCGCCGGGGCGCATGCCCCCTTGATGGGCGTTGGGAACAAGTGGCGTAGAAAGCGGGCCGCGCGGGGTTGGCTGCCGTCGGCGAAGTCAGCTCGCAGTGCGTTGGTTGCATGGGCCGTTGGGGTGGGAACAGGTAGGGTTTTTCTCGGGTCGATCCTGCCAAGTGGCTCAGTTGGCATTCGTCGTCTGTCGGGTCATGAAGCTCTACGCACTCTGATTGGCGGCGCGTGTGGGTGGGCGCGATGCGTCTACGCTGCTTCTCCAGTACACATGTGGACCAGGGCGGGCGCAGTGTTGATGCGCTTGATGCGCGGTGGGCGTCTGAGAGGTAATTGGCCCATGATAGTAGCTCTGAGCCTGCATTGGCGTTGCGTTGTGGATCGGTCATTGAGCCGAGGAAGGTGGCGCTGCCGTCTTTGGTGAACATGGCGCGCATGCCATAGCCCTCGCCCATCTGGAACTCGCGTCGCTTAATGCGTTGCAGGCGAAAGAGCCTGCACGCGGCCTCCATCGGGTTTCTTCGGCGCCGTCTACGTTGAAGCGCGAGCGCCATAGTCGCGCCATGTCGTCGTCGATGGCGTTGTCGAGGTCATCCCGAGAGGAGTGGATGAGTGGGCGTCGGCGTGCGTCGTGGTTTGTAGCGTCATTGTCGTCGAATGGATGTTGGCCCCCACGGTAGCTGGCCCTTCTGTAGCATGGGGTGTTGGTTGGTCTCTGCGACCGTCGCGCTGAGGCGTCGGAGCGCGATGGGAATGTCTCCCGCTTGTCCAGAGCCCGTTGAAGCCGTTGTTACAGGAGCTCGGAATATGGTCGGTTGGCGTCGGGCAAGAATGCGGTTGTAAATGGGCTGTTCTTTGTGCGTGCCCACTTTTTTGGCCGTGGGCACTGACTGGTGCGTACTCGTAGCCTACTTGTCAGGAGATGCATACGCCGTGCTCGACGATCCGCGCATCGGACGCGTCGTCTCGTTTGTTGGGTTGCAGTTGTGCGCGCAGTACCTGCGCTGACGCTGGGTCGAATTGCGTGGGGGTGGCCGTGGGTGGCAAATCTTGTTGGTGCTCTGTGCGTCGTGTCGTGAGTAGTGGTGGTAACTCGCCGTTGCCGTCGTCTCCGCGTTGTTCTGGAATTGTCGGTCTTTCTGTTCAACGAGTAGATTCCGCCCATGGCGCGCCGGTGATCGGACTTCTCCGAGCCTGTCACCTGAATGGCGAGGGGTGGTAAGAAGACGGAAGCGGTTGGCATTTGCCATTTGGTCAGCACGCGCAGACGCGTCGTTTGCAGATGGCACGCAGGGCGCCTGTCGCGTGAGCATGGCGCGGGCATGCAGGGCGATGAACGCCGCAATCGTTCTAAATATAGTTGGTTGAGCTCGACTACTGCGGCACCTGCTGAATCAAGTAACGCAAGAGAAACAACGGCGTATGTCTGGGAAGTTCTGCGGCCCCCTACCTGGAGCGCCAGACGCGTATCAGGCCATCGGCAACACCGCCGGTCATCAGCGACGATGACTTTAACAAGTGTGCCATATGCCTGGATCACTTCATGCATCACGACAAGGGCTGGAGGCTTCAGGCCGACGAGGAGATCACCCTCCTGGATCCGTCCATCGCGGTCCTCGGGGTCGGCGGGCGCGGCGCTTTGCCGCGCGCGAACTATGATCTCGAATGCCAGGCCCCCGAGCCCCCCCCACCGAGCTGATGTTCGCCCAGATCCAGCTGATCTCCGACACGACCCCTCATAGGGGGGGAGGGGGGGGGGGGGGGGCAAGCCCAAGAAGAAAGGGGGGGAGTCAGGTGCTGGCGTGTCCAAGGCCAAGGCGACAGCGAGCACCCACCTCCAGATGATCATGAGGACGCAGAGCGAGCTGGAGGCCCTTGCTGGGATTATCATGGGCGCTGGCCGCAGATCGACATCGAATTCATTACACACCACGGGTGCTGAGAGGAAGCCTGCGCCTCCAGCATCCAAGGGGGGGTGGGGGGCCTCTGCTGGCCAAGCTAAGGGACATTCTTGCCAATGCGGACGCCCAACAAAACATTCCAGGTGACGCCGAGGTGGTCAGCAGGATTCGCAAGATCATCGACAGTCATGCACATTCAACGGGGGGTGCCAGTGCCACAGCTACTGGCCCAGCAAGTACCACAGCAGCAGCATCGCGACCGAGCCAGAGGACGCCAGTCAAACTATGGAGTCTTGCTTGGAGTGGTGCCGCAGATTTCAGAGCAGACACGACTCGTGACGAACAGTTGGAGGGGCCGACGGTCATATCGTGTGAGAGTGAGTCGTAGTATACCAAAGTATTTCAGTGGAAGTTGGCCATTGGGATGAAGCATGATGTTACATATGTGGTGTTCAGATCAGGCACGCAGTGGCGTGGGCAACCCACGGCAGTTTTGGATGACGTGTTGGTCGAGGGCAGGAGCGGGGCCACGACGGCCAAGGCGTGGGTCATCAAAGACGGCGCCGAGGCTCCAGCCATGTCGACACTGCCGAAGGCCTTCAAAGACGATGAAACCCAGCCCACCAAGCTGGACATCTTCACGGCGAGACTCACGTTCGCCGAGGCCTTCTGCGACCACGAAGTGCACGGACGTGCCCAACAGGAGACTGCGTCGTTCCCAGCCTTGGCCTTCGGCTCCGCCGTGAGGAGAGGCATCATCAAGGTCAAGGGCGCATTGGGCTATAAGTCAGAACTTACGTGCGCGCTGGTGTGCCGAGAGGGTGCTCGAGCGTCCTCGTTCGCAGTTGAGCCCCCAGCAGGCATATTCTTGTCATAGTAAAAGTCAGAGAAGATCTCGAGATGGTTCAATCGTGATGAAGATGAGGATGATTCCAAATATTTTTCCAGAGTCAAAGCAGCGGCTGGCCAGAACTCAGGACGGCTGGTCTATCGGCCAAGTGCCAACGCCCCCCTCGGCATTATTGCTCAAGGTGTTGTTGCGGATGAGGCCGCCCTCCCGCCCGGGTGGACCATCGCGGAAGGCCTGGAGACGTGGACAAAACGAAGATGATGTAATGAAATGGTGTACCCAACGTGGATTTACCAATGTGCAGATGATGACGCGCCTCGGTGTTCGCCGATGGCATTTTCGAGCTGAGTTGCCAGATGCATCGGCCCAGGCCGCCTTCCAGTTCTCCAGTGGAGTGACGGTGGCCATGGGCGTCGGAGGAGGAACCAGAGGCAAGCCCCAGACCACCAAGCCGCTGCCTGCCTGGGGCACGCCATTGCCGAAGCACCGCCCACAATAAGCTGAGGCCCCTCCAGCACCTCGACCTTCGGACGCCGCCCCTGCAAAGGAATCCAGTGCCGCAGAAGAGAATGCGCCTGAAGGTAAGCACCCCAACGAAGGAGCCACAGCCCCAGCCCCCAAGAAAGCAACAGGACCTGGAGAAGCCCCATGGAAGGAATTGGCTTCGGAGCGCGACAACGCCGGTGGAGGAGATTGCTTCTTCATTGCTACAGGCGACGCTCTCCGCAGTCCTTTAGCCGAACGCCCAGCCAGCGCCCCCCATGGATCCGGCCGTCGGTGGCCGCATCCAGGCCTCCCTCCGTCTTCTTGTCTCTGACGAGCTGACCAAGAAGCACCAGAAGTACGGCCTCAAGAGGGGCGACCCCTTCATCGATCAGATTGCGACGTCGACGACATGTGCCACTGCGTTGGCAGTTCGAGCCGCAGCAGCATGCACACAGTATGACATCTCCACTTGGACCAAGACCGACTCCAAGTGGACACTATATGGCCTACCGCCAAGAGGTCGCAAGAGGAAGGGTACGATATGGTTGACCTTGGCACGCAGACACTACCAGCGTCTCGCGATCAAAGCTGCCCCCCCCCCACCTGATGTTGAAGCACAATGGAAAGCTGGAGAGCCACCGTGCCCAGTGGACTTCACAAGCGGGGCCAAGAGCGCGGCCAGCTCCGCCAACACCAAGCAGAGCAAGACAGCAGTGGCAAGAGCCAGGTCACCCCTTGGCCTCAGCTCCGCCCCGCTCAGCCGTGCTGAAGCTCGAGACCTCCTTGGAGTTTCTCGAGCACCGTCTAGCAAAGCCCGAAGTGTCCATGGCATCGCCGAGGCAGGTGATGATGTCCTTGCCCAGCCAGGCGATCACCTCAAGTGCCCATGTGGACGGGTACCGGCAGGCCTTACTACGCCAGAGCGCCGCCGAGAAGGGCAGCGACACTGGCGCCAGTGCCAGGGGTGCGAGCCCCCACAGTACAAGAACAAGTTCGCCAAGAATCGTGCTACCACTGTCGCCTTCCAGAGACAGTCTACGATTCGGAAGCGGAGGCGAGAGGAATGGGAACATACGTACTACGCTTGGAAGTCCAGCAGAGCCGCCAAGTGTCGTGATGCGTTCTGCGAATTGGATTTCGACATGGCGCAATGAGCTACAGTTGAAAGTTACCTTTGTCACAGGTGTGGGCGCTGCAAACGCACAGAATGCAAAAGTGCAGCCCTGCCGAGCCATGCCAGTGCGATTCACCCTGCGGAAGCTGAGGGTCATTGGTGTCGGAGCGGCGAAGGCAAACAAATAACGTGATCGCCGCCTCAAGTGGATGCGCGAGAAGCGCGCCAAGATTGTGAGTGACCCCGCCAAGCATCAGGAGCTCAAGAGAAAGACCGGCGAAGTTGCCCGCGCAAAGTACACGGAGACCCGGAAGCGCTACATCCAGACGTACCGAGCCCGCATCAACAAGCAGAACGCCGAGAGGAACAGGAGGAAGTGGGCCTGTCTCACGCCTGATCAACAGCGAGCTGCGCTCAAGAAGAACTACGAGTACAAGCGCCGCAAGAAGGATGCCCACCAGTCAGCAACATCATCGTCATCGACAGCTGCGGCCTCCTCGCCATCGGCGGCGAGTGGCCCCTCCCCCCCCTCTTGACTAGACCCGCTGGCGGCAGGAGGAGAGATGGAATTCGAGAAGCACGTTGCTTTTTCAGGTTCTGCAGATGCCGGAGCCATCAACGTCACGAGTTTGATTCGTGCGAGAGCCATGCGTACCTTTACCAATCCTGAGGTTCAGAAGTTGAGTTTCCTCACGTTGCAGGAGATCCGTCATTTTGAAGCGCGCCCCAAGTGGTTCATCAATTTGGCGCTTGCATATGGGTGTGGCTTGTAGCGAACCGCCCCAGAAGCGAGCAGGTGGTTCTATCGTCCAAGGTGGCACCGCTGTTCTTTGGAAAAGCACGCTTGGTAAGATATCAGCTGCGCGAAACAATGTGCTGAAATATCGAGCCATAGCAGTGAGAGCACCGTCGTGTACAGTTGTGTCGGCCTACGGGCCAGTACGTGGAGATGATGCCTGGCCTGTTTCTCGTTTGGAGTGGTGTCAGACTCTTGGTCATGATGCATGAGTTCTTGGGGATTCGAACCGGTTCCCAAGATATTCTAGCATGTTGAGTTTTGGCTGGTCTGTATTGACTTCGCCTACTCCCACCTCTTCTGCGGGCACGAGCCCCACCAGGTGTCTGCGCTGGAATGGAGGTATCCCTCGAGATCCTGCGCAGAAAGGTACTGCGTTCATCGGAGGGATCCCCCCACCACGGGCTCACAGCGCATGAGATCAACGAGTGTGAGGTCCCCGTCGGGCCCCCGCAGCGCCTCCATCATACTGCCCTGTATGAGGCTCACAAAGATCAGCTTGTCACTCCTGGGGACCTTCAATTACTCGACGAGGAAGTCAACCAGACTATCGTCAGGTCGTCGCCCCACGCCGACATCGACCAGAAATGGAAAGCATGGCATCATCGTGCCGAAACCGCCCTCAAGAGAGCCGAGACCCGCCAATGGGTCAAGATACCTCGTAAAGCCGAACGCCCTAAAGGAACGGTCCCCACTACGGGGCCCACGGCGAAGCCCGCCGCCCACAACCTCGAGGAGTCCGTCGCCCTCCGTCGCCTTCGTAGACTGCATCGCGTGGCCAATGAGCAGGTGAAGTTTCATGCGGGACCCGTTCGGGAAGCTGACCGTCGGGTTTTTACTTCGCATGTGAGTGCTGTGGCAGGTGGGCTACTGCTCCCGAGCGACGGCTGGCCCTCCCACGGCCCGGTGCTCGAGGCGCTGAACAGAGCCATCACAGAGCACGAGAGGAGAGCTGCCGAGTCCAGGAGACGGATGCGGGCAGCGAATTTCAAAGAATGGTCTGCTGATATTTTCAGGCTGACAACGCCAGTTTTCAAGGCTCCGAGTCCTGCTGCAGGGTCCGACGCAGTGGGAAAGAGGAAGGAATGGGAGGCTCGTTGGTGTCCAGAAGGATATGAGTCTACCCCGAAAGTTCAGGCATGGAAGGAGTGGGCTGATGCGTCGACCCGTCCGCTTCCGCTGGGCACGTGCTCTAAGTGTTGGGCCCCTGACCTCGACACCTTCATGTGTGTTTTTTTCAAGAAGTGCCGCGGAGCTGCTGGCCTAGATGGTTCGGCCGCCCGTGAGTTAACGATATTGTACGTCGTGGCCCCCTTCATCATATCAGAATGATATGAAGTCTGGGTTGCAACCACAGAGTACCTCGTCCAGTGTCGTGGGAATCCTGGGAGGGATCTACTTGAGAAGTTGTTCCCGCGGCGCGTCGTCGGGATCCCCGAGAAAGATGAGAACGAGAGTCGTCCTATATCCGTTGCTCCCGCTGCGGTTCGCATATGGTTAAGTGCTCTTGCTCCTGCCCTACCCCAAGCTGCTGACAACCAATTTGCCTGCAAAAAGAACGTTGCCGTGATTAATGCCGTGTCCGTTTGGCTCGCCGACGGTGCCGATCGCGGTGCAGAGATGGACTTATCCAAAGCATACGATTCTATAGACCATGGCGTTGCGGCTGCTGTCCTCGAGCAGGAGAATGCCCCCGACGCCGTCGTGTACTGCTGCCTTGCCGCTTGGGGGGGGCCTCGTGTGTGCTGTGTGAATAGTGAACCCGCAGTGCCTCTCTGGGTCTCCCAAAGGGGGACTCCTGGGCCCCTGAGGCCACGGTAGCCACTCTTGTCCCTTGGGACTGTACGCCGGCCCGCGGATGGGCCTACATGGATGATTGGAGTCTTACCGCCACTGGCCCCGAGGCTCCCGAAGCATTGGAACGTGGATCGGCCATCACGAAGCAGTTCAACGACTCCATCGGTTATACGGAGAATGTTGCGAAACGTCAGATGCGGGTGAAAGGTCAAGGTGGTGAGATCGAACATCTCGGGCTTGTCTGTGATCCTGGGAACCCAAGCGCGCCGATTCGGCCTCGAGGGGACTGGACCAAACTACATCGTGTCATCAAAATGTTTCAACTTATTCCTGGTACAAGTGATGTGCGTGAACATCTTGCTGCGTCGTATGCGCGGCCTCTCTGGCTGTGGGCTACCCCCATTATTGAGCCCACTCCCAGAACCTTCGTGGGCCTCCTCTACAGAGCTATCATAAAAAAGTAAGTGCGCCTGGTGGTGCGCAGGCAGATGGCGGGCGTTTCGCGTGCAATTACATCCTGTATTCTCCGCGCCACTTCAAGCATGCAAAGCAGCGCTATCTGAGAATCTGATACCGAGTGAGTTTGTGGATCGTGGTCTCCGTGCCCTTTTTGAGCCTCGTGGGCTGCAGGTCCTGGCGTATGATCCCGTTTGGGGAATCAAACTAGGCATCAGACGACCAGACGACGGCCCGCGAGTCTTGCGAGTCCCTAGTGATGTGCAAGGAGGTGAGTGGCATTTCTGGATACGTGCTTCGCCGCAGGGCGAGCATGTCGTCCGAGCCGTCGCCCGACTCCGTCGCCTGCAGTCATGCACTGGCAAGCCCGGCTGCGCGGCTGCCAAGGGCAACAGTGGGCCCGGCTGCGTGGCCGCCGCAGCAAATGAGCGCCCATCGCACCATTATCATTCTCGTGCACTTGTGATTGAGGACACACGGGCAGCTTGCGCTGAACTCCGAGCTCGCGGTTACATGTCGACCGCATCACACATGCAGAGGTTTTGACCTCTACTGGTACACAGTATTTGGGTGCTCTACTCCCGGGGGATTTATCAATTGCCGCGGGTGGCAGAGCCCGCTGACTGGCACGTTAGGTTGCCTGGAAAGCGGGCAAGGCCACATTATCGACGCATCCAAAATCTGATGACTAAGGCTCGGGCTCTACGTATGTCTATGGTACTTGTGGGACCACCGGGTTATTTCTGGAAACAGGGTCCCATGCGAGATACCATTGAAGATTTAGTGTTGCAGGTCATGCGTATGCCATGCTGCCATTTCGGTATGAAATACGACTGCTCAAGCAAGTTGCCTAGCGGATCGTATCTGCAAATGGCAACTACCTACACGCGCATCCCAACTAACTTGTGGAGATGTACGTGTCAAACTGCAGGGGCACCTGCCCAACTTGCGGAGCATGAGTTGGATCGGCATGGCCAAGGCGCCCAGAAGGCAGAATGGCGCAGCAAAACATTGGCTATAGGCTATCGTGACCGCGAGATTGATTGACCAAATGGGTTCACACAACACACAGAGAAACCACACAAGTGCTGTACACCGTAGCATTCACACACGAGTGGATTAAGGAGCTCGAACCTATGACCTATGTTCAGTCTCCAAAGAATGGCCCTGAATGGGACCATGTCGCAAGACGGGTAACGATGAGCTTGGGCGACCATCAGATTATACAACACATCAAGATCCAGGACCAGCCTTTCGGGTGCAACTACAATGCGCCGTTGCCGAATGGCGCGACAAACGTTCGTACTCGGTTATACTGGGAGCCGCCAGAACCGGACCTCATCGGACAGGAGGACCAGCGACCACGCCCGAGGCGAGTTGCGTTCGTCGATGACGATCGCCCCCCTCCCCCTCCGATTGAGCGCGGCCGCGTGGCCCTCTCTATTCCCGCATTTCCGACGCTAAGTTCACCCGATGCCGAACAACAGACAGCGCGACCGACGGATGCCCGAATCAAACAAGCAGAAACACAGAAAGCCGACAAAGAAGCGAGCATCAAGCCACGCAAGATACCGAAGGTAGCCGAAGAGGGCAACAACGACTGCGGCGATGACCTCAAAGGTCTCGCATGTAGAGCGCGCTACACCGACGCCCCCCTTGATTCCGACACGGAAAGCGATGGTGAAGAGGAAGCCTTCATCACATTATTTGCGGGGCTACCTGCTGAAACATACGCAGATACATTCCCCATAACCCCAACGCTATGTTATGGACGACGCAACAAGGTTTATGTGTTGGAATTGTGTGGAGGAAGTGGAGGTACATCGCAGCTAGCATTCAGCCGATGTTTGTCCTTCGGGGAAAACTTAGACACACGTTCATATGGTGACCTTAGAAACAAGGATGTCCAGGACGCCGCGATGCATTACCCAGACGTGTGGTTCGTCAATGTTGTCACACTACAACCCAATCGCAGAATAACTGGACGACCTTCCTATCTCAACTCCCAAGTCAACTATGACACTTGGCATGAACACCATGAAGCAGAGCTTCCACAAATCAAGTTATGTGGAAAAGTTGCCATACGTCAGAACGACCTTTGACGATTTTACTTACGAGAACAATCAGTGGGTGTTTGGGTTGGTCAGATACCGCCATGGACCACGTTGGCCACATGCAAGGGCACTTGCAAACTGAACATGGACCAATGTACTGCTGACTTACGTGATTCCCATGTGATATTGATACGAAAACCGACCGAGGTTATGGCCAACCACCGCTTTCTATTTACATTTTTCGAACGAACGCGATGTGTTGGCCATCATCAACATGCATCGGTATGTACCACAGAACTAACTGTCCATGGCTGCACATTATTCTTCAAGGATGCAGTCTCTTTTCGTCGATGCAGTTCAGATCGCACACGAGCTAGTCCAAGTGAGCCGTGATCCGTGCATGGTCACCCTTCTTCTTCCACCGTGCTAGTCACCAACGTGAGGGATTTGATGTGGACGATCAAACTATCCCTCGGCAGCCCGACGGATCGATCACGAGACCTCCCTCGGGATGGTTAGGATGTCCTGCATGTGCGGATAATGCGAACATGCGCTCTCCCTCACATGACAGAAACCCTAAGCATTGCAGATGGTATGATAAGGAAGACTACAATTTCGAATGTCCGAGCTGCAAGGAAAATTACGGCCATAACAAGCCTGGACGTGCACGGACACCTGGCAAATTCAAGACTGCCAAACCTTGGAAACTGCCCGATAATCACGGACTGGCACCACCGGCTCTTGATGAACGAGCAGCACCACCACCCGAGGCACAAGCCGCACCACCATTTGCGCGGCTACGAGCACCAAGAACCGGCTCTAGAGCCAGACCCACAGCGGGCGCCAGCAGCCACGACATTACAGTAGGCAGACGTGCTGCCTGACCTGCTGCAGGGCAACCTGCCTCGAGCGGAGCGAGTAGTTCGGATGGCCACATCCCACTGCCACAGGTCAGAGCCAGACGTGGCCGACAGCAAGGGGGATATCCACCTCCACCGCCACCCGCGGGCAACCTTGCTACATGCCCACGACTTCCAGACTGGCCAAGGTTCGACGTACAAGTCAGCCTACAAAACTTACGGAGCCTTGATCCAAGCGTGGTAACACGCGAGCTGCGGAAGCTACATTTGCGTTGGTTCCATGCGAAAAGAGCTTAAGCTGAGACCCATCTCAACCAAGACAGGTCTGGGCAACGTCAGACTCAACCAGATCAAAAGTGTCTGCGACACGTGTCGGGAGTGCAGGGCTTGGGACAAGCGTGGGCATACGGTTATGCCATCCACTGATACTATATTTCATAGCATCGACCGTTGTACTCGCTATGCTACTGGAATGGAGATACCGGACAAGACAATGACCAGTATCCTGGATGCGTACCACCAGTGATGGATGCAATGTGGACTTGCAAAGGTACTCTACTCCGACGGAGAGAGTGCCCTCAACAACGACACTGCGAAAGCAGTCCCTACGGCAAAAGGCACTGAACTAAGGATGCGCGCGCGTGGACAACACGCTTCGGCGATCGAAGCCAGAAATGGCACACTGCGCCATCTACTTCGTGCTATGGAAGCCGAACTCACCAGGTTAGACAGATCTCTTGTGTTCACACGACTACTGCATGAAGCCTTGTTTGCCGCCAGCGCGCTTACTTTTTATAATGAGGTGTCTCCATAAAACGCCCTATTTGAACGGCAACCGGCAATGCTTCCTGACTTCCCCATCCTGGACCACGAGCAGCTGACGGAAACGTCGGATCATTCTCGAGAGCAGATGATACGCAAGGTTTGCATTGAAGCTATCACATAGGAAACTGCAGTAGCCAAAACCAGTCGCGCATTACGCACAAAGACAATTATCACCAGTCAGCACTACTACGATGAAGGAGATCTAGTTGATTACTATCGCCCCACAACCACCAAGGACGACTGGGGAGGCTGGAATGGCCCGTTCCCAGCCGTAAGACATGATCCCGACACGGGTCAAGTCATCACTCGAGTGGGAATCCGCGACGTCAAGGTACAACACGGCGATGCACGACACTCACTTTACATTGAAGCCTTGATCGCCAGAGAAATTTGCTCCGACAACACTGCACTTCGGACAGTGTTGACGTTCGTGGCCAGTCTACCTGCGGGGAGACCTGCTATGACATGCGGTTATGTCCCTACCAAGAAAGGGGCGCTTCATATGACCAGTGCAAGCCGACCATTTCCCCAGGTACATCTGGCTTTACAGCACCTTATCACAAACTTCTTCCGCATCGAGAATGTAGTATCTGTTAGGTTAGCCAAGAGTGTCCACCAGCCACCTCCGGTGGCCTACGCTGACAGTTGCACATTGGCCCACTACGACAACGATGTGAACCCAGGATTTCAGCACTATGAAAACACAAGGCACCGCTCTTAACATTCATGCTACAACTGGATCGGCGCATTCAAGAATCATCCAGTGCCTGAAGTCCACCGAACCTCAAGCGGGCTTTGGCCAGGACGCGACAAAGCTTGCGGAATTGGCGGGTATACCGACACAGGACGGAACCGCAAGAAAAGCCCCAGAAGCCGAACCACCACAGGAGGATGGACGGCTTCCCGCAATAAATGAGGAATCGGAGGCGGACCTAGAGGCACACATTCTGTAAGTGCGGTATAAAGAATCACGTGATGAACGGGAACTATTGGAGGCAGCACCATTAGAAGACCTTCTCACAGTACCCACACGAATGATTCCAGACAACAGCGTGCTGATCACTGTAGCTGAATAACAGCGGGGACACCTGCCTAAGTGGGGACACCCACGCGACTCCGACATCGAGGAGACGTATCATGTCCCATTGTGCTCCACGGTCGAAGATTGCAGTTACGGGCCCGACTCATACGAAAACGGACAATATGTAGAATTCTGGTTTACGGCAGAAATGTCAAAGGTAGTCCTATCAGACTTGCAGCACAGGATATTAGATGCCGACCGCGTCACCACCTTGCGAGTATATTTTGCCGCTGCTGCAAAGCGAGCTGCGGTCGTCAAGGAATACGACCTCCTCGCGAAGGTTGACGCCCAGGCGATCCCGAACAAGTACCGAAAGCCCTATACACTGAACTCAAGGCGCGGTTTGACAACAAGTGTTTCAAAATGCGGGACACATCTAAAACGTCAAACATAATGACTTCGAGGCACGTGCACAAATTTAAGTTTGCGAAGAACGAGAAGGGCGATATGAAACGTGCCATCTGATTACGCCTGGTGTTTCGAGGCTTCGTGGACCTTTGAAGCCGTCGACGTGGAAACCTTATCAGGAACAGCACGGCGGTCATGCCAGAGGTTACTCGCAAGCACGGCAGCGTGCAAGAAGCAATGGTTGGTTGCTTCCTTCGATATCAACATGGCTCTCCTGAAAGGGTTGACCTACCAGGAACTTGCTGAGGAAACTGGTGAGAAAGAGCGTTTGGCGTGCTTTACTCTGCCGCCTGGATCGGCCACGATGCCTCGAACTCCGCCAGGGTTCGAGCACTACGTCGAGTCGACGCACTACCTGCAGTGCCTCGAGCCAGGTGCCGGAACCAAGGACGCACCTCAGGCTTTCTCACTAGAGCTCAGAGGGGCTACAAGAGGTTTCGGTCTCAGACCCACGTCCTACGACGAGGAGTTCGAGACGGGCAGCAACCTGCTCACAGCCAAACATGTTGATGGCATTAATATGGCCGGCACAGAGGACACCGTTGACACGTGCGTCAAGCGCGCGGGGGACCCCGTTGGCAAGCGTGAACTCAACATGCACACATGCACCACTTGTGCTGTGATATACATATATATATATATATATACATATATATACATATACCAAGGATGAGGACAGCAGCGTCACGTTGGAAAAAGACGAATACATCAAACAGCTCCGTCCTTTACAACATCCTGAACTTACAGGCGCCGATGCTGACGCCCAAGCATCCAAGATGGTTGCAGACATGCTCGTCAGCCTCAGAGGCGCATTGGCGTGCGAAGTAATCACCCAGGCGCGGTTGATGGCATATGTTGTCTCTCTACAACGCGCCCAAGAACCGACCGACATACAAGTGCGACGACTGAACTAACGCGATCACCCGGGAATTGCAGGCCTGCCTTAAGAAGACCGCTTACCAAGCGATGACTCCCACGGGCGAAGTTGACCTGCACAGCGACTCAGGGCATCGACGCCTGGGTGGAGATGCCGATGACGAAGTCAAAGGTTAGGGTACTCGCGGGGCAAGCCTGCTACGGCGCGGAAGGGCGCCATCTGACAAGTCTGTCGTTCACTTGATCGGCGCGCATTGCACGTCTCACCGCTTGCAGGTCCGCTCGAGCCACTCAGCAGAGACATTAGCAGCAGCCCACAACTTGGAGGACTGCTATCCCACGATCGTGGCTCTGCGCGAGCTCCATGCAGGGCCGTTAACTCCCACGCAGTTGAAAGACATGCTTGAGTTGTGGCTTGAGCATCAAGGTCTCTTTGGCCATAGATGCTGCGTATGTTTTCAACTCCTTGTCAAGCAAAGACTTGAATAAGCCGACTGAGTGTACCCTTATAGAACATATCAGCTGGATACGGCAGATGATGGAGCGAGGAATCGTGCACAGTGTTCAATGGTGTGACACCCGCGATACGACCGCGGACGGTCACCCAGAGGAGAGCATCGACAGAGAAATGCTCCTACAGGTCATGGGAGCAGGTTCCTTATCGGGCTGGCCAGACATCTCGGTCTGCAGCCGCCTGAGGAGCACTCGTATGCACAGTCGAATGCAGGCAAGGCAACTTGCGCGCGGGTCCACCTTCCTTACGGCCCCGCCTTTTTGCTGCCTTTTTCGTATATAGTAGTTGCTGTATCTGCTGTATAGAGGCGGCGGGCTCACGCTTCGCCCCCCCCCCCCCCCCCGACTGCAAAGTGAGCTGGGGATACAGGCGAGTGGAACGAGCGTGCGCCCGCGGCCGATAGGCTCAAAGCGGCCGGCCGCCCAGATCTGACTACACCTCAGCGCGAAGAGTACCGTTTGCCATCGAGACCAAAACATCCATTACTTGAGATGGCCCGTCGCTCCCGCGACGACCTCCTACTACTGGGACTATCGTTATTACGGTACAACAGAGCTGGAGCTGGGCTTCGCCGAAGGCGAAGCTGCTGGTTGGGCCTCCCAACCCCCTTCGAACTGCCTCGTCCTCTCAACTGACGGCTGCCGCCGTCGAGAGAAAGCTGAAAGTCTTTTCTGCCCGAGACTCAAGAGCTCTGAAACCGAAACGGTTGCGGTCGAATCGGCGTCGGCGTGAGAGGGGCAGCTCGGGGGGCCAGGGAGACAGTGCCCATTTCAACACCCGTCCTCGCTGTCATACTGGCCCGAAATTCGAGATTCCGAGCATAGCTTCATTAATACGGAAGCGGCCCAGCTGGGCCGAATATGAAAGGCGATCTAGGTAGATCGCAAAGCCACGCGGGGCTGGTCCCCGCGCGGGGCACGCATCGCACAGGACAGGCTCTCGCGCACAGATGCGACGGGCTGAGTCCTACGCTCATCGGCACGGCGCCGCCGTGCAGCTCGTATGGCCTCCTTCGTGGCCGCCGCCTCGGAGGAGACGGTCGTCGTCACGTAGCCGTCGCGCATGGCGTTCGTCAGGTAGCTCCTCTCCGCTTCGAGCTTCGTCAGCGCGTCTGCGAGCTGCACGCTGGTATCGCACCACTCCAGGTCGACTCCACTTTTGCTTAGAAGCTCTCGAAGCGAGGCCACTACCACTCGAACTCGGCGATCGGCGACCTGACCAGCGTCCGCCAGCAAGTGGCTCACCAGGCTGTTAGCGTCGTCGAACCACTTGACTGGCATCAACGTCGCACTGTCATGAACCAACTCCGCGATCGGCTGGTCGGGCTTGTCCATCTCGTAGTACAATGCCCTGATCCACTCAAGCGCCTCCGCGCCTTCGGTCAAACCGTGGGCCTCTGCCGCCATCGATGCTCGGCAAACCCTCCGGATCTTGGAACTGCCCAAGTCCAAGAAGTGGGCAGGCCCACCGCCTTCCTTGTACAGGCCGTTGTCGCACAACAGGCACACGAAACCGCACTGCGACCTCACCTTCTCGCCCAGTGCTCCGAACTTCTTCTCGTCGATGTTATTGAGGCTGCTGTCGGCGAACACACACCTCCGAAGGTCGGCGTCGTTCTTGATGAAGTCGCTACGGAAGTGTAGGCACACGTCCTTCGTCTCATGGCAGTACCGCACCAGCTTGTTCATCTCCAGTAGGTCCTGCACCGTCATGGTGTTCTTCTGCTGTGCGAGCCAACTGTAGCCGAAAGAAACGTCCATCCGCAGTTGTCGCGAGAGCCATCCCAGTGAACCAATCACCGACTCCGCAAAGCTCTTCTCCTCGTCCGTAGCCAGCGCCTTGATCTGCTTCCGCCTGGTCGGCAGCATCGGCAACTCCTCCATCTGCTCCACGAAGTGCTGCATCGAGACCCTGATCGAGAAGTCCTCTGCCTGCTCCACGTCCTTGCCGCAGTACCTGAAGGGTGGCTTCTCCTCCGTCAAGAGTAGTACCTTCTTGAGCTCGTCCATCGTGTCGCCGTAGAGCTTGCTGTTCGGATCTCTGGTCGCGAACAGGTCGTCCACGTATGTGCCGATAAGGCCAACGAGGATGTCACCCTCGAAGAGCATGAAGAAGGCTCTCTCCAAACGGCTCTCTTGCCAAGAGTTGCCGCGCAGCGTCCTTCGTAGCTTACTCCACCACTTCCGCCCAGCATCCTTAGTGCCATAGATCGCCCCGTGGCACACGAACAGGGAACCAGGTGGTACTCCAGGAGGTAGTGGTGAGGGCGGTCGTAGCACCAGCATACGGTCAACATCGTCTCCTTGTAGATAGGCGCTCGTCGCGTCGAGCTTCGATAGTAACCAGTGCTTCCTCGCCGCCGTGCTACAGATCAAGTGAAACACTAGCAGGGAAGATGTGGGCGAATCCGTCTGGACATGCACCGACTCGTAGCAGCCAACCGCCACCAGCCTCGACTTCGCCTTGAGCGGTAGCTTGGGGTCGTACTCGTTCTTGTTGGTGTGAACCCACCTTGACGGAATAGGCTTCGCCCTCTTCAGCAGCTCTTTCGCATCGTCTCCGATAACCACGGTCACCGCCCTGAAGTTACGCCAGTTCTCCCACTCCTTGGCCATGCTCGCGTCGAACTCCTTCCGCTCGGCCTTGGTCAGGTCCGTCAGGTTGATCTCCTTCCCGCGGGAGCGTCCCGTTAACCACGCATAGGCTATCCAGCCGTGGTACACCTCGTCCGAGTCGTACTCAGCAAGGTACGCTCCACCGGCCATGGGGCCGCCACCACGATGTAGTCGAGCGCGGGTCCGCTGTGGCCCGTATCCAGGTAGCCGTTCAGGTAATTCGGGTGGTTCGGGAAGCCTTGGGAGATCTGGGAGTTCGGAAGGTTCGGGAAGTTCGGGAGGAGGTGGAGTCGCCGTCGCGTCGTTATCCTCGTTCATCTCCTCCACTTCTCCTTCTCCAGCCTCGCCAGATCCTGGATCAAGCCCGGCAGGTGCTGGGTCGTGTCCCTGACGTAGCACTGGCTCAGGTAGCTGAGCTGCTGGCTGATGCTCTGGAACTCCGGGAGTGAAATCCTCTCCAGGTCGCGGATCATCTTGAGCTGCGTCGCGCCCTTGTAGTGGTGTGCTAGCCGTGTCGGCTCCCTCGGCAGGCTGTGTACTGCCCGACGGTGCCTCCGTAGTTCTCGACGCTGGAGGCTCCGGGCGCGGACCAGTCGCGGCAGTAGCCGCCGTAGGTTCCCTGCCTGGTAGCGCAGCAGCTTCGGGATCTTCAGGTGCTCCGTCCTCGAGGCCTTCGCGACGAACGTCCAGGAATCCTCGAGGCCCTCGTGGAAGTGCCGCTCCACGCTGATCAGCAGGCATCCGATCCCAGGTAATCAACTCGTCCTCCGTCGCGAACCGAAGCTGCTCCGGCCTTGCCAAGACCGTACCGCCGCCATACCGTAGCCAAATCGCGTGAGGGCTCCCCTTCACGGCCGCAGGTCGGAGCGTGGACTCGATGCCGTCCGCCATCTTCTCGGGGTCGCGGTAGTCGTGGCCGATGACACGCGCAACACCGAACCAACGATGGTACAGGGCAGGAGACTCACCCGGCCTGACATGGGTGCGCCTGAAGTAGACGTAGGCGCCCACAGGGAACGGCCCTCTCGTAGGGGTCGATCTCGCCAGCTTGGCCCTCCTCACGCGACTGTCGTTGTCCATCTTCACGAAGGCGACCTTGGCGCACTCGCGCCACAACAGGTTGGATGCCATGGCGGACTCCGGGTCGAGCGCCGCCTCCTGCACCTGGAGCTTCTCGGCCTCCGAGTCCTGAAGCATCGAACCTGGTACCCGCAGGCCGCGAGTACCTAGTACCCAGTTGGCGGGTGCGTAGCCGTCGTAGATCACCGTCTCGTTGCGCACCTGGTTGACGACGCCGCACACGCTCCTCAGGTCCTTTTCCTTCGTGATCTGGGCGTCCTGCACCACGCGATGCCACACCTCCTTCCAGACGCCACCTAGCCTCTCGATCCTGCCGAGCTGCTCGTGCGCCTCCAGGGCCGCATTCTGGATCTCCACGCCGTTCTCATGCATGTGGGCCAAGAACTCCTTAGCGAACTCCTTGCCGCGGTCCACGAAGATGGACTGGGGCAGTCCAGCCCAGCTAGCCCACACCGTCAGGAACGTGTCTAACGCGACCTTAGCAGAGGGCGCGTACGTACCCTTGTGGAGATACCAAACAACCTGGAACCTCGTACCGTCGCAGACTATGTTCAGGAAGGCGTGGGTGTTACCCTCGGCGTCGTGTGCGAACAGCGTGTCCAGCATCACGTGGAAGTTGAACTGGTAGCGACCCGGCATGCGGACCGGGCGTACGTGCTTCGTCCTGATCATGTCGCCACAGGCGTCACACCTGAAGTCCCACACGCAGTCCAGGAACTCCTTCTTGGCACCTGACCTCCTCAAGCACCTCACCAGGGTCACGTTGGTCGGGTGGCCGAAATTGACGTGCAGATTCCTGATGTCGCGCCTGACCGCGGGGTCGTAGGTGAGCCACCTCGCTCTGCGCTCCTGCTCCTCCTTGGAGAGGACTGGCTCGAGGCCTGCGGCTTGCTCAGCACGAACTCCGTCAGGATCCGTAGCAGGCCCGTCCGCAGGTGGACGTCCGGGTTCACGGAAGCCCTGACTCCCGTCCTCAGCTGGAGGACGCTTCGGGGGTTGCTTGCCACGCAACCTTCTCTTCTTGGCATCAGGCTGGCTCTCGACTGGGAAACTGTCAAGTACACCGAGACCTTGTGATACGTGAGTGTCGACGTCGAGGTCGATCTGCTGCTCGATGGCGTGTAGTACCAGCCTGTCCAGCTTGTCGGGCCACTTTGCCGCCGCTCTTGTCTTCTTCTGGTTCTCCAGCGGCAGGTGGTAGTGGTCCCTCGTGCACCTTTCGCCCTGCAAGGCTTCATAGATCGCCGCGCTGGTGGTCAAGAATATCATCGGCTTGTAGTGCGCGTCCTTGGTCTCTTCATTGGCGTAGCCGAGCTGGCACCCGCGCGGAGTACACTCCAGTGGGAGGCCCTTCTTCACCAGCTCCTGCGTCTTCGCCATCTCGGGCTCGAAGTAGGCACTCGACCCGAGGGGCTGCTCCATCAAGATGTGCATCCCGCGCTTCACCCGGTCGGCGACGATCTGGTCCGAGAGCATGAGTAGTGGCCTCGTCGCTTCCCGAGCTTCTTGAACAGTAGCAGCTGCAGCGCCGCCCTTGGACAAGTTGCATCGACCCCACTCCCCCCACGGACCGCAGGGCATGGTGATGACCGTCACGTAGGGGTCCTCCTCCAGCAATTGCCTCCGTGCCACTTGGCGCCCCTTCCTGGTGGCGCCGCCCCAGCCGTCTTCGATATCCAGTGGCTGGCCGCAGTTGTAGCCGAAGGTGGTGGAGGCGAGTAGAGCGAGGCCGAACTGGCCGCAGAAGAGTTGCTTCAGCAAGGTCTTGCTTGCCCCTAGATAGCCTCCGCTTCCTGTCGATATTGCCCGTCATGATGTCGAGCGTCCTGGACTCGATGGTGTACAAGTCGCCATGCATGGCCTTCATCTTCTTAGCACGCCTGGAGCTGGCCATCCTGATGGACCTGTCGCCGTCCCAGTCGATCTCGTTGGGGTTCTCGGAGACCGTCTCTGTCGCCATAACCTCCGCGGTCGGGATCACGATCTCCGCCTCCGGGTACTCCGCCGTGTCGAAGCCGCCGCCGAGCCCGTCCTCGGCGATGTAGGTCTGGAACTCGGGGCCGAAGACCTCGGGATCCGGGAAGTCCAGCAAGCTGACGCCCAGGTGGCCGCCGCTGGTCTTGAATAGGGGGACGTTGTAGGCGCCGATCTCCGTGAAGTCGGCGACCGCGTTCGCCACGTCGATCACCGTCCCTAGCTTCGACTGGGTGTCCTTGGAGATTAGCAGGGGGGCGTCCTGATCGAGCTCCGCCGACTCGATCGCGAACGGGTTGTTGGCGATGCCGGCCGGCATGTTGTAGACCGTATCGCTGTACGCATCGCCGCCGACCCCTCGGAACTTGGTCTGCTGGGACCTGGGAATCGGCTTGAGCTTCCGGTCGAGTAGCTCCTTCTTGTACCTGATCCTCCAGGGCGCACCGTGCATGGTCATCTGGCAGGCTGCGTCAAGCACAGCAGTGCCAGGCGGGCCCCTGGAACTGGAGCCGTAGACCTCGACGTCGCCCTTGGAGCCGTTGACCATCAGCACCTGGAACGACCCGTCCTCATGCTGAGGGGGGGGGTCCCACTCGCCCAGCGCCATCAGGTATATAAGGAACCAGGCTAAGCGGTACTGGTCAACGGTGAGCCGAGTCAGGTCGCTGGACATCGCGTGCCTGATGAGAGCGTTGCCATGCGCGCGTGCGGCGTCACCGCCGTCCACGAACTCGGAGAACGTGTAGCCCCTGTACTTGCCGGCCATGATCTTCTCACCGCCGAGTGGTACCTGCTCGGTATCGAGGCCCTTGACGTCCTGGTCGAAGTCCGCGGGGTACGCCACGTACACGCTGTCCTCCCCCTCAGGCCTGTCCAGCTCGTGCGGGCAGTCCTCGATCCCCGGGATCTGCTCCAGCTCCTCGTCGTCAGACGGAACCTTCATCTCCCTCGCGGGCTTCATCTCCCTCGCGGGCTTGGTCACCAGCTCTGGCGCCAGCTCCTTGGACTTAGGGATGCTCTGGTACACCTTGAAGACTCTCTCGGCTTGCTTCGTCTTCGCAGGGGTAGTGCGCGAGTAGATGGCCCTGCCCTTCGGGCTGAACAGTAGGGGGGCCATGAGGTACTTCCAGAGCTCCTCGCCACTAGACCTGTGGGCCTTGGCCACGTGGATGCCGACCCGGTTGGGCAGGCACCAGTGGCAAGTGAGGTACTTGTGCGTCCCGTTCGCGCCCTTGAACAGTCTAGGGTCCGCCGCCAGCGCGTGCTCGCAGGGCTCCGCCATGACTGGAAGTGACTGGCCTCGCCTCCTCGGGAGTCCCGCAGCTCCGTCGTCCGCGCTGGCCTTGAGGGTCCCGTCACCTTCCTTGCCCCCTTGAGGGCTGCCGCGTGGCTTCGCCTTGGGCTTAGGGCGGGCGCCGAGCCCAGTAGGCAAGGGCGAAGCCGCCAACGCCACGAACACCTCCGCGATCCTGACCTCGCCAGTCTTGGAGCAGTCGCCCTTGAAGTCGCTGAAGCTGAAGTAGCTGTTCTTCGGCCTGTCCGATGGTGGTGCCGCCGATCTCGATGACTTCGGGCAGCCTGGGTCGCCGTGCCAGTGTCCGATCTGCCCGCAGCTGGCGCACCTCGTAGTCCGCTTCAATTTCTCGATCCTGGCACGCCGCTCACCGTTGTCACCGGGAGCACTTCCACCTCTGGGTCGATCCCTCGAGCTCGAACTGCCTTCGCCGCGACCTCCGCCCTTGCGTCCTCGACCTCCCTTACCGCGACCGCCGCTGCGCGCCTGGAACCTCTGCTTGTTCTGGACGATCGCCGCGAAGCTCTCCGCCGCCTCCGGGTCCATCTCATCGATCTCCTCGAGAGTGGCCTCCTCCTCGCCCAGATAGACCTCTTCTTCCAGGGGCTGGTCGTCGTAGGAGTTGTCGAGCTGGTGGTCGTTGTCGTCGTAGTGCTCGTGCTCGTCGTCACGCTCGGCCTGCCACGCCTGCCGCTGCCTGTACTGGCCCTGCTGGAACCTCTGCGGCTTCGGGTCCGAGCGGTGCGCTTCCTGCTTGCCATCCTTCCGGTAGTTCCGCTCCCGCTCGTGGAGACCCGAGTGCTGCATGCGCAGCGCCTTGGCGAACGCCTCCTTGTCGTACTTGTTGCCCGCGCTGCTGATGATGCTGGCGTGGTCCGACTTGTCGAGCCCGCTGAACTTCAGCAGCAGGTAGGCCTGGAGGTCGTCCGAGATGCTGGTCTCCTGCGAGACCTTTTTGAGATCGTCGAACGCCTTGGTCCGCCTCGTGATGTACTCCTGCATGCTCTCGCCAGAGCCTCTCCACACGGATTTGTCGTACAGCGCGCCGTCGAAGAGCTCTGCCGCGCGAACAGGTCTCTCCTTCAAGACCGACTCGCCGAGCACACGCAGTAGCATCTCCAGGCCCTCGGTGGTCGCCTTCTTGCGAGTGATCGTGCCGCCGCCCTTGCCACTGCCCTCGAGAATCTCCTCCTCGTATGTGAGCGCGGGAGCAAACCGTGGCGAACCAGTCCGCTCCGTTTACCATCAACTGACGGTTGCCGCCGTCGAGAGAAAGCTGCAAGTCTTTTCTGCCCGAGACTCAAGAGCTCTGAAACCGAAACGGTTGCGGTCGAATCGGCGTCGGCGTGAGAGGGGCAGCTCGGGGGGCCAGGGAGACAGTGTCCATTTCAACATCCTCCTCCAGCGGCTGCTGCTGGCAGGCGTTTCCCACGCATCGGGGAGCCATTCACCGTTGCATGGAATTGCGCGCCTCTGGTTCGCATCGGTTCACGTCGTGCCTTGTCTGCCTTCTGCGCCTACCTTTTCTTGCCGCCTCATTATGCTTCCTCTTTTGGAGAGTTCCCGCCCCAGACGTCCGAACGGTTCAGGTCCCAAGCGCCCAAAAGCGACGGCAATTAGCAGTGACCGATGACCGCTTAGGTTTAGTAATATGAGGGGGGCTCCCCCTAAAGAGTGGTTCCCATTCGAGACGCTCAGGCAATCCATTGACAGCCGAGGCTCCTTCCCGAGATTTCCATCTATATTCATGGTTCGGGTACCCAGAAGTCATGGCAGCTACAAGGTTGTGTTGACCGCGCCGGGCTCATACCATAAAGCGCTGGCCTCACTGTAAAGGGGCTCCCGCTCGAAATTGTCTCCCAACTTGTATGGTCCAAGAGCCCAACAGTGACGACAGCCACAAAGTTCCCGTTGACGCCTTCGGATTCGAAACATGAGGTGGGTTCCCTATAAAAGGGGGGGCGTTCGAGAAGACCTTTCCAGTCTGTCGAAGACCAGGCTCCCGCTCGCGACGTCTCCTTACGCAGGCCTCAGGAGCTCAAAAGTGACCATATATACAAGATCCCGACGATTCCCTTCGGACTAAAAAACACGGGGCGAGCGTGTGAGGCGGTGGTGATGATGATCATGATGGTGATAATGATGAGATTGATTATGATGTTGATGATGCTGATGTTGTTGCTGATGTTGCTGATGATGATGATGGTGGATGAGGATGAGGATGATGATGATGATGATGATGATGATGATGATGATAATGACTAGGAGACTGTGGATGATGATGAGGATGACGATGATGATGACGATGATGATGATGACGATGATGATAATGTTGATGCTGCTGATGATGATGATGATGATGATGGTGATGAAGATAATTGTGAGGATGATAATGACGATGAGGATGAGGATGATGACTAGGATAATGAGGTGGATGATGATGAGGCTGATGACGATGATGGTGATGACGATGATGATGTCGATAATATGATGCTGTTGATGATGATGACGATGTTGACGATATTGACGGTGATGGTGATGATGATGATGATGTTGATGATGATGGCGATGCTGATGCTGATGATGATGATGATGATGATGATGATGATGACGATGACGATGATGATGATGATGATGATGATGATGATGATGATGATGGTGACGATGACCATGACGATGATGATGATGACGACGATGATGATGGAGTTGATGATGATGGTGATGCTGATGACGATGCTGATGATGATGGTAATAAGGATGAGGATGCGGATGAGGACGAAGACGAGGATTAGAGTGAGGATGAGGATGAGGATGGTGATGAGGATGGTGATGGTGATGGCGATGGCGATGGTGATGGTGGTGCTGGTGATGATGATTGTGATGATTGTGATGATGATGATGATGATGATGATGATGATGATGATGATGATGATGATGATGATGCTGATGATGATGATGATGATGATGATGATGGTGATGGTGATGGTGATGGTGATGGTGATGATGATGATGATGATGATGATGATGATGATGATGATGATGATGATGATGAATGGAGAGGAGGGTGAGAAAGGGTTCGGGGTTCTTGCCCTGAAGGTCCAGAGAAAGCAATTACCCGTTCAAACTTCGATGTTCCTCATCCTCCCTCTACCCCTCCGTCCCTGGTATCCCGTCACCCTTCCCATCTGCCGACCCCTGGTCGGTCGTCGCCTGCTCTCTCGGCCAGCCGACGGCTCTGGGGTTTCGTAACGCTTCGCTTTCGATACTTTGCTCAAGAAAGGCTGTGGTCGCTGAACAACCGAAAGGCCCCACAACCAGCCACCATGAAGAAAAGGTATCCTGATGGAAAGTTGTAAATTTTTGCTTTTTCGCCAGGTGCGGCCCCTCGGGGCTGGGACCGTCACAACACGACTCGGGATGAAAAGCCGATCTTGGGGGATACCCCAAAGCTCTAGGTTTGGTTACACTCTGGACCCATCTCCATCATGGCAGGCCCACGAGCATGCCCACACCTGGACCCCCGGGAGTTGGACAGAGGCCGCCCCGTGGTCCGCACAGCCGTGGCATGGGCATCAGGGGCGCCGCGTGTGGACAGACCTTGCCTCGGCGCGCGGAAACATGCCTACGACGCCGAGGAGGGGGAGAAGGACGAGGAGAGAGCGATCAGCAGGAGCCACATAAGCACAATGGGACATGTTAGATATCAGGAGCAGGACGAGGAGAAGTCGAGCATATTCTTAGAAAGTCTTGTGAGCAGGAGGAGAGGACGACGACGACGACGACGACGGCAATGAGGAGGAGCCACAATTGCGAAGCCAGGCATGGTCTGCAGCGAGTTTATCACATAGGGAGTAACATGTTACACGCGGACATTTCGAAGTAGCCATCAGGTTTTGCGGGCGCAGCCCGTAGTCTATTGTCCGCCAACTGGATTGACTGATTGATTCGCCAGGGTCGTTAGATGGAATGCGTTAGGTTTCTTTAACCAGCGTGTTAGGATTGTACATAAATTTGGTTGGCAGGTTCAGCTAAGGGTTGCGGATATGTCGGTGTAATTTTCTCGCGAGTGGGAGGTATGTAAGGTTGTTTTTGCGAGTTTGGATATGTGATCTGTATGTTGGGCGAAGGGGTGATAATGTGTCGTTGGCATTATTTCCCGTGGTTGTGGGATATGGCAGTTCCAATCGAAGACGCCTACGGCGAATCACCGCCGCCCCCTGCCTTTTCGGAAGCGCCTATGTGGCCGAACGTTGAGGCCTGACCTGCCAAGCCATCGGACCATGTGTTCCACGAATCGGTTTGGAAAGCCTTCGGGGAACACGTGGGCATCTTGAAGGTCATCTTGGCCGTCTGGAGGCTATTTTGACCCTTTCGGGCCTTCTTGGAGGACGTCTTGGAGGGCTCTTGGGCCGTCTTGGAGGCCATCTTGAGACGTGGAGGTCTCTTGGGCCGTCTGGGGAGCCTCTTGGGGCCGTCGTGGGCATCTTGGGCGATCTTTGGGGGCACTCGGGCCGTCAGAAGGCCGAACAAAAAGCAAATGCCACGATCCTTCAAACACTCATGGGAAATCAATGATTTGGGCCTTTTTCCGGCTTTCCTGGAGGCTCCTTGGGCCGTCTTGGGCCATTTTAGGGCCTTCTTCGGCCGTCTTGGTGGGCTCCTTGCCCGTCTGACGCCGTCGGAAGCCGTTTGGGGGGCCTCTCTGGGCCGACTTGGGGCCCTCTTGAAATGCTCCAGGGCCGTCTTGGACGCCTTCTTGGGCGTCTTAAAGGCCTCCTGGGCCGTCTTGGGGGTCTCTTGGGGCCGTCTTGGGGGCCTCTTGGGCCGTTCTGGGGCCATCTTGGAGGCCTCTTGGGCGATCTTTGGGCGATCTCTGGCAAATCTCAAAATCCAAAATCAATATTTTGGCCTTTGGTGGGCTCCTGGCCCGTCTGACGCCGTCGGAAGCCGTTGGGGGGGGGGCCTTTCTGGGCCGACTTGGGGCCCTCTTGGGGTGCTCCAGGGCCGTCTTACAGGCCATCTTGGGCGTATTGGAGGTCTCTTGGGTCGTCTTTGTGCCCTCTTGGGGCCGTCTTGGGGGCCTGTTGGGAAGTGCTGCGGCAATCTTGCAGGCCTCTTAAGCGCTGTGGGGGCGATCTTGGGGGCCTCTTGGGCCGTCTTGGGTCGTCGGGAAGCCGAGAAGAAGAGAATGCCACAATCCTTCAAAAACGGGAGGACCTCAGGCCTTTGGGGCCGTCTTGGAGGCCTCTGGGGCACTATAGAGCGATTCTCGCGCGCCGGACACCAGACACCGGACACCGGACACCGGACACCAGACACCGGACATTGGACACCGGACACCGGACACCAAACATTGGACACCGGACACCGGACACCGGACACCGGACTCCGGACACCGGACACTGGACATTGGACACCAGACACCGGGCACCGGACACCGGACATCGGACACCGGACACCGGACACCGGACACCGGACACCGGACATTGGACACCGGACATCGCAGCAGACACCGGACACCAGACACCGGACGCCGGACACCAGACACCCACCGCGCAGCAGACACCGGACACCGGACACCGGTCACCGGACACCGGTCACCGGACACCAGACACCGGACACCACAAGAATCGCCCATGCCTTCTCTGCTTGGGCCGTCTTGGCCTCTCTTGGGCCGTCTTGGAGGCCGTCTTGGACCATCTTGGGCGAATTTGGAGGCCATCTTGGACCATCTCGGAGGCCATCTTGGGCCAACGTGACCATATCGGAGGCCATCTTGAGCCGTGTTGGAGGATTTTTTGTGGACGCTGAGGTGGTTTACGCGGCCTTCCGGGGCCCCGGCGGAACGCGCCGAAGGCCCAGAGTTTTTTGGAAAAAAAACAAAATCCAAACCAGAAGGGTCCAGCACGCCAGGCACCCCTGCGATGAATCGACAGGCGGCGGCGGATCCAGCTGCTTGCGGCAAGTCCCGCCTCCGTGCCTGGGTTGTGGGTCTGAAGCTTATTGGATGTTCGATGGGATCTCGTGGGGGGCCTTCCGAGGCCAATTTAGAAGCCTTTTGAGGGCCGTTTTGGGGCCTCTTATAAGGCCTCTGTTGGGCCTTTTGGGGGCCTTTGGGGCCTCTTGGGAGCCTCTTGGGCGTCACCCCATAATTAACGTAACGCTCCCACCCTCCCCCCGTGGTGCGCCTCCAGCACTACCATTGTGGTGTTCGCAGGCTACTGTGGTGCTTGCAGGTACCTCTAACGTTCGTTGACGTGTCAAAGGGCCTCGCAGGGCCTGCAGACGCTTCCAGAGGCCTCCAGACCTCTCCTGAGGCCCCGGGAGACGTCTGTAGACCTTCAGAGGCGGCCGCCGTCGTCGTCGTCGTCGTCGTTGTCGTTGTCGTTGTCGTCGTCGTTCTCCTCCTCGTCCCCGTCCTCGTCGCCGTCCTCGTCGTCGTTGTCGTCGATGACCTCGTCGTCGTTGTTGCCGTCGTCGTCGGCGTCGTCGTCGTGGTCGTCGCTTTAGTCGTCGTCATCGTCGTCCCCGTCCCCGTCCTCGTCCTCTTCCCTGTCGTCGTTGTCGCCCTCGTCCTCCTCGTCGTCGCCGCGGTCGTCGTCGTCGTCGTTGTCGTCGTTGTCGTCGTCGTCGTCGTCGTCGAGGGCCTCGAAGGGCTTCAGAGTTTTCCGGAGACCTCCTCAGGCCTCAGACCTGTGACCGTCGTCATCGTGGTTCTCGTCCTCGTCCTCGTCCTTGTCCTCGTCCGTCCTCGTCGTCGTCGTCGATGGTCTCGAAGGGGCTCCGGACGCATCCAGAGGTCTCCTTCGGCCAGGGCCTCCGTCGCGGCCGTCGTCATCGTCGTCGTCCTCGTCGTCATCATCGTTCTCGTCCTCGTTCTCGTCCTCGTCCTCGTCGTCATCGTCGGCCTCGGCCTCGTCCCCGTCGTCCTCGTCCTCGTCCTCGTCCTCCTCGTCGTCGTCGTCGTCCTCCTCGTCGTCGTCGCCGAGGGCCTCGAAGGGCCTGCAGACGCTCGAAAGGTCTCCAGAAATTGTTTTAGGCCTCCAAAGACATTTGGAAGCTTTCAGATGCGGCCGTCGTCCACGTCGTCGTCGTCCTTGTCCTCGTCGTCGTCGTCCTCGTCCACGTCCTTGTCGTCGTCGTCGTCCCCGCCCTCGTCCTCGTCCTCGTCCTCGTCCTCGTCGTCCTCGTCCTCGTCGTTATCGTCGTCGTCGTCGTCGTCGTCGTCGTCGTCTGGCGCTCGGGCGCCCCAGTCGTCGAGCAAACACCAGCACAGAGTAATGTTCGAAGGAGGGAGTGGAGGAACAAACGCTGTGGTGTTGCAATTACGCACTGCAATACATAGGCGATGCGGTGCACGTGGCTGCAGGGGTGCATACTGTGCTGCGCACTGTGGTGCTTGCTGTGATGCGCACAGGCGCTGTGGTGCCGACGGCGGGGTAGGGCGTTACGCTATGCGCCCCCCCCGCCCCCCCCCCTTCACGCCCGTTATGGCCGCGACTAAAAAATGCGCTCTATTCACTCACTCAGGCCTGAAGACGTAGAATTCCAAGGGACCTGGGGGCACTCCAACGCGTGCCTCTGGCCACTGTGGCGGATAAAAGAGAGAATGCAGAATCAGACATTGAAAAATGAAACCGTTACAGGGACCAGGGACATTTCCGCCTCGCAGCCTCTTGGCCCCGAAGGGGCCAGCGAATCAGCGGGCGCAGGATAAACATTGGATTGATCATGAGGAGGTGAAGTATGTGTAGTTGGAGTTGTTCGAGGAGGTGTGAGGATGTATCGATAGTCGTGCCTTCTGTGGGTTGGGGGGGACTGCTTGCTCAAAAAACACGCATCGGCGTGGTGCCCGGCCCGTATACAATTTCGCTCGCCCCCTGGCGTTGCGTTGTTGCCTTGTCTGGTGACTTCCAGTGGCGTTGTGCAGAGGAGGTTCGCACGCCAAGCCTTGCGAAGGAGTTGTGAACGCCTACAGGGGGAGCCTACATTTTGAGGCTGATTGTGCAGTGGACTCTCGTAGGCGGACTCTGGAACTTGTCATGTGCAGTCTCGCTAGTTCCCTACCTAGGCTCTGCCTAGAAGGGTTCTTACTCTCTTTGCTTAAAGGGCCGGGCAATGGAAACCGCCCCCGGCGGTTCCCCCAGTCCCCGCCCCGCGGTTCCCCCAGTCCGCTGGGAGCTTTAACCTTAGCTTTAGCTTTAGCTTAGCTTTAGCTTTAGCTTTAGCTTCAGCTTACCTTTAGCTTAGCGTTAGCTTAGTGTTAGCTTAGCTTTAGCTTAGTTTTAGCTTAGCTTTAGCTTAGCTTTAGCTTAGCTTCAGCTTAGTTTTAGCTTAGCTTTAGCTTAGCTTTTGCTTAGCTTTAGCTTAGCTTTAGCTTAGCTTCAGCTTAGCTTAAGCTTAGCTTTAGCTTAGCTTTAGCTTAGCCTTGCTTAGCCTTAGCTTAGCTTTAGCTTAGCTTTAGCTTAGCTTTAGCTTAGCTTTAGCTTAGCTTCAGCTTAGTGTTAGCTTAGCTGTAGCTTAGCTTTAGCTCAGCTTTAGCTTAGCTTCAGCTTAGCTTCAGCTTAGTGTTAGCCTAACTTTAGCTTAGTGTTAGCTTAGCTTTAGCTTTAGCTTTAGCTTAGCTTTAGCTTAGCTTTAGCTTAGCTTCAGCTTAACTTTAGCTTAGCTTTAGCTTAGCTTTAGCTTAGCTTCAGCTTAGCTTTAGCTTAGCTTTAGCTTAGCTTTACCTTAGCTTTAGCTTAGCGTTAGCTTAGCTTTAGCTTAGCTTCAGCTTAGTTTTAGCTTAGCTTTAGCTTAGCTTTTGCTTAGCCTTTGCTTAGCTTTAGCTTAGCTTTCGCTTAGCTTCAGCTTAGCTTTAGCTTAGCTTTAGCTTAGCTTTAGCTTAGCTTTAGCTTAGCTTTAGCTTATATTTAGCTTTAGCTTTAGCTTAGCTTTAGCTTTAGCTTTAGCTTAGCTTTAGCTTAGCTTTAGCTTAGCGTCAGCTTAGCTTTAGCTTAGCTTTAGCTTAGTGTTAGCTTAGCCGTAGCTTAGCTTTAGCTTAGCTTTAGCTTAGCTGCAGCTCAGCTTTAGCTTAGCTTTAGCTTAGCTTTACCTTAGCTTTAGCTTAGCTTTAGCTTAGCTTTACTGTTACTACTAATGCTGCTTTTCTAGGGGCTCCAACTCCTAGGTAGGGTCGCACTGGGATAATTGTATTCAATGTCGCTTGCTTAGGGGAACAAAAAGTGTCATAAACATACAAACTCGGAGGTCCGCGCGGACCTCAGAGTTGTTATGTTTATGTCACTTTTTGTTCCCCTATAAACGAATTATCACGCTGGTCCCAGACCACACGTTACCCGGTTCACACCACAGCAGAATGTACGTTTACGTAGATATTTCTGCTCGTCGTTTGTGTGCGTTTGTGTGTTCAGTTTGCGTGTGTGCGTGTACGATTCCCAGATGTCGAGGGAGGCCATCCGATTGTTTATGATTACCCGATATCGATCGGGGCCGTCCTCGTCATTTGCCCCGCTGGTCGATCTGGACGCCTGAGGCCTGGGAAGCGCGGCGGTTGCGCACACTCCTTGGTGAGGACCCGTGCCTGCCAGCCGTGTCCGCGGCCAGCCCGAAAGAGAGGCCCGCGGCTGCCCACCCGTGGCAAGGCAGCAGGACGGCCTCGAAAAGAGAGAGAGAGAGAGAGAGAGACGCCCGCGGGGCGGCAATGCACTGCCGAGACCCTCCCCGCTTCCCCCCCCCCCGTGGCCCTCAGCGAGCACTCGTATCCGCCAGCGCCCTCTCCCCCGCCGCGGCCCAGTGTGCCCGCTGTCCATGGCGCGGGCGCGGGCGCGGGTGCGTTGGGAGGCTCCGGGGCCGCCCCCGAGGAGTCCTCGGCGCGAATGAGGCGCGGCCGAGGATGTCGCCTGCCGGCGCGGGCGCTGGCGTGCCTCGCCGCGGCCCCGGCGGCGGGCAGGTTCTCGGAGTGCGAGGTCGAGGGGCTGAGCATGGAGATCACCCTGCACGGCGGCGGCGCGCGACAGGAGCCAGGCGGTGAGGTCTGCCGTGTCTCCTTCCTAACGTACGGGGACTTCCTCAACCCAGACCTGGACCTGGGCAGCGCGGACGTCGTGTTCACGGACTCGCTGGCACACGTGCGCTTCGCGGGCAGGCGGGGCCCGGTTCATTTCCTGGAGAGCCTCCCCGAGTTCTGGCTTCCGGATGACCCTGATGCTGTGATGGAGGGCAAGGACCAGTTGTTGTCGGTGTTGTTGCCGCAGAGGGAGTCTTGGACCGAGCTTGCCGAGGAGGTCCTCCAGCAGGCCCAGGCCCTGCTGCCAGAGCACATATACTTCGACGACGGCGACCTGGAAACCCACGCGGCGGCCATGTCTCGATATCGCTTCTCGCTGATCGTGGACGACGGGAATCACACCGTCTCTCTGCCCTTCATCCGCAGCCTCTCGTTCCACACCATCGCCGTCTTTAACGGTTTCGTGGATATTGGGCAGATGGTATTCAACGGCATCGCCGATTTTCGAACCGACCCGTTTGATTTGTCGGACACGCTCGCGACGGTGACTAGGCACAACGAGCATCTCGGGGCGCTGTGGCACTACCAGCGGATCCTCCAGGACCAGATGCTCTACAGATACAACCGGCCCTTCGAGGAGCGCCTGTCGAGCCAGGCCTGCACGCTCTGCCGCCTGCGCCTCGCGGGCCTTGCCCCCGACGGTGGGGGGCGCCCGCCCCTGGCGTTCGTGGGCGTCTACTCCGCGAGGGGCAACTTCGCGAAGCGGCGCGCGGTGAGGGAGACGTGGGGCAGAGTGCTCCAGCAGCACGGCATGAGGTACACGTTCTTCTTGGGCGCGGCCTCGGCTGGCTCCTCCCTGGTCGAGATGCGGGTGCGCCGTGAGCAGGAGCAGCACGGCGACCTCGTCTTCCTCGACGTGGTGGAGGGCTACCGCATGAACTCCCAGAAGGGCCTCCTCTTCCTCGAGTGGATTGCCCTGCGCTCCGAGGCCGAGTTCCTCCTCAAGGTGGACGACGACGTGTACTGGCGGCCCGCGCCCCTGCTGGAGCTGCTGCAGCTCAAGCCCCCCGCGCAGTACGCCTGGGGCTTCTTCGACTACATCAGCCCCATCCCGGACGACCCGGATGACAATTTCCACAACTCCATGGATGATTTCCCCTTCGAGGTCTTCCCACCGTACCCCCGAGGCGTGGTTCGCGTGCTTTCCATGGACGTCGTGCGCCTGATCGCCAGGGCCAGCCAGGAAGGCCGCCTGCGCATAATCTTCGGTGACGACCCGTGCATCGGGGTGCACCTGCGCCAGCTGCTGTACGACGAGCGCGACCCGTTGCCGTCGCTCACGCTGGACGACTTCGACAACAAGGTCTTCGCCATGGAGCCCAGCTGCCACCCCAACCTGTGGTCCAGGATGACGAACCGAACATGGGTGGTGCACCATGTCTCCCCGGAGCAGATACACTGCATGTGGGAGACGGACTTGCGCGCAGGATACTACACCATCTAAGCATCGTTTGACCGATTCCTATACCCATTCCCATCCCGATCGTCACCATCCCACCACCCCAGTTTAGAATTCGCCTCTCGAAGCCCGAAGGGAACAGCCTATATCCTCATCAAGGGGGGTAAATCGGCCAGCGGGGCCAACTGGAAGGCCAGTGGGGATAGGGATCTGTGAAACGATGCTCACCGTCGCCGCAGATGGCGTCTGGCACGACGACTCCACCCCGCTGACCGCCCTGCCAGACCTCTGCAGTTGCGCCCCGGACGTCGCCTTCGAGGAGCGCACCGACTTGGACGACATCCGGAGGCAGACGGACCGCATCCTGGCCGACGACGGCTAGCCGCCCTGCGCCCCGCGCGCGCTTGCCCGCCAGACAGGGCCGGCCCGACCAGAGCGGCGGCTTGCGGGGGCGTGCGGCCGCCGTTGGGCGGGTTTTGGAGTCCCAGAGGTTGGCATCAACAATATCGGCGGTGTGCCTCCACCGAGGGAAGATTTTCCCGATCTCGGTGGTGGTGGTAGTAGTTGGGTTTCCTAGGTGGTCGGAGTAAAACCACCAACACCAAATTCTAGGTTCATCTTCCTCTGGTGTAGGCAACCCCCTGTGTTGGTGTCGATGCCCATTTCCAAGCCTCCAACTCGGCCGCTGGGCGGAACCTGTTACGCTGCACGGACTACGATCGGCTGATCGCAGCGTCTTTCTGGGCGGATATCCTCCGTCTCTGCATCTCTCCCCTTCCCCTGTTGCCGTTCCTCTTCTCCCCCCTTCCCCTTCCCCCTCCCTCCTTCGCTCCCTCTCGATTCCTTGTCCTCGTCCCCTTCCCATTCCCCCCGCTCCTGCTCTTCCTCTTTCCCCTCGCCCTTTCCCCTCCTCTTCCTCTCTCGCCCCAGGGGTGGAGGATGAGAGACCTCGCATCCCCGCTCCGCGCACAGCGATGTCGCAGGATGAGGGGAAGGAGAATGAGACGACCATCGGTCGAGGAAGCGCAGACACCGACTGAGGCACGTGGATCAGCGACGGGCCCTGCTTCCGTACAAAATCGGTGCGATTCGCCGCCAAATGAGGCGAGATTGGCTTAATGTTTCGGAGGTACCTTCCTGGAGCCGTGAGTCTGGCGCTCACGCGCTAGATCCACGGATTTCAAGCTCAGCGCTTCCCTGTGTGGGAGCAAAACTATAGGATCCCCCAAATTCAAGGGTTCAGCTTCTACACTTCTTTGCTTTCGTCTTCTTTAACGATCATATGGCACGACGCCCGTGTTCCGAATTGGAAATGTCATCATGTTCTCACCTCCTCTCCTCTCTCCACCTCCCACCCGTCCACTTTTTCCGCCTCCCCGTCCATCCCCTCTATTCGGCAGCCTTGGGGCACATAATTCACTCTGGAACGCCCCGCTGGAAAAGAGTGCCCTTGCCGAAGGCGGATACGACGAGGCAGGGCAAGTGGGCTGCGGAGCGGAGCGAATGAGGGCGGGGGAGGACAGAGAGAGGGAGCTCTGGTTTCCCCCCCTGAAGTTCGCTCGCGCCAGTGGAGACACCGATTCACTGACGAGGAAACGGGGGCGCCATTTGACACAACACCATTCTTGCAACGACGGGGGGGGGGTCAGGGATACTGAGACAGAAACGCTCACCGCGGAAGAAGGATCTAGTATGCCCAATGTTGCCCTTGTCTCACAGTGTCGCACATAGCGCTGTGCACACGCGAGAAAACGGTGGATGCACGCGATGATGAATAGAGCGCGTTGTTTTTCATCCCCCCCTTTGTCATCATCATCTCTTTCCCTCCATCCCCCCGTCCCTCCCTCCGACTATGTCTGTCCGTTCGGGAAGTGCAAGGCAATTCCCCCTCTTATTGGGTGGCGAAGCTCGGCACGCCAATTTCAGGAGAGCCACCCCATCGAACCTGCATCCTATCCCAGAACAGGTTTGTTGCTGATCGCCGTGCCTTACGGGCACCCTTGTGCAACGCGTTCCCCCGCATTCCTAGCTCGTCCACTGGTCAGCGCAGGTTTGGAACTGTGTCCAGGCGGTCTCGTCTTTATCCGTATGCATTTTGTTTCAGTGTAGTTTGGGCCAAACGCCCTCGCGTGGACAGATGGCTTCGGGCGACGTCCATGAACGACATCGGGAGCGCCGCCGACTTGGTGCGTCTGATCGGCCGGTCTGGTAGCCGCGGGCGGGAGCGTTCCCACCCGAGCGCCCCCGCCCCCCCTCGTTCCCGATCGTTGTTGTTGCCGATCCCACTCACATGGTCCCTGTTCTTGTGCATGGTTTTCAAATGGCGGTCTGGGCCGATTGGTTGTTTTGCGGTTCGTCGTCAGCAGGCGTCGGAGGTCTCGCATCGACAGTATGTTGTGGAGCTGTTTGCCCATGCGAAGGATATGAAAGCGTTGAAGGCCGCAGCGACCGAACCATGTAGGTACAAAAAGAGAGCGTCAACTGCGTCAACTGTAGTCCGTCTGGTCCGTGCGAGCCCGCCTCATAGATAAAAGGGGTCGCGATGAGCTCGTCTAAGACAGCCATGCCCCACGGTACGTTTAGGTGAAGGCATGAAGAGGCTGCAACATGTAGATGCGTTTGCCTTTATGCACTCAACTGCCAAGATACAAGATAACTGCCGTGGTTTAGTGTTTGGTACACATCTGGGCGGTCTGGAGCCTGCCAACAGTTCGTCTTCAACTGTGGTTCCCATGCTCGTCGGGCAATGGGGCGAGACCAGAAAGTTAAGACACGCATCCCTTCTCAAATATATGGTGCGAAGGCTTCGGGATGGCTCGGCGACCTCGGCCGTGCCCTACGCAGATCGACGATCCCATGGGCTATCGACGGGGATTGGGACGTCGCGCCAGAGGAGGCGCCCCGGTCCAGGTGGCGCCAGATATTGAAATCCACGCTGATCGCCCGCACGGGCCCTACGTGCTTCGCGTCGGAGTCAGGGACGATGTTGGATATCTCCGCGGTGCCGTGGACGCGCGCGTCCGACGCGCGGGCTCTCTACGTCCCCGTGCCCCCGCGCGCGGCGGTCGCCGTGCGTCTACCTGGGCCGTCGCTGGAGATCCCGATGCATGCCCGCCAGAGCTGGATGGCCTTCCCGACGGAGCCCAACATCGGGTGTTACGCCGCGCCCGCGAAGCATGCGCGATCGCGGCAGGCAGGCGGGGCAGCCCACATGGGCCTGGAAGGCGCATGGCAGGAGTGAACAACGCGGAGGCAAGCCCGCGCAGCAAATTTGACTTGGCAGACAGGGCAGCCGCTCCGCGGGGCAGACGGCTTTGTGCGACGGGCGGTCTCTCTGGGCGAGTCCACGCGCAGAGCCCCGCCCGCTGGCGGGGCAATGTGCCGCTGCGCGAGCTCGGCGACCCCTTGCCTCCATCCTTCGTCGGACACAGCGGCGGCGTGAGTCGCGGGCGCGGACGGGCCAAGGCGCCAGCTCGGCGGGGGAGGGGGCCGCGGCCTCGGCAGTGGCGCTCGCGCGCTCGCGAGAAGGCAGGCCTGGCAGGGCCTCGGCTGCCTTGGGGGAATCCGAGGGGCACGTGGGTTTCCAGGTGCGCGGCGAAGCTGGCGCCCAGCGAGGCGCGCGGGGCACTCGCCGTCGCCCCGCTGCGTCGCGCGAAGGCGGGATGCGAGGTAGCCAACCCAGTGAGTGGCGTTATATCGCACATTCCCGAGCTAGTCCCCAGGGGCGCTTTCTCGGGTTCGATCGCCGTTTGTTTTGTTGGGACCGCAAGCCTCGTGCTAGCCCCGAGGGGCGCTGACTCGGTTTCGGTATCTCTTTTGTCTTTTTTTGTTTGGTGCGTGTGTGTGTGTCCGTGTGTTTATGTTCTTGTTTTCTTTCCCGCTTCAACCCTTGGAAATTTCGCCGCCAGCGCCGGCCCCGCCGCCCAAACTCCCGAGAGGCACCAGCCCCGCAAGCGGGGAACGAGATGGCGCCGGCACCTCGCCGGAAAAAAACAAGGGCCCCGCACCGAGCCCCACCGACTGAACAAGGCGGGGGCCAGGCGGGGCGTCTTCGAGGGCCACTTCCAATATGGAAAGGAAGATGACGCCAAATGCGGTCCAAGAAATACAGGGCAGAGCCCAAAATATCCAGAGCCGCCGCAGCTTTCACGGATGAGTTGGCAGGGAAAAGTTAACGCGCGAAGTTTCTGAGGGGCGCCGAGCGCCAGCAAGAGCTGGCAGTCATAGCGCGAGCTTATCAGCCAGCGTCCCAGCAAAAAAAGGTGTGGGGGGGGCTAGTCCGAATCGCCGGAGGACACTTGGCCGCCCTGCGGCGGGCCTACGCGCCTCTGGCCTTCGGCTTGCGACAGGGAAACTCTGCGACGGGCGGCGGCGCGGGCCAATGCCGCCGCACCTGCGCCCCGGCGACGCAGGTCTTCGTCAGAGTTTGAAAAAAGGGCTCGCCCTCCTGCGCGCTGGGCGTCGAGCGAGACTGGCCAGCGGAAGACCGCTGGGGCGCCTGTCTAAATCCAATACATTGAGAGGGCAATCAACAGACACGGAGGGCCTCTTGGGGCGCCTTCCTCTGGAAACCTCTGACCAAAGTCGCTATCCGAGACGACTGGGCCGCGCTGCAACGGCATTTTGACTATACCGTGGGAGGAGTACGATTTGCAGGCAGGGCAGATGAGGAAAACGGCATTGTCTGAGCAAGTCAAACTGATGCAAAAATGGCCACGGTTTCGCATGTCTTTGAGCGGAGGTCACGGTGGCCTGGGCAGTGCTCGGGCGGGGGCCCCCTGGGCCACGGCGCCCCGCGCGCTCCGAGACAACTGGCGCACCTCCAAAAAGTTTCGAAATGTAACCAAGAGTGAGCAAACTTACAACGAGCAATACTGTCTGGCTTAGGCGGACGCACGCGCCCCACTTTTCCAAACTCTCTCAGAGGGGCGGAATTAGGAAGCAAATGCATCGCTAGAAGACAGAAAGCACGGGCATGCGATATGTCCCCGGCAAGGTCGGTGTCCAAATCTTGCCTTGGCCCGCGAATATGCCCGGTTGCCCCTCCCTCCAGAACTTTGGTGCGCCCGCGCATGGTGCAGGGAGGAAAGTAGGTCGCAACCAGACTCGGCCCTAACTTGCAAAAAGTGCCCTGCGCGCACCAGCTTATCACTCAGCTGTTTGGCGCGACCAGCGGCGAAAGTTTTGACCGCATTCTCGCCATCCGAAACCATGGGGGAGGGCCTGGTAATTCATTCACCTCCCTCCAAAAAAAAAAACACAGAGCCCCCCCGCCCGAGGGGGCCGGGGCATGCGGACCCACGCGGGCCCCGAAGCAGAGGCCAAGAGCCCCCGGTCAGGACTGCGCAGAACAGCGCCCCATGAGGCTCTGGAAAGTTCTTTTATACCATCACGTGAACAAGCGCCGTCTACAAACATCGCACCTTCAAACTGTTATGTTTTTGTTGTGCGCGTGCGCGTGTGCGCGCGGGGTGGGCGGGCGGGGCGGGGGCGGGGGTGGGGGGGGGGGGCGAGCGCCGTCTGATTTCCGAAGAGTGGTCGCCCATGAAAACAGGCGGGGGACGGCGGTCTCCAGGGCGAGGGGGGGCACCATGGGCAACCGCAAACAGCACGCTGGGGGTGAAAACGCAGTCCAGGGGGGATTCCAATACATCTGAATCAACCCGCTTGATTCTGTATTCCTGGAGCTTCGGGCACTTCCAAAATCTGAGAAAAATAAGATCAGTCTGGGCGCCACAGCTCGCAATCGGCTGGAAATTGGCACCCGCAGCTACGAGCGCGCACGCGGGTCCATAGCCCGTCGCACACGCAACATCGGAAAACCCCTTTTTGGAGAGGAGTGTACTTCGAAGATGCCAAGTATGAGGGGGCCACGTCGCAGCAGAGTCGGCCGCGCCCAAAGTTGTACTTCTGGGCGGTATCTCGAGTCTCATAATGGACGGCCGCGCGAATGTGATTCCTGAGAAGGGCAGGCGACGCGAAAAGAAGCTCATGGCAGTTCCCAAGATCGCCCCTGAGGCGATTGAACTCGGGCATTCCCCAACCTAACCCAGCGAGAGTCAGGCGCGCCCCAGACAGGGGGCCCGAGGCACCCCTCCAAGAAAGAAGTGTTTTTTCCACGCCGAGGATCACCGCTGCCTCAAGAGGGGAATCGGAATCGCGGAAGCGTGGAGGTCAGAGGAGGAAGCCCACATTTCCCGGTGCCATCTACAGATCACTGCGACCTGGGCGAGCCAAGTGGGGCCTCTTCTAACGACAGCAGGGCAGACAAAGACATGCCGCTACAGGGAGGCCCCATCAGCCGACCTAAACGCCGACGAAGAAAAAGGGTTTCGGAAGGGGGAGGCCCCACAGCACTCAGCCCCATAGTTGGCGACGGGGAGAGGGCCAGAAAGCCGCAAGCGCCGATGGCGGGTCCGACTGGGGCCCCTAGCAAACTTACCGAGCCGTCTAGCTCTGGCGGCGCCGTCGGCTCGGCGCTTCTTGGCCCTGGAGTCATCAATATCGGCGGCGGCGCTCTGGAGCGCCGGCGCTCCCTTTGCGACGCCTGCAACCACCTCGCGGTGGGCGCCCGCCGCAGCAATGCTGCCGCTGTCAATGCAATGCTTGAAATCAGCGCTGGGGCCCCAGGCGATGCTATCCAACGGGCCGCTACTGTTGATTCGAATCATCGCGGCAGCCATGCTGCAACCCGCAATGGCCCCAAATTCAGCGCGCAAAACAGACGCGGCGGGCCGCTCTGTAGGCAGCCGTGGGCACCCGCAACAAAACCAGCGGGACATCGCATTCGATGCCGCGCTGGAGCAGCTGAGGGAGAGGCAATGTCTCATTATATTTGACGAAATCCCTCAAATTGCAGGACACTAAGCCCCGAGCCACCTCCCCTTCAGCTCGCAACAGCTGGCGCCACACGGCGCCACCCGCACCAGCGAAGCTGCCTGCGGCAAAATAAGACCAAGCATGTGAAGCCTCCCAGGCGTCGGCGATGGGTCTGCGGGCCCTCGCCCAGACCCTGCATGGGGGCACAGAACATTCCGATCGGGCCGACTCCCGCGGGAAATTTGGTGACCGGGCGCACGAGGACACTAGCAATCTGGGCGGGGATCAACCCCGACGTCTCCATCGCATGGGAAATCGGCAGGAGAGCGCCCAAGCCGAGGCCCGGCTGCCACCCCAAGTGACGAATCTGGAAGCCGCCAGGGGCGACTGCCGATCTCTCCTTGCCACGCAAACAAATTTATCGAACCGCGCCCAGCTCCAGAAGCGGCACGGGGGGGGGGGGGGGGGGGGCGGAGAGAAGTGGGCAGGAGGGGGCGGCGGAACGGGCGTAGCCTTCCAATGGCCCTATTACCTGGCCGACTCGAAGCGCAAGATGCTTGGAGGGTCGCTAACAACGCGCCCCCCCCCGTCAAGAACGGCGGCGGGCTGCCGGGGAGTGGGGGCTTTCAAGGCCAGGTGTGCACGTCGACCTCCTCGGCCAATCCCGCTGAGGAGCCCGGGCCGCCAACCCCGGGCAGCCCCGCTGCGACCCATCTGCTCGCAGGAACCAAGGGCGCCACGGGCAGTGGACCGAAAACATTCACTTGGCAGCCGAGGCCAGAAACACCCACGCTGCCAACAGAAAGGTAGCAAAGGTTGAGGGCTTCAAGAAAAAGTGGCCGATCGGCTTTTCCGTGTTTGACGACGAGCGGGGGAACGGCGAAACCATGCTGAGCGGCATCGGAGAGGCCGCCGCGAGTGGGGCGCTGCAAACAGGCCTCAAGCATGACTATGGACTTCCACAGCCGTCGAATGGAAAACAGCTTGGGATGTCTTGGCGGCATCATGACCTGCTTGCACACCGAGGCCCAGACGGTGGAGTGAAGTTGTCCTCGGGCCCCTGGGTCCTGATGTTCGACCCCCGCGACCCTGGCTACCTCCTTTTCCGCCGAGTTAGCCCAGGCCGTGTAAGAGGAAGCGAGGAGAGCCTGGGCGAGAGGGCCGCCCCCTCGGCGAGCTGCCTCCAGCGCCTCTGCAATGCTGGCCTGAGCGCGTTTCAAAGTGAGCGCGCGCAACTTTCCGAACTGCGGAACATCGAAAGTCTGACTGGCCATGCGGCGAAAGATCACCATCGGCCATCCGATCGAGCGATTGAGTAGCCGAACTTAGGCCAGGGCTCGCAATAAAATGACCGCTCACCCTCACCCCCCCCCCGTCGTGTGACATGTCCCCGAGCATGATGGATGCATGGCCACTCCCCCCACTTTGGTAAGCAGACTGCTGATCGTGGAGGTCGGAGGGTGGGTCATTGAAATCGCCTCCCACGAGCCAGGGCAGACAGGCGCTGGTGGAAGCCCTGCCAGCGCCCGATAGAATGCGCTGATTCTTGGCGTCGAAACCGCACCCATCGCACAAGTAAACAGAGGTAGCGCAGAAATCCACGCCACCGGAGACACCCACGATACCCGAGATGACCTTAGATTCTGCCGAAGGAGACACAGGATGATGATGAAGGCCCAGGAAGTCTCGCGCGAAGATCGCCACTCCGCCCGTGCTGCCCTCGCCCTCCCCTGGAGCCGCTGGGCCCCAAATAGGGCGCCGCCAATTTCTCGTCGCCCAGGCGCTAGCTTGGTTTATACCCTCCCCCGCGAGGACATGGTGCTCCTGCATTAGTAATACGCAGGCGTTCGCACTCCCAAGGCACTTCTGCCCACTGCCCCACCCCGAAACGTCGGCCGTCTCAAAACGCAGGGCGAGGGAAGAGGCCCGGGCCTGGCATGGGGGGGAGGAGGCGTGGAAAGGGAAGTAGGTGTGCTCCTGTCCTGGACCTGGGGCCCCTGACGGGGGATCCCGCATAGATCCGAAACCAAGAGCTTGGTCCGGGAGAGCCCAGACCAGAATTGGCGAACACAGGGCTTCCAAAGGCCAGTCGTGAAACGCGAAATGAAATATCCCCCCCCCCCCCCCCCCTCAGGCCCCCATCGGTCTCACCAGACCCCTCGGGGCCCTTGGGGTGGGGTGGGGGTCATTGCTGGACTTGAGCATGGCCGCTGCCGCCTCGCGAATGGCGCGCCTCTCGGCCTCGCCATCCTCCGCGGGGGCTCGCCCCCCAGCTCCCCGGGGGGCGGCGGCTCCACCACTGCCTGCACCTCCAGTGGCACGGGGCGCAGGGGGCTGGACAGACCCCAAGTCGGGGGGCCCACTTGCCACGTGCGCACCGCCTCCTGGGGGCACTTCATCTGGATCCTCGGAGCCCCCCGCGCGTCGTTTCTTCTGGATACGCTTGAGAAGGTTGCTCCTGTCGGCCGTGAAAGCCTGGACCTTCTGAGCCGCGTCTCCGAACAAGGTGGCCACCGCGGTGCGAATCTCCGTCTGTGGAAGCTCGAACGTCCGCTTAGCTTCGCGATGGGTGGCATTGTCGATTTCATGATCATCCGAAGAAAGGTTTCTAGCCAGAGACCCCGGGGAAATAGGCCGCTCCGTGACCTTGCCCGAAAGGATGTCATCGATATTGATAGCTGAAGGCGGCTGAGCCCCACCAGTCTTTTCGTTGGGCGCACGAACGAGACGCATGTGCTCCGACTCAGCCGCCTCGAGTTCTCCTGGAAATTTGTTGGCCCGGTCGAACTGTGCTGATAGCTGCTCCTGCAGACGATGATGGGCGACTGCCCTTGACAGCTTCGTCTCGAGGGCTCTTGCCTGGTTGAATGCGTTCGGGACCTGCTGCTGGAGCGTTGGACCCTGGGCGGCGGCCGCGGCTTGGGCCTTCCGCTGGCCCAAGATGCGCCGGTAGTTCTTGGCGTTCTCAGCGCCCCCAATCTTCGCGGGGAACTCGATCGTCTGCGGGATGTCGGCAAGGCTGGCGCCCCCGAGAGCTTGGGAACAGTCGAGGAGGATTGGCCAGCCATGAAATGAGGGCCAGGACGAACAGGAAGACCAGGCATGGCACCCCTCGCGGAGCTCCGCCGCCCCCCACTGGCGGCGGCGGCGGGGGGGTGGGGCCCGCCCACTGGGCTCCGAGATGATGGCCTGGCCACGCGCCCCCCCCCCCCACTCCAGCCGCTGGGGGGCATGCCGCCGTGGCCCTGCACCGAACGGTGCCAGCCGAAATGCCCTCCGTCGCCGCCGTGGCCACAAGGGGCACCCTTGGCCCAGTGGCCTTGAGGCTGCTGAACCTCTCCGGCAGGGGCGTCCGCGCGCGGGCCGCGGCAATGCTTGCAGCGCCCCCATCTGCCCAGGTTGCGCTTGCAGCCGCACTGCTGACAGGTCCACCGCGGCGCCTGGCTCGCATTCCTTTTGGGATACGCCATGAGAGAAGTCCGCGAATAATCATTACCCTTGTTAACCTCGCAAGGCGGCTCTCAAGCTAGCACAAAGATGGCACGGGCAGGGTGGGCAGGGCTGAGATCGTTGCCGAAAGCAAGAGCTCGAGCCAAACAGCTTGAGCGGGTTCGGTCGTTCCTCGTCTTGCCGGGTTGACGGGCTCCTGGGGGCGGCGCCGCGTGGTTCGAGGGCGGCGGTGATGGCGGGCCATCTCGCCCTGATCCTGCATCTAGTGAAGGCATGCTGGGAGCCCTGCATCAGCGCGAGTTCCGGCTCGGCCGGGCCTCGCGAGTACCATCAGACAACCTGAGCGGCGCGGGGAAGGGCGCATGGCCAGTGGCGGCGCCGCCGGTGGGCGCGGAGGCTGTCGCGGGGTGCGCGGGCCCCACCTTGGAGCAGATAGCCGACGGGCTGGACGCAGTGGACCTCGCCTCGCTCTCGGGCGCCAGTCCTCTCGGCCTGGGCGATCACCGAATTCAACGGGTCATCGAGGTCGGCGGCGAGGACCTCGACATCCCGCGCGGCAACGTAGACGTCGCGGCGCAGGAGGCCGCCGTAAAGGCAGTCAAGGCTGACCTGCATGGTTGAGTTGGTGGAGCGGGCCCGGAGCTCCGTCGCGCACGGAGGTCGGGCGGCCCGTCGCCTCATCGAGGGGCTGCCCCAAGCCCGAGGACCAAGGGCGGCCCCTACAGGGCGATCCCGCGGTCGCATCCACGCGGCAGACGCGGTCGACCTACTGGTTCGACGGCAGGGGTGCCATCTCGGAGGCGCAAGCTGCGGCGGCGCGGGCGGGGTGCTCAGCCGCCCTTCGGCGCCGCGCGCGCGCCAGGCGCCGCGCGGATTCAGGCCGACTTCAGGGCCCGGGGTGGGCAGCATCAATCCGATGTCTTTCGACTCGTTCATCGACGGCTTCGTCGAGCGGCTCATCGACCTGTCGACGACGTGGGGGGCCGGGCCGGGCCTAGGCCGTCGGAGCGCCGGCCCGCGCCCGTGGCCCCCTTGCCCAGGGCCGACGACCATGGCTCTCGCGCGCTCGGTCCTGCGCGCGCGGGGCAAGGCGGGGCGCGACGTGGCCAAGGAGCGGGGGGGGGCCCGCGGGCCCCCCGTCATCTGGGGGCAGACGGATCGAGAATGCGACGGGGCGGGCTGGGTGCACCAGGCCATGGTCCGCATTGCCCGCCGCGGGGGGCCCCGCGCCTCGACGCTGGCCACTGGCCGGGGCAAGTTCTGCGAGCGCGCGTGCCATTCGGCCCTGTGCGCTGAGGCGGGGGCGCGCAGTTTCTCGATCATGGCGACCAGAGCAGCTTTCGTTCTGCATGCTGGCCCGAGGGCCGTCAGCTCCCAGGGGCGCGCGTCGAACTCGTTCGAGGCGGGCGGCGCCGCTTTGGCAGGGCGCCCTCCGGCGACGTCGCTGGCGCGGGTGCTCATTCAAGCTGCCGACGACCAGCCCGGCGGCGCGCCCATCGGTCAGCCTTCGGAACGTCATCGGCGACGTCTCGGCGCAGGCGCTCGATCGGAGCCAGCCCCCACGTCGCCTCGGAACTCGGGGCCGTCGGAGGCGAGCTCGCGGCGGGCCTCCGAGAAGAAGTGCATGTCCATGGCCTCGTCGCGCTGGCTCGCCGAGGGCTTGCTTTCTATGTGGAAATTGACTTCCTGGCGCAAAGGGGCGATTAGGCGTCTGGGGGCTGACCAGCGGGCTCGCTCGTGTAAGAGCACCTGCAGCCTTTCAACGGGCGCGAGTTTGCTTCGAGAGGCCCGCTGGGAATAGGGAGTTGCGGCGCGCGGGGGCCTCGATAGGTCATGCCCAGAGGCCCGGCCCGGAGGCGGGCGCTCTGCGGGGGCGCGTGGCCCGAAGGCCCCGTTGGTTTCACCTCGAGAGGCTTGGGCGGCAGGCTCTGCTCGCGCTGGGCCCCTCAAAGTCTGGGGCTTCGGCGGCGCTTAAGCTTCGCTCGTTTCAGCTAGGTGCCCGCGTAGACGCTGCGCCGCTGCATGTCAGGCCGGCGATTGTCGCGCGGCGCCAGGCTCGCTGGGATGGAGCCCCCCTCGGTCACGCAGGCCATCTTTGCAGACGCCGCTCGTGTGCTGGCCAGCGCAAGTCGACCGTGGAGTCGCGCTACGTCGCCCGCGCACGCGCTCGCGATCTCTCGCGGGGACGCGGGCTGGACCGCGCGCTCGGCGCGACAGGTCACGCTTGCCACGGGCGAGCAGATCGACGCGTCGCGCGCGTCCCCTGCCACGGTGGCTGAGTTAGTTGCGAAGGCTGCGAGGGGGCTGTCGGATTCTCGGCCACTGGGGCCCCGCGCGGGGCCCTGCTCCTGGCGTCGGCCTGTTCTCGTTGGCAGCCTCTGGATTTGCTGTCGGCCGCATGACCAAAACGCGAACCATGCAGCACCGGGGCGCCCAGTGGTCTTTGGAGAGGCACTTTCGGCATGGTTTCGCTCCCCCCCCGGGCGTCGGCTGCGTCGCGGCGAGCGCAGCTCGCAGTCCCATCGCAAGTTCGAGTGCGCCGCGCGGCAGCAAGACTGCGGGCATCACCTGTCAGGCGAGTGTCTGGCGGCGGCGCGCCTGGCCAAGAATGCGGGGGACGCCGGCGACATCTGCGCGAACGGGGCCACCCCGCCCCCTCGCGAGCGAACCGCCCCCCCCATCCGCGCCGCCCCCCCTTTCCGCGCCGGACAGCGCGGCGCGCCCTGCGCCAATCGGCCCGTTGACGGCGCGCAGTCGGGCAAGTTGTTCACTGTCGGATCCGCCTTGCATCCGCCCAAGCCGACGCTGCGCGCGGGGCGGGCTGGTCAGCGCGGGCGACTCGGGAGTTATGGCAGCCGCTGCCTTTGGCCCTGCGCAACGGGATTCGGGGCGCGTCATAGGAGGGTGGGGGGGGGGGGCATGTTCCGCGTCATGTTTGCGGTCGGTGGCTTGGGGCAACTTTCGCCTCATCTCGATGCCTTCTCCCCCCCCCTCCCCCGCCTCGTCCTCCTCCTCCTCCTCCTCCTCCTCCTCCTCCTCCTCCTCCTCCCCCTCCTCCTACTCCTCCCCCTCCCCCTCTTCCTCCTCCTCCTCCCCCCCCCTTCTCTTCCTCCTCCTCCTCCTCCTCCTCCCCCACCTCCTCCTCCTCCGCCTCCTCTTCCTTCCTCCTCCCCTCGCCCTCCGTCCTCGCCCCCCTCCTCCGCCGCCGCCGCCGGTGCCGCCCCGCCGTCTGGCTCCTCAGCCGCCGCCTCGCCACCCTCTCCCCCGCTCCTTCTCGGCGCTCCTCCTCGCGCTGTGACTGCAACCCCCCAACCTACTCCCCCCCTCCTCTTCCCCCTCCTTCCTACTCCTCCCCCCCCCCCCCTCCCACCCCCTCCTCCTCCCCCTCCTCCCCCCTCTCCTCCGCCTCCTCCTCCTCCTCCTCCTCCTCCTCCTCCTCCTCCTCCTCCTCTCCTCCTCCTCCTCTCCTCCTCCTACTCCTCCTCCTTCCCTTCTCCTCCTCCTACTCCTACCCCCCCCCCCCCCCCCCTCCGCGCGCCCTCCGCCCCCCCCCCCCCCGCGGATGCTTCGAGGGCCCGTTCTGGCCCAAGGTGCTTCCGCGCGATCTGGGCGCCCCGGCCCCCCCCCCTCCCCGCTGCCGAGCCCCCGCTCTCTGCCCCCGTCGGGCTTCGCCGCGCATCGCGATCTCGGGCCTTCCCCGCCCCGCGCTGCGGAGCGACGCGGCGGCTGGCCCCCATTGCGGGGCGACGCGGCGGCGCTGCAGCTCCGCCTCCTGCCGCTGGGCCTGCGTCGACCGCAGTGGATCCCCAAGACTCCGTTCTCGCCCCCCCCTTCCGGCGCCAGAGAGGAGCCCGCCCGCGCGCCCGGGCGCGATGGGGCCGATGGATTTGCCCATCGACCTGAGTGAGCAGATATCGGGACTCACGCAGATTGCAGAGGCAGGGTTTACCCAGACGTCCTCCGAGCTCTCTCCGCGCCGTTCCTAGATCCAGGGCGTGCAGTCTGATCTCGCGGAACTGCAGGGCGGGTTCATCTTCTGCAGACGAACGCGAACGACAGGTCGGCCGAAATCAGGGGTCTCCAGGATGAAGCCATTCACCAGACTGCCCTCGCAGGGCGCCAAGCTGCGGAGTGCGCGAGAAGATCGAAGCAGACATGAAGTCCTGTCGCGAGCAACTCGAGTCGTCGATTTCGCCTCTTCGGGCGCGACGATGCCAGGTGACAGTGGCGTCGGCGGCGCCAGCCAGGCGCAAGATGGCGCGCAAAAGTGGACCTGGCCAGGGAGGCGCCGCTAGTCTAGTCGCGCCGGGGCTCCAGAAACCCTGATTGGAAGCGTCTCCCAGAGCTGCAGTGGCCCCAGTCTCCTCAACTTGCAGCCCGCAGGGAGAGGAACCAACGCTCCGTGCATATACCCTGGCGCGCAAGGTGATGCATGCATGGCTTCCCTGGTAATTCGGCGCGCTCTGCATTCTTCGGGAAAGCGCAGTCGATCGGGCAAGACCGTTCTCCAACGCCACTGACCAGGCCCCGCGGGGTCCCAGGTTGCGCAGAGACCCCCCCCCCCCCCCTTCTGAATCGGAAGCTGTTCCATTACCTCGGTCAGTCCCGGGCTGCGATCTCGACGGCGATCGGTGGACGCGAAGCGGGCAGCACTGGGCTCGGCGGTCAGACCCACGCCCCCCATGGCCCCCGGCGCCCAGAGGTTCTTGCAGAGGCTGCGATTGCAGATTCTAGGGCTGCTGAAATCGCCCCCGACAGGGGCGCCTGGCGACGTTCGAGAAGAGTGAGCATGAGGGCCGCATTCACACGCTGATCTTGCAAATTCGTCATTCCTTAATGAGGCCCCTAGTTTCCCGAGGAACCTTTGCATGAATCCTCTGGATGTTGCGTCTTTGTCGTCTGGGGCCCCTGGCGCTTCGGATGGAAGAACCGCCCCTGCGGCGGGGCCTTGGGGCAGCGTGTCTTCGCTGCCGCGCGATGCGGCCCCGTCAGCTCCTCGCTCGAACCCCCCCCCTGTCGGGGCGCCCCCACCTCCCGACCCAGATTCTGAAGAGGAGGCGTTCGCCCTTTGCACTCCCATGTCTACATGTACTTGAAGCGCGCGCTCTCTGCTCTCAGGCTCTTCCACTGCCACTATCCACGCTCGTCGTCGGCATCGGCAGCCCTTCCAATTGCTGCGGCGAGTTCGACGCGGCGCGCTCTCGAGAGACGCGCGGGACCACTGCGGATGTCCAGGCTACTGCTCGGCAGAATCGTCGTCGGAACTCGGCGTTGCACTCGGTTCCCTTGACTCTGGGATCGGCGGAGGATTTGTCGCTGTCTTGCCCGGCCGTCCAGTCGCCCAGTTCAGCGAGTGCGATTCGAGGGTCATCGTCAGGTGGGATTCTGGCTTCCCTCCAGAAGGGCCCTCTCGGTGACTCGTGCATCGACAACGCACAGGTGCCGACTACCTCTGATCATGTTGAGATTTCTCGCAGGTACCAGGATCGCGCCCAAGTTTCTGTCCCGCGACCTGCCCACCCCCTCTGCCTTATTGCTGGGGAGTGGAATTTCGCGGAGGTAGATGAGGGTCGATTTCGCGCGGATGGGTCGCGGTTGGCGGGCGACGGACTCCAGTCGGACGTTCCTACTCCTCGGCGCAGGTCTTGGGCCGAGTTTGGCCCGCCAAATCTGACGCGGCGCGACGCCCATGAGAGCGCGGCCCGCGGAGTCGCTCGCCCGGGCAGGATCTACACCAGCCCCCCCTGCATCGATTGCCTTAGATTTCTCCGTCACGGTCAGCGCAGTTGGTTTCGCAGCGAGGAGTGAAGGCTAACGCCCCCATCGGTCCGCACCCGTGCAGCGCCCGCGATTGCCGCCTGATCTCTCGCCCGCGCGCCCCGTGAAATCCCGAGATGGTTTTCTCGGCGCGAGCTCCGCCACAGGCCCCGGCGTTCGGAGATTCTCGAGACCCCCCCTGAGCCGCCGCCCAAGGAGTAGCCGAGTCTCGTTGAAGATATCTTCTGGAAGGTGGCCCCTGTCTTTAAGAGACGGCTCTGCGCGAAACCTCCCCGCTCGATCGGTGAGAGGCTGCACTTTGCACTGATGGTCTTTCGTGGATGGCGACGTGAGATCTTCGCGCTCTGCACCTCTGACATTCGCGCTCATCCTGTTTTCCCTGCGGTCTTTGATCCTGAGAGAGGATTGCGCGCGGACCCTGGCGGGCCGGGGGCTCTCGTCGAATCGTTGAAACATGCGCGGCATGATCGGGGGGCTAGGGAACTGGAGCAGCGGGGGATCGACGATCTGGAGTGGCAAGAAAAGGCGCGACGTCTGGCGCACATGCGCAGGGCCTGGGCCAATATTCGCCGAAGGTTAAGTTTGTCTTGAATTATTCGCGAGGACGGCGCGGCATGCGCCTCCCTCGATGAGTCCAGCGAGGTTTGGGCTGACCATTGGTCGCGCGTTCCTGCTGAATGGACCCCTGCCCGCGCCCTCTGGCCCGACATCCTGGGGCGCGCGCAGCCCACCAATGATGACGTTCCGGGCTCGCGTCTGGATATTGACGATTTTGCGGGTCGAACCCGTTTCAACGTCATTCGGCGCTTGGGGAAGACGGGATGCCGCAGGGCGCTGGAGAGCTGGCGGCGCAGCTGACTGCCCATGTCTGGCCTGCGGGGAGATGCACGAAGGTCGAGGTAGCACTGCGACTCATGAGATTCGCCGTGGAAGATTGCGCTTCTCGCCCAGTGATGTTAAGGCTGACGAGAACCCCGCAGGCATAGTGAGGACTCCCGGGGTTGCCCGCCCCTTGACCTTGGCGAACACAGATGCCGAGATCCTCGGCGACGTCTTCTCGATTGGCCTCCAGAGGGCCTCGAGGTCTTCCATTGACCCCATGCAGAAAGGCTGCGTCCCTGACCGAGGCACCTTGGACAATGTCATTGACGTCGAATGGCGGGGCGGGGCAGGTCTGGGGTTTTGTTCGCGGGTTTCTCGGCCGCGCCCCCGTCTCAGATTATCTCTTGAGCTCTTTCTGATATGGAAGCTATCGGTGGCCCTGGGCAGGCGGTTGGATTGCATCGGGACATGTACTTCGAGAGCGTCGCAGTTATACATGGCCCCAGAGCACAGCCGCGCGGGTTCCCTGCTTGTCGTGGGGCAAGACAAGGCGACCTTGCATCGATGATCTTCATCTCGCATGCGCTGAGCCTTCTCTCAGATGGATGCGTGCGAAATTGGCGGGGCATGATCTAAGGATGAGGGCCTGCGCTGATGACCTGCGCTCCTGCGTTGACAGTGTCCTCTCTGGGCTGTTTCCTTTTCTTCATCCCTTTGCCATGCTTGAGCGCGCGATTGATTTCTGTGTGAACATCGGCAAGTGCAGAGTCTTAGTGGTCGGCTCCCTCAACCCTGGCCAGTTCATTGCTCACCTGCGTCGAAAGGTGAGCGCCTTTCAAGATCTTGGGTTAGTGAGGGTGGTGCTCTATCTGAGATGTTGGATGGGTCCTGGAGCGATGGGGAAGTCGCGGTCGAATGCGATTCCTTAGCAGACGGTTCGGAGGTTTCGAGGATTGGGGCTGGGTTGACCGATGACCCTTGAGCTGCTCCACGCGCGCTGCATGTCTCTCCTGGCTTGCCAGTTGCAGCTGTGCCCAGTCACGCCAGCACTACTGAAGGCTTGCAGTGAAGCGCTCCAGGTCGTCACTGCGGGTTCTCGTCGCGCCTTTCCCAGGGAGATGTTAACTGGGCTTCAGGCCTTGGGGGCCTCCACTGAACGCCTCGGCTTGGATGCCTTCTCGAGGGCTCTCAAGTTTCGGGTTGTGATGTCCTGCGTGGCGCTTGGCTCCACTCAGTACGAGTATAAGGATATGGCTGCAACCCGTCTGGAGATGATTCCCCCAGCGAGACTCGGGCGCCCGCGGGTAAAACGGTCGCGGCCCGGGACTGTGGCCAATGAAGTAGGGGCATTCTCGGCCGCCGCCACCTCTCCCATCCCTAAGCAGAAGCTCCAGAGGACAGCTCTGGCCTGGCTCCGTCAACTTCGGGGCCCCCTTGCCCCCCTCCGGACCCCGGTGGCGAGGGTTGGCAAGTGGGCGGGGGTGTGAAGGTTCAGTATCTTTGATGTTCAGGCACATGCCCTGAGGATGAATGCCGTGGACCTCGAGACGACCACCCACTTCGTCACTGATGTGCTGAGAGTACTTTGCCGCGGGGTGCGCGCATCTAGTCGGCTACGCACCGCGCGCCGGGGCGCGCGCCTGAATGTTCTGGGCCTGACGCGGACGACGACTTGCCCCACTATCGCGAATGTTCTAGGTTGAAGGAGATGCTTCAGAGCTCGTCCCCTCGATCGGAGCCACTACCTTCCTGGATTGAGAAACGCCAAGGCGACGACTGACCCCGGAATCTCTGTTGCGGGGGGCCACGGTGGAGGCGGCCCAGGCACATCTCGGGGCGCGCGCTCATCGGCTGATTTTGGCCTGCTCATAACGCGAGGCGCACTGGACCCACTCGCCCCGGGGAAGACCTCATCGCCGCTCGCTTGAGACAGTTGGCTCGCCGCCACGTTGAGCTTCAGGAGGCGTTGGTTGCCCCTTGAAGGCCCGACGGGCCCGCCCTGTTGCCAGTCCTGCCCCGCCCCGCCGGCCGCGCGTTCTCGCCCCCCCCCCTCCTTCCTGCGGCCCCCATCTTCGATTCGCACCCATGGTTTTGTCAGCCTTAACTCCCCCCACCACCACCACCGCGCGCGCCCCTCCCCCGCGCCCCTCCCCGATTGAGCTGATTGGGCAGTTTTCCCGATGGCGCGTTTCGCTGATGTTTGACAGGTTTGTTTGGCAAATGCTGGCCCCCTCGGGCGCAATGCGCCTTGCCTGCCTTCCATGTTGTGCTTCTCCCCGCGCGCGTTGCGGCCCCCTTGGTCGTCGCTCATCCCTGTCTGGCATGTCCTGTCCTCCCCCCCCCCCCCTCTCCTGCTTCCTCCTGCCTGCTCTCGGTTCCCTCGGCCCTGCTGCCCGCTGCGCCCCCCTGCCCCTGCCTCTCGTCGTTCTCTTCCGCGCCCCCCCCGTTCCCTGTCGGCGCCCGCCATTCCCCCCATTCCTTGCTGCGGCGCCCCTGCGTTCAGTCGCTTTTGGCCCGAGGCGAGATTTGCGATTCTAGGCCGATTCCCTCGCGAGGACGCCGTCCTTGTTCGATGTTCTCGCGGGCTCCGTGGAGCTGAGGTCGGCCGTCGGTCGGTTCCTTGGCGTTGGACGGGGCGATCGTTGGCGCCCCAGAATCCCCTGCGTGTCCTGGCACTTTGTCAGGCCGATCGCACCGATGTGCAGGGCGATGTGGGACGGCCGCCACATGCGGCCCCATTGCCAGTCGGCGGACATCCGCGACCGCAGGACGATATAGCTCTGGCCCTGCTGATAGCGGCCCGCGAGGCCCGAGGGGCCATGCTCCGCCGCGCGCTGCTGGGCCCGTGATCTTGCAGGTTGATACCCAGGACTCGCCTCGCCCCCTCGCTGGCGCCAGCGAGGAGACCGCCCGCGGATGAGCGCCCGCTCCTTCGCCGCCTGGTACGTCAGCCTTCCGCGCCCCCCTGCCCGCGCCGCGCGGCCCGCTGCTTTCTTTGCCGCCCAGCGCAGCCACACGCTTGATGGAATGTTTTGTTTCCCCCGAGTGCGCCTTAGTTCTGTTCGGTCAATAACGGGCGGGGCCTCATGGTGAGGAACTCCTCAAAGGCGCGCCCCCGCCGCGAGCGGGCCCCCCCGCGCCTGGCCATGATTTTTCTGGAATCGCGCCGCGTGTTCATGTTCGAGTGCCAGGTTCCTGCCGCGGCGGCCTTGCCTTCCGCCGCTCGCGTCGCCCGTTCCCCCCGTTGGTTCCTCGTTTTTGTTGGGGCCCTGGGGCCCCCGTTGTGCCCCTTTTTGTGTTGTTGTGTTGTGCTTTGTTATGTTGTGTTGTGTTGCGTTGTTGGTTTGGGCCTTTCGCGCGCCAGTCGCGTTTCCATTGAATCGCGCGCGATCTTTGGCGGCCGCCAGGGTAAGGTGGGCGCCAACGGCAGAGTGCCGTGCCGCCTTGTTGTTTGTTTCCGTCTCTCTCTCTCTCTCTCTCTCTCTCTTTCTGTCCCTCTTTGTTTTTGTTCTCTCTCACTAAGTATCTATCGCTCTCTCTCTCTCTCTCTCTTTCTCTCTCTCTCTCTCTCTCTTTCTCTCTGTTTGTTTGTGTTATATCTCTCTCTCTCTCTTTTTTTCTGTCTCTCTCTCTCTCTCTTTCTCTCTATGTGTGTGTGCATGTGTGTGTGTGTGTGTCTCTCTCTCTCTCTCTATTTTCTCTCTCTCTCTCTTTTCTCTCTCTCTCTCTCTCTCTCCCTCTCTCTCTCTCTCTCTCGTCAGTTCAAGTATGAATCCCTCGAAGCAACGCACATGGGAGAGGGAAGGGGGGGGGACGGGAAAAAGGCTACCTTCCGCCGCCGCCGCCTGGCCCGCGGCTTGCCTGGCCCACGGACCAGGCGCCCGTCTGGCCCGCGGCCTGGGCGCCGCGCCGCCCTGGCCCGCACGGCGCAGCAGGACCGGCACAGGGCGGGCACCGCGTCCAGCACGGCCCGGGCAACGCCCATGGCCAGCCGGACGTTGATCAGCGTCCGCCAGCGAGCGCCCCAGCGCGTGGGCAGGACGCCGCGGTCTTGTCGGCGCTGCGCCGCCAGGACAGCCAGTTCGTCCAGCAAGCTGGAGAGCCTGCCGTGTGCGCGGCCCCAGGTTTCGACGGCGCACGGGACGACAACCTTGCCGCCCGTGTCAGGGTAACGCTCCTTCTTGCAACAGGCGCCCTCCGCAGCGGCTGCGCCCGGCGTCGCGGCTGCGGCCGGCAGGATGTACACGGCCGCGGGGTGGCGCACCGTGCCGTCGAGGAGGCGCTCCGGGGCCGTGGGGTGCCCGATCAGTTCCACGTCCAGAGCGGCCTCCTCTGGGACCTCCCTGCCGTCCCGCCGGCGCTACTTTAAGCCGAGCTCGAACATGGCTTGCTCCAGCAGCGCCGAGTGCCCCACGTCGCGGCCAGCCTGCGCCAGAACGCCGTTCAGCGAGCCGTGCCGCATGGAAATGTAGGGGCCCGCATTGCAGCAGACAGCGTGGTCACCGCTTGGCTTGGCGCGCTGCGTCCTCCTCATTGTTGCGCTGTGCGGTGGCGCCGGCCGCCAAGTGCGCACGTTGGCAGCGATAGTGAGTGAGAAAAACAGACCCCCTCTCTTCCTCCCCCTCCTCCTCCCTCACATTCACCAGTTCATATTGATATTCGCTCATGTTAGACTTAGTGACACTCTGACTCACTCACTTACAATTCACTCATATTCGAACTCATTCACCTTCAGATTCTTTCAGACTCACTCGCAATCAGAATCAGTCAGACCAGCCGGACCACATACGGGTGAAGAAGGTTGGGGGGAGGGGGAGGGGGAGGCGGTCGATGCGCGATGACTCCTACCTGCCGCCCCCAAGGAATGCGCGGGCAAACGAACAACACCTATATCCTTCCATGTTTCTATCTATTCATCAATATTTCGATATATCTGTTTATCGCGTCGACGCATCAATCAGTCTACCTATCTATCTACCAACCAATTAATATATCTATCTATCGAGCCGATCCATCAACCAGTCTAACTATCTACCTACCTATCGGGACAACCACCGGGGCAACCATCGGGACAACCATCGTGACAGCCATCGGGACAACCATCGGGACAACCATCGGGACAATCATCGGGACAACCATCGGGACAACCATCGGGACAACCATCGGGACAACCCGGGAAACCATCGGGACAACCATCGAATCGACCATCGAGACAACCATCGGGACAACCATGGGGACAACCACCAGGACAACCATCGGGACAACCATCGAGACAACCATCGGGATCACCATCGAGACAACCATCGGGACAACCATCGGGACAACCATCGGACAACCATCGGAACAACCACCATCCATCGGGACAACCATCGGGACAACCATCGGGACACTCATCGGGACAACCATCGGGGCAATTATCGGGACAACAGTCGGGACAACCATCGGGGCAACACCATCGGGACAACCATCGGGACAAACATCGAATCAACCATCGGGACAACCATCGAACCAACCATCGGGACAACAATCGGGACAACCGTCGGGACAACAATCGGGACAACCATCGGGGCAACCATCGGGACAAGCATCGGGGCAACCGTCTGGACAACCATCGGGACAAGCGTCGAAACATCCATCGGGACAACCATCGGGACAACCATCGGGCAAACCATGGGGACGACCATCGGGACAAGCATCGGGACAAACATCGGAAGAACCGTCGGGACAACCATCGGGACAACCATCGGGACAACCGTCGGGACACCCATCGGGGCACCGATCGGGACAACCATCGGGACAACCATGGGGACAACCACCAGGACAACCATCGGGACAACTATCGGAAGAGCCATCGGGACAACCATCGGGACAAGCATCGGGACAACCGTCGGGCTAACCATCCGGGCAACCATTGTGACAACCAGCATCCATCGAGACAACCATCGGGACAACCATCGGGACAACCATCGGGGCAATTTTCGGGACATCGGGGCAATCTCCGAGACAACCATCGAGAGAACCATCGGGACAACCATCGGGACAACCATCGGGACAACCGTCGGGACAACCATCGGGGCCACCATCGGGACAACCATCGGGACAAACATCGGGACAACCGTCGGGACAACCATCGGACAACCATCGGGACAACCATCGGGACAACCATTGGGACAACCATCGGGACAACCGTCGGGACAACCATCGGGACAACCATCGGGACACCCATTGGGATCACCATCGAGGCAACCATCGGGAAAACCATCGGGACACTCATCGGGACAACCATCGGGGCAACCGTCGGGACAACCATCGGGACAACCATCGGGGCAACTTTCGGGACAACCATCGGGACAACCGTCGGGACACCCATCGGGGCACCGATCGGGACAACCATCGAGACACCCATCAGGACAACCATCGGGACAAGCATCGGGGCAAGCATCGGGACAACCATCGGGACGACCATCGGGACAAGCATCGGGACAATCATCGGGACGACCATCGGGACAACCATCGGGACAACCATCGGGACAACCCGCGAGACAACCATCGGGAGGCCCGCCCGGCCGGTGGGAGCGGGCGACCTTTCGGGGTCCATGTGGCGTCTACAAGTGCAGGAACTGGCGGATCTTTGCTTCGCCCGCACGCACGACACGAACCGAAACCGAAACCGATTTCCCGGTCGGGGCCACTTCCGCTCACACCCCCAACCTCCGATGCAGACCCTTTCATACTCAAACTCGCTTGGGCCATTGCTCCCCGCGATGTTGCAGGTGTGCCACTCGGGCACCCCAAGGGGGAGCTGCCAACAGTGAGGGCACGCCAGGATTCGTGCCCAGACTGTGGGGATGTCTCAGGCGGCATGCTTGGCTGGGTGCCCAACATCTGATGTATCGGGCGGTTTGCTTGTTCGGGTGCCCAACATCTTTTGGTTTCAGAGCAGGTTGTGAAGATGGCGAGGCGCTGGTCTCAGCACTCCCATGGTGGAGCTGCCAGGGGCGGGGACATTCCAGGATTCGCGCCCTGATCGTTGGAATGTCTCAAGCGGGTCATTGTTTGTGCCCCCCAAGCTTGTTTGGATTGGCGTCCTCATTCATTCCGCTTCTTTTCCTTATGAATAATTCCTTCCTGTCGCCTTTCGAGGCCTGTCGAAAGAGCGGGCCGGGCGTTTCGTTTTTGAATCCCTCACCGTTTATGAGCATGATGCAACAGTTTCACGAATGGACGGCGGGTCATTTATAATTTGTGGTTCTCGTTTTAAGCCCGAGTTCGTTCGTTATACATGCTTTCCAATGTACAAAACGCAAGAGTTTCACAGATGGAGGACAGGTCATTTTCAAAATGTGGCTCTCGCCTTTGCGCCGCGCGCATCCGCCTTTCAAATTTGCAACACTTTCGCGGATGAGGAATAGGTCGTGTTCAACATGTGGTTTTTGCCGTAGGGTTGCGCACATTATTCTTAAACGATTGTAAGGCATTCACTGATAGAGGGTGGGCCGGTTTCAAAATGCGGTTATCGCATTAACGCCGCACACATTCTTTTGACAAACATTCAAGAGCTTCACAAATGGAGAGCGGCTCCGATTCAAAATGTGGCTTTCGCCTTCGCGCCGCGCCGAGGAGTTTTGTGGATAACGCTGTGTTTCGGCGCGATGTCGGGTTGTCATGATGCAACAGGTACGTTGGTTCTAGGTGTGGAAGTCCCAGGAATGGTTTCTGGCAGGATTCAGGATCGTCAAAACGCAACAGTAACAGTGAATCGCGGCGTGGAAATTCTAGGCATGGTGTTATGGCACACTTCAGGGTTTAACGGTTGTGCCAATGTGTCACTTCATTTCGTAAACATTGGATTTTTGCAGGGGCACATTTAACGGGAATGTGTAGAGACAGTGTATTCGCAATGTGTTTGTTGAGTCCTGGGTTTGCACTGATAATTTGCCTCCTCTTCCTCCTTCTCCATGTCCACCTCCTCCTCCTCCTCTTCCTTCTCCTCCTCTCCCTCAGTCCAGCGCACGCATTCACATTCCGATGTGATGATAATCGCTCAGAGCCACCCGGCACATTCAGACTCACCCATATTAGATTCACCCCGATCCAGATTCCCTCATACATAGGCTCAATCAGATCCCGACTCGTTCACAGTCAACCTGGTCACCGCCGGGAACCTCGTAGAGCTCCTTGCACCCGTAAGAAAGCTTAGGGTCGAAGCGGAGAGCTTCTTGCAGCTTTTCTTGAAAAACGTCAAATTGAGATTTTCGGAGTGAAGATGCAGTCGGTTCCCGGAAGTCGACTGAAACTAAAACTGGCTCCAGAGCTGAGCTGCTTAGGGAATAAAGTTCATATGCCAATGCTCGGCGTAAAAATCTGCTCTCTCAAAATGGATTGTCAAATATCTTTCAAATCTGAGCAAAACCGACCCAAAGTCACCACTTTGTCCTTTCTGGTCGGGTTGACCAACTGGGAACCGGCGGTAAACCGTATACCAGGTTACCGCCGGGACCCTCGTAGAGCTCTTTTCTGATGAAGGAAGCTTCTGGGGCGAGGCCCGAAGTACTAGAAAAATTACGTTTTTCGATTTTTATCTGTCGTCGGTTGTTCCAAGTGTTTTGGTAGTAATACTGTACCTACGGGCCTGAAAATTTTACAGGTGCACGCGTCATAGCCCATTACAGGTGCGAAAAATCTGGTTTCTCTAAATGAAGTGTCAAATATCTTTCAAATCTTCGCAAAACCGACCCAAAGTCACCACTTTGTCTCTTAAGGCCGGGTCGACCAACTAGCTCCAGCCCGCGCCAGAATTCCTCTGGCTCGTCGATGCCGAAGAGCTCTACGAGGTACTGGCGTCGGCAGTGAACTGTGAACCTTGAAAAGCCGACGGAAGACCCTTCTAGAGCCTCTTGATGTAAAGCAGACAGCTTATCGGAGCATTTCCAGAAAAACACGAATTTTTATATTCGGTGTGAACATGATTCGGTTCCTCCAAATCTTTGAATATGAAAAGGCCCGCCACAGAGCTGAGCTGCTCGCAGAAAAATGTTAAGATACCAGTGCTCGGAGTAAAAATCTGCTTTCTGAAAATGAATTGCCAAATATCTTTCAAATCTTAGCAAAACTGACCCAAAGTTACCACATTGTCCTTTCTGGCCGGGCCGATCAACTAGCTCCAGCCCGCGCCGGAATTCCTCTAGCTCATCGATAACGAAGAGCTCTGTGGATAACGCTGTGTTTCGGCGCGATGTCGGGTTGTCATGATGCAACAGGTACGTTGGTTCTAGGTGTGGAAGTCCCAGGCATGGTTTCTGGCAGGATTCAGGATCGTCAAAACGCAACAGTAACAGTGAATCGCGGCGTGGAAATTCTCGGCATGGTGTTATGGCACACTTCAGGGTTTAACGGTTGTGCCAATGTGTCACTTCATTTCGTAAACATTGGATTTTTGCAGGGGCACTTTTAGCGGGAATGTGTAGAGACAGTGTATTCGCAATGTGTTTGTTGAGTCCTGGGTTTGCACTGATAATTTGCCTCCTCTTCCTCCTTCTCCATGTCCACCTCCTCCTCCTCCTCTTCCTTCTCCTCCTCTCCCTCAGTCCAGTGCACGCATTCACATTCCGATGTGATGATAATCGCTCAGAGCCACCCGGCACATTCAGACTCACCCATATTAGATTCACCCCGATCCAGATTCACTCATACATAGGCTCAATCAGATCCCGACTCGTTCACAGTCAAAGTTTTTCACACCCTGACTAATTCACACTCAGAGTCACTCGAACTCTGACTCACCCAGCAGCCAAACTCAATCGTACTCAGGCTCACTCATACCCAGACTCGTATTCGTCATGCTCATACTCAGGTTCGTTCACACCCAGACTCATTCACACTCAGACCCACTCGCGCTCATATTCAACCGCACTCAGACTGACTCATACAGACTAATCCGTACTCCGATTCATTATATTTTCACACTCACTCACACTCAAGTTCAATCGTACCCGGATTCGCTCACATTCAGACTCACGATGATTCATGTCCAGATTCATTCTCAGGCCCACACACCACACACAGGTAGCTACCGCAATATAGCTTGTGTGGCACTTGGGCGTTTGGATGCCAGCAGGCGCCGCGAATAGCACGTTAGAGAGCGGGCGTAGCAACGCCATGCGTTCTTGCCCGAGTTGCCGCAGTGAGAACGGCAAGAGGAATATCCACTCGCACTTCATTTGGGTTTCCTTCATGTTTCTAGGAGATGTCCAAACGAGGAGGACGTCTCTGAAGTCGCCGCAGTCGTCGTCGTCGTCGTCACTGACGCGCCCGTCGTCTACGCGGACTCGCTTTCATACCCAGATGCAGACAGAGTTTCTCAGCGAGACGTGATAGAGCGTGATACGCACATATGGGGATCTCCGCGTCGAGCAGTAATCTTCCTAGAGTCAACCCAACCCAGGAGACATCAACAATGCCGCAAGACACCCTCGCGTCCCAAGTCCCCTCCTTCGAAGTCTCTACAGGCCTCTTTCCCCGTTCAGTATGGGGAACTTCTTTTGCAATGACGAACGCCTTCGTCGGTCTGCCATTCAGGCGAGAGCCCCGTTTTGAGAAGGAGCTATTGTCTTTCATGTTCCCAGCCGTACATGAAAGATATACATCTATGACCGTTTACGCTTGTGTAAGGCAATACTGTTTGGGGGCATCGTTGAACGCCGTCTCCTTCCGTAGCCTCTTTCCAAGGCTTGCAGGGTTTGGGGGCCTCGGGCGAGCCGACACCTCAGTGCATTGGTGCTCGCCCGAGGTCCTCGTTTGCATATCTTCGGCTCCGACCTGGTCCGCCCCAGGTCGGGGGGGACTCCCAGGAGGGCGACGGCGCTGGGTGCGCAAGCGCCCTCTCATGGCCGGAGATCTGGACGAGGAGCTGGACGGGAGCGCGCAGCTGTACACCCCGTCGGGCGACGAGCTGGACGGGGAGGGCGGTGGACGGCCTCCTGCCCCCGCCGAGGAGCTGCGGCTCGTCGAGGGCCAGGCGTATTCGTCGACGGGCTACAATGCCCAGGGCGACGTCCAGTGCCGCTTCACTTGGGTCGCCCTTCGCCTCTCGGTCGGAGTCGAGACGTACGCCAGGCCGAGGTTCCTCTTCTCAGACGACCCGTACTGGGACTGGTGGGCGTCGAACCCTGGCGAGCGCGGGGCCGTGACTGCGCGGCCCCTCGTCCACGTGTGCCGGGCGCAGCCGTGCCAGGTCCAGCCGCCGCGGGGTTGCTCGGAGCTGGTGCATATCACGGACGCGACCGCCGTCTCGGCCGACGAGCTGCGGGAGATCTTCGCGGCGTTCCTCTCGGACAACCCAGACGCGGTCTGGCCCGCCGACCTCTTCGGGCCGCGGCTCACTGGAGGGGTGCCTGGGGAGGCGCCTGCCAGGAAGCCGGCTGCGTCGGAGCAGCCAGGGCTGGACGAGCTCTGGGGCGGCGACGTGGTCGAGGCGGATGGGGGCGGCCGCCGTGCCAGCCTCCGCGGGAAGCTGGAGGCGGCGCAGGACCGCTTCGCTCGGCTTCAGCAGCAGCGGCGGGCCGCTGCGGGGGCTGCGGAGGCGGTCGCTGCCCTGGACGACGAGCCGCCGGCGAAGATCCCGCGGCAGGGCGGGCCGCCACCGCAGCGGTCGCTTGCCGAGGTCCTCGAGGACCGCGCGCGGAAGGCGGCGAAGGTCGGAGGAGCTGCATCGGCCGAGGACGCCAAGGGAGCAGAGGCGGCCGCCTCCGCCGCTGGTCAGGGCGGAGCTGGCGTGCAGGAGCTGCTGACGGCCCTCCTCAAGGCGCTGCAGAGCGCGTCCAGGTCGTCCGAGGACCCGTCCTTCGGCAGCGATGGTGGTGTCGCCACCGCCGAGGGCGACTTGCTGCCGAAGGGCCTTGCGTCTCGTCGGGCCCACTGCAGGAGGTTGGCCCTGGAGCACCCAGGGAGACTCGCGGAGCTGAGCCTGGCGCAGATGGCAGAGTTCCTGGGGTCGCAGGACGGCGGCGGGTCGGTCGATCCGCATGGCCCGATCGTCCTTCGATTCCTCCTGTCGGTCTACTTGCCGCAGCATCCGGTGAAGGAGATAGGGGGCGAGATCTACCGCGAGTTGCGGACGATCGCGGAGGCGCTGGACCTGTTGCTGCAGGGCCGCACGGCTGCGGTGGCCGACATCCTGGCCCAGCGCTTCAAGGCCATCCAGGTGGCGGTCGGGGACGGGAGCTGGTCGGCGGCGAAGTGGCTCGAGCTGATACCGCCGCGGGACCAGCCTCTCGCGCTACGCAACGAGGAGGAGGAGATGATCAGGAGCATCCAGCACGGGGAGCTCAAGCTGGAGGAGCTCGCCTCGCGGCTGCGGCAGAAGCCTCAGGGCTAGCAGGTCGGCCGGGGCGAGGTGGGTTCGGCGTTGCCCACTCGCCCTGCAGGCCATGCAGGGGGGATACCCCCTGCCGCAGCGCAGGCCCCGGCGCAGAGGCAGCCAGCGGCCGCGGGCTCCGCGGAGGCCGACCGCATGCTGGCGGACAGGTCGGCAGCCCCAGCCCGTGCGGTCGTGTTGGCGCGGCCCTGGAAGGACGCCAAGGCGAAGTACCCGAAGAAGGCTGGCGAGACGGTGAAGGCGTACGATGCCCGCCTGCGGAGCCTGGTGCCGACGCTGCGGTAGCGGTCGCCTCGCTGCCCGCAGCAAGCGCTCTTGGGGGGCGCCTGGGCTGCGCGGGCGCCTCTGGGGGCGGCGCAGCGGCCGATGGCCTAGTCGGCGCGGCCGAGGTCCCTCCAGGCCCCCCGAGCGCCAGCGAGTTGCTGCGCGCTGGGCCTGGGGGCGTTGCTGGGCGCTCGTCCTGCGGCGAGGCAGAGGCGGCAGGAGCCCTGGCGCGGGATGAGGCGACGCCGCGGGGGGGACAGCTCTCTGTTGCCGAGCTTTGGTCGGATTCCTCAGCGGGCGAGGACTCGTTCAATGCTTCGGACTTCCATGACTGGCAGCGCGTGGTCACGGTCGGCTTTGGGTCGAACCTCACTGCCGTGGACTTGTCGGTCACCCTGCTGGGCCTTACCATCACGGACCCTGGGGGTCTGGGCGCCTTCGCCAGGGAGTTCACGATGCGTACGTCCACAAGGCGGGGGAGCGGGGTGCGGGGACGTGACGTCCTCCCGCTGCCCCTGCCCTCTCTCTCCCTGGCGAGGCGATGGATTCGCAGCCGATGCGGCCCTCGCAGCAGCAAGTGCCGTCTCGCAGGAGTGGCCAGGTCCGTCATGATGGAGTGCTGGCTTTACATGGAGGTGCTTGGCCTGAACCGCATGTACTGCGGGCGGGCGACCGCCACCTGGCAGCACGAGGGGTGCCTCACGCTGGCGCAGCGGCAGGCCATGGCGCACCTCCTGTCGCGGGCTGAGGTCTTTGCGGAGGACCCCTTCGCGAGCGTGGAGGTGCCCGCGCTGTCGTCCGCCCTCCAGCACGCTGCCATCGACTACAGCGGGGAGCCCGCGGTCAAGGCACTCCCGTGCGTGCTCGCGGAGCTGAAGCCGGGCTTGCCGCAGCCCGAGCACGCGGGCGCCTTGGACGCGTGCGAGTTCGTGGATGCGGACATTGGCGCCTGGCTGAACGACCCCTCGGTGGCGCTGAAGCCGGAGGCCGAGTGGCCCAACCCGCTCCCGAGGGCGCGGGTCAACGTCACCTCTGACAGCGACTGGGAGGCCCTCGCGGTGCACTTGGTGAAGTTGGGCATCTTCACGGTGCTTGAGCCGCATGAGGTGTTTCAGGTGCGGGGCGCTCCGCTCCTCAACGGCCTCTTCGCAGTCGAGAAGAAGGGAGCGCCTGGGCCAGGGGCCGAGCGGGTCACCAGGCTCATCCTGAACATGGTCCCAGGCAACTCGCTCCTCAAGCCGTTCGTCGGTGAGGCGTCTACACTCGCGGCGTCGACGGGCTGGACGACCCTTCACCTGCCCGAGGGCTCCCTGCTGCTGTGGTCTGGCGATGACCAGAAGGGGGCCTTCTTTGTGTGGCGGATCCCGCGCTGCTGGCATGCTCACATGGCGGTGGGCAAAGCGCTGCGCGGCGACCTGTTTGGGCGCGCGGCGCCGCGGGTCTTCGTCGCCTCAGCGGTCATCTCGATGGGTTGGATGCTCGCCGTGCCGCTGTTCCAGCACATACATCGGCGATTGTGTCGGCTTCCTCCCCCGCTTGGAGCGGGCCTACCGCCAGAGGCAGAATGGCGGAAGGACACGGTGCGGCCGCTCGCTTTTGCGAAGCAGGGCCCCGCCCTTGCATCTTGGTGGCAGGTATACATCGACGACTTCGACGCCCCCGAGATCATCGAGGAGGCCGCGGCGCTAGAGCTTCTTGGTAGCCAGGCAGAGTTGCAGGCCGCGGCCCGTGCCAGCTACGAGCGCGCGCAGGTGGCGATCTCCTCCGACAAGGCGCACCTCCGCCAGCTTCGCGTTGAGAGGATGGGGGCTTCCGTTGACGGCGTCACGGGGCGGATCGGCGCCCCCCTCAGCAAGGCGTTGTCCGCCTGCGGTCTCGCCATCGCGACGCTCGGCCTGGACTTGGTCCCGTGGAGGCTGGCCATGACTGTGCTCGGCCGCATTGTCAGGGTCTTCGAGTTTCGGCGGCCCTTGCTCAGCATCTTGAATGCAGTGTGGAGGCTTTCGGAGCCGCGGGCGAAGGTCTACCTGACGCGGGAGATGAGGGAGGAGCTGATGACGGCGCTCCTCGTGGTCCCGCTCGCCGCTACTTCGTTGAGGAGCCGCCTCGAAGGGATGGCGTCGTGTTCAGACGCGTCCGAGTTCGGGGGGGGAGTCTGCGCGTCGACGGGCCTCCACGAGCAGGCGGAGGCGACTATCCTCGCCGCCGGCGAGCCTGGCGCTCAGCTGGGCGCTGGGGCGAGGGCCCTCGGCCTGCCAGTCGATCCGCGGGCGCCCTGGACTCGCAGCAACCCGCGGATCCCGCGGGCCATCGTCGCCCGAATCCTCAGAGTCCTCTGCATCGGGCTGTTCGACGGCATCGGCGGGTTGGCGGTCGCGCTCTCGCGCCTGCCCGTGCGCATCGTCGGGTACGTGAGCGCCGAGACAGACGCCAAGGCCAGGAGGGTCGCACGGCTCAGGTGGCCAGGCGCCATCGACTGGGGCGACGTCAGGACCGTGACCGCCCAGACGGTGGAGGACTTGAGGATCGCCTACCAGTCCGAGATCGACCTTGTGGTCGCGGGCGCAGGCAGCCCGTGCCAGGGGCTCACGGGGCTAAACGCTGCTGGGCGAGGCCTGGCCGACCCGAAGTCTTCGGTCTTCTTCGAGGTGCCGCGCATCTTCGGGCTGCTGTCAGACGCTTTCGGGGCGAGTTTCAGGTGGTTCGTGGAGAACGTCGCGGGCATGACGTCCAGCAGCCTGCGTGGCATGAGCCAGGCGCTCGGCGTCAAGCCCGTGTTTCTGTGCACCTCGGCCCTGGTGCCCTGCAGGAGGCCGCGGCTGTATTGGCTGAGCTGGAGCGTCCGCCCGACCCCGCCGCTGGTCCTCCAGGGGCGCGAGGATATGTTCGTGGTCAGCTGCAATGAGCCGCCCCTGTTGAATTTCGATTGGCGGGATCCTGGCGCGCGCTGGCTGGGCGAGCCTGGGCCTTACCCCACCCTCGTGCGCAGCAGGCCTCAGCGGGGCTACCCTTCAGCGCCGCGCGGGGTGAAGAGTGCTTCGCCCGAGGCGCTCGCTCGCTGGCAGTCGGATTCGCATCGCTACCATGTTGCGCTCTACGAAGAGAAAAACCTCTTGCAGGACAGCGACGGATCCTTGCGAGTCCCTTCGAGCTCCGAGCGGGAGAGGATGATGGGATTCGACGTGCGTTACACGGCTGTAGCCACGAAGGGCTCGAACCAGCAGGATAGCGACGACGCCAGGTCCTTCCTACTGGGCAACAGCTTCAATGTGTTCTCGGTCGCTTGGCTGCTGCAGTGGCTCTTGCTGAACCTGGGGGCTGTGACGCGCCCACTGTCCATGCAGGAGCTTGGGCACGTCGGCGAATGCACGCCGTCGTGGGACGAAGCGGGCCGCTTCGAGAGCGACGCGGGGGAGCCAGAGACCGAAGCCAGCCGTCTCTTGCTCCTCAGCTACCTGGCCAGGTCCGAGAAGGGCGGGAGCGATGTGCGTCTCGACGTGAACCTGCCGTACCGACCGAAGGGGTGGCCCAGATCGTCGCTGGACCCGTTCGTGTGGAAGTGGCGAGTCGTGCTGAGTATAGCTTGGCCCAAGCGGCAGCAGGCGCACATCAACGTCAGGGAGCTGCAGGCCGCGCTCGCGGCGCTTCGGTGGCGGGCTCGCGCCGCTCGCCGCCACTGCAGCCGCTGGCTCCACCTCGTGGACAGCCAGGTCGTCGCGGCCATCATCACGAAGGGCCGGAGCAGCAGCGCTCGCTTGCAGCCGATGCTCCGGCGCTGGGCAGCGGTCGCGGTCGCGGCCGACATGTACCCGCTGATCGGGTACATCGTGTCAGAGAACAATCCGGCCGACGAGCCATCGAGAAAGCTGTGGCGTGGCTCGCGGCTCAGGGGGCGCGGCAGTCGCGCGCCCTTGGTGCGCAAGGCCGCCCGTGCAGGCCGCCTGTGAGGCGGCGTGACCCGCGCGCCCACACTCTCTCGTCGCTCCGCGTCGGGGTGGCGACCCGCAGGCGGTGCGCCGTTGCGGTCCGCAGGCTCTTGCACTACTACGGCGCTGAGGAGAGTGGCGCGCCCGCGCTCGCACTGGCCATGGACGATGCAGACGGCTTGGTCGCTGGCTTCCTCGAGAAGCTCTGGGCCGAGGGCGCTGGCATTGCGGCTGCGAGCAACACCATCGCGGGCGTGGCCTTCTTCTGCCCGTCTTTGCGCAGGAAGCTCGACTTGTCCTGGTCACTGCTGCGGACGTGGCGCCGCCAAGAGCCAGCGGCGCGCGTGCTCCCGCTGACCGCGGAGCTGGCCGGCGGCATGGCGGGCTACGCCATCGCAGCAGGCGCCTTCGACTTCGCCTGCCTTCTTCTCGTCAGCTTTGAAGCGATGCTGCGAGGAGGGGAAGCTTTCAGCCTCGCTGCAGGCGACGTTCATGATCGTGGATCGTGTATGGTCATCCGCATTGGCAGCAGTAAGACCACGGCGGGCAAGGATGCAGCTGAGGCCGTGGTGGTGCGATCTAAGGCCTGCGTGCGCCTGCTGCGGCTGGTCGTGGCCAATCTCGCGCCTTCAGACAGGCTTTCGCCCAGGTCGCCGAACCAGCTGAGGGCAGGATTGCAGCGCTTGGCCGAAGCGCTCGGCTTTCGAGGCCTTTTCAGCTGGCACAGTTGCCGACGAGGCGGAGCAGGTGATTTTTTCTGCCGCTCCAGCTCGATGGAGCAGACACTCGTCAAAGGCCGCTGGGCCAGCACTTTGACTGCGAGAATTTATATTGAAGATGCAGTTGCTGACCTAGTGAAGGTCAGGCCGCAAGATGAACAGTGTTCAAATGTTCAATGCGGGCTCGAGATTCTCCGTGAATTTGTCAGTTTGTGAGCGTTGAATGTGCATCTTCTATTCCCTATCCAGCCGTCCCTCTTTGTGCCCATTGCATGGTTGTGTGTACATATATCTCAGCTTCGCTGACTTTCCATGCCTAAGTCTAGGCGGTGACTGGAAGTTAGCCTCACGATTGTAGAGTTTTTAGAATAGTTTCTCTTAGACGGCGTGGGCGCCAAGGTTGGAGATGTGGGGAGTTAGCTGGTGACCTTCAGGGTGTGCCTTTCTGGTGCCGCACGTTCCAGCGCGTGGCCGAGGGTGTCTGTGTGGGACCTGTGGTCGGCCTCCCACGGGATGGGTGCCTCGGGACCTCGGGAGGTCCCTTGGCTGCCCGTCCTGTTCGGAGGTGCACCGTGTCTCGGTGCTGGCCTGTCCCTCCGTGATTCGGGCCCGCGTTTGTGGGTCCCGAGCGGCCCCGCGGGCTGTGGGCGCAGTGGAACCTTCGGCCAGTGTGCTGGGGGGCGGTGTGCAAGGTCCTGAAAGTAAAGGTCACGTGTCGGGCTAACTTGACCACTGGCGTGGACGTACGCCTCCGTAAAACAGTATGACCGTTTACGCTTGTGTAAGGCAATACTGTTTGGGGGCATCGTTGAACGCCGTCTCCTTCCGTAGCCTCTTTCCAAGGCTCCCACCCGCTACCTCCCTGTAGTCCAGGGCCGCGTCGCGGCCCCTGAACGAGGAGACAGTTCTGTATAGATGCCCCCAGCTACTCCAGATTGGTGCCCTAGCCCAAGGGAGTTAGCTGGTGACCTTCAGGGTGTGCCTTTCTGGTGCCGCACGTTCCAGCGCGTGGCCGAGGGTGTCTGTGTGGGACCTGTGGTCGGCCTCCCACGGGATGGGTGCCTCGGGACCTCGGGAGGTCCCTTGGCTGCCCGTCCTGTTCGGAGGTGCACCGTGTCTCGGTGCTGGCCTGTCCCTCCGTGATTCGGGCCCGCGTTTGTGGGTCCCGAGCGGCCCCGCGGGCTGTGGGCGCAGTGGAACCTTCGGCCAGTGTGCTGGGGGGCGGTGTGCAAGGTCCTGAAAGTAAAGGTCACGTGTCGGGCTAACTTGACCACTGGCGTGGACGTACGCCTCCGTAAAACAGTATATATATATATACCTATATATATATACATACATACATATTCAAAATCCTTATACATATAGATATCCATATTTATATGTGTCAACAAAGTGTCCAGCGAAAAACTTGTTTTGAAAAGCCGCCCCCGCATCCTTGTAATGGTCATCAAGTTGTCCAAAGTCTGGGGTCCATCGTTTTGGGCTCAAGTGGATTGTTTGTGCCCAATCTCTTTGCGCCGACAACTACGAAAGTGACGGCATCCCTGGCCTTGCCGGCAGACACTCGACCAAGGAGTTTCTCTGACGGATGACCTGCACCAACACCGAGATCGGCCAAGCCCCCTTTGTCAGCAGCTTCCAGGCTTGCAGCGAGCGCCCCAACGCCCTGAAGCGAAGCCACAGCGACCCAGGGAACACGTTGCACCGGTTCTTCGGCGAGGGGCGTGGCAGCGGGCGCTGCGCTTCCGTGTTGGACGACACGGCGTGCGTCTCTTCCGCATCGGAGGACGAGTCGACTTCTGCTCCTGGGAGCCACGCCTCAGAGGCACCGAGCACTCCAACTGAGTACGAGCAGGCAGATCGTCTTGGGGAGGAGGGCTCGCCAGAGCTGTGGCCAGACACTGACAACGATGATGAGGTGTACGAGTGGTCGCCCTGCAGCCGCAGGCGTGGCGCAGTCCCAGCTACTGTCACGTTCGGGACGCAGGCGTCAGGCGTATGGTGCCCAACGTTCCTGACGCCGCAGCAGACTCTCGCCACGACTCAGGCCGGCGGTGATGCTTGCCCCCTCGTGTCACCGATGCTCTTGCAGATGACCGCCGTGGCCCTGCAGGGGCCGCGTTGCTTCGGCGGCCAGTTCCCTCCGTCGGCGCGCCCTGTGCCGGCAAATGCCCCCATTGCGCCAGGCGGCCGTGCTGGCAGCATGGAGTCCGCCATGGAGGCCGCCGCGTCGGCCCTCGCGGCCCTTGAGGCGGCAGAGGCGGGGCCTGCGGAGGCCGCCGACCGCGCTCGAGCCTCGCAGAAGCGGGCGGCGAGTGCTGCGAGGGGGGGGCCCGGGGCACTGGGCGCCAAGGGGTCCGCGACGGCAGCCCCACCCGCGGGTGCTGCGAAGGACTCGGCGGGCAGGGGTTGCACGGCCCTGTTAGTTGGGAAGTCACCGGTGCCGCCTCTTCGGGGGGTGACCTCCCTGATGCTGAGCGGTCTGCCCCAGGAGCTGGGCCAGCGCGAGCTTCTGGAGGACATCCACCGCTCGGGCTTCGTCGGCAGGGTTGATTCCTCTCGCTTCGCGGGGGGTGCACGTCCGGACCACGTACAGTCACGTCGTCGCGGGGCCTCTTGGGAGCCTCTTGGGGGCCTCCTGGAGGCCTCCTGGGAGTTTCTTTTGGCCTCTTGGGGACTTCTTTGGGGCCGGCTCTAATCATGGGCGCCGCAGTGACCAACTTCCACCTGGCTGGCGCTGCGCCGCACGTCGCCCAGAGGGGGGAAAATAATATTACAATCCAGTCGTTGTGTGGCATTTGGGGGGTTTCTTGGGGGCCTTTTGGAAGCTTCTGGGGGACTTTTTGGAGGTTTTTTGGGGGTCTCTTGGGGCCTCTTGGGGGCGTCTCGGGCGGTCTTGGGGCGCTTTTGCGCCGTTCCGTCCCCTCGGAGGCTGTCTTGGGGGCCTCTCGCGGCCGCATTGGAGCCCTCCCTCTTGGGGTCCTGTTTGGTCGTTTTCGCGGCCTGCCCTCTTGGGCCGTCTTGGGGCCCTCTTGGGTTTTTTTTGGGTTGTTCTGGGGTGATTCTGGAAGCTGCTTGGGCCGTCATGGATTTGTGGGAATCGGAAAAAGCGAAAACGCTGAAATATTGCAAAATCCAGCGGGCAATCAATGATTTCGGCCTCTGGAGGCGCAGTTGTGGGCGCTCTTGGGGCCCTCTTGGGCCGTCCTTGGAGTTTTTGGCGCCCTCTTGGGGCCGTCCTGGGGGCCTCGTGGGCCCCCGTTGGGGCCATCTTGGGCCATCTTGAGGCCCTTTTGAAGTCCCCAGAGGCCCAAGAGGCCGAATTTGTTGATTTGTCATAGGTTTTTGTAGGTTTGGGGTCCCAGAAGGAGGGGCGACCAGTTTGGTACGGCGCTGTGGCGCGGCTCCCAGAGGGGGCTTAGGGGGGGAGACATAATAATGTAGCACAATGCAAGATGTGGCAATTCTGTAATCATTGGATACATTGGATACGCTGCATCAAAACATTCGCCGAAAAACGCTGCCGCTCAGCTTGGGGGGGGGGAGTCCAGGGTCAGATTCCTTTCGCTTCGCGGGGTGCACGTCCGGAGCACGCACAGTCACGTCGTCGCGGGGCCTCTTGGGAGCCTCTTGGGGGCCTCCTGGAGGCCTCCTGGGAGCTTCTTTGGGGCCTTTCCCCCTTCCTTTTCACTCACCCTCCCCATCTCCCCTTCCAGCGCCGGCTCTAATCATGGGCGCCGCAGTGACCAACTTCCACCTGGCTGGCGCTGCGCCGCACTTCGCCTAGAGGGGGGAAAATGACATTACACTCCAGTCGCTGTGTGGCCTTTGGGGGGTTTGGGGGGGGCCTTTTGGAAGCTTCTGGGAGACTTATTGGAGGCTTCTTGGGGGTCTCGTGGGGCCTCTTGGGGGCGTCTTGGGCAGTCTTGGGGCGCTTTTGCGCCGTTTCGCCCCCTAGGCGGCTGTCCTGGGGGCCTCTCGCGGCCGCATTGGAGCCCTTTTGGGGTCCAATAGGGCCGTCTTCGCGGCCTCTTGGACCGTCTTGGGGGCCTCTTTGGGCCGTTTGGGGGCCCTCCTGGGCCGTCTTGGGGCCCTCTTGGGTTTTTTGTAGGGTTGTTCTGGGGTGATTCTGGAAGCTGCTTGGGCCGTCATGGATTTCTGAAAGTCGAAAAAGACGAGAACGTTAAACTATTGCAAAATCCAGCGGACAATCAATCATTTCGGCCTTTGGAGGCGCAGTTGTGGGCGCTCTTGGGGCCCTCTTGGGCCGTCCTTGGAGCTTTTGGCGCCCTCTTGGGGCCGTCCTGGGGGCCTCGTGGGCCCCCGTTGGGGCCATCTTGGGCCATCTTGAGGCCCTTTTGAAGTCCCCAGAGGCCCAAGAGGCTGAATTTGTTTATTTTTTATAGGTTTTTGTAGGTTTGGGGTCCCAGAAGGAGGGGCGACCAGTTTGGTACGGCGCTGTGGCGCGGCTCCCAGGGGGGCTTAGGGGGGGAGACATAATAATGTAACACAATGCAAGATGTGGCAATTCTGTAATCATTGGATACATCGCGGGGCCTCTTGGGAGCCTCTTGGGGGCCTCCTGGAGGCCTCCTGGGAGTTTCTTTTGGCCTCTTGGGGACTTTTTTGGGGCCGGCTCTAATCATGGGCGCCGCAGTGACCAACTTCCACCTGGCTGGCGCTGCGCCGCACTTCGCCCAGAGGGGGGAAAATAACATTACAATCCAGTCGTTGTGTGGCATTTGGGGTTTTTTGGGGGGGCCTTTTTGGAAGCTTCTGGGGGACTTATTGGAGGTTTCTTGGGGGTCTCGTGGGGCCTCTTGGGGGCGTCTTGGTTAGTCTTGGGGCGCTTTTGCGCCGTTCCGTCCCCTCGGAGGCTGTCTTGGGGGCCTCTCGCGGCCGCATTGGAACCCTCTTGGGGTCCTGTTTGGTCGTGTTCGCGGCCTCTTGGACCGTTTGGGGGGCCTCTTTGGGCCGTTTTGGGGCCCTCTTGGGCCGTCTTGGGGCCCTGTTAGGTTTCTTTTGGTTCGTTCCGGGGCGATTAAGGAAGCTGCTTGGGCCGTCATGGATTTGTGAAAGTCGCAAAAGACGAGAACGCTAAACTATTGCAGGAACCGTCGGACAATCAATGATTTCGGCCTCTGGAAGCGCAGTTGTGGGCGTTCTTGGGGCCCTCTTGGGCCGTCCTTGGAGCTTTTGGGGCCGTCTTGGGGGCCTCATGGGCCCCCGTTGGGAATATCTTGGGCCGTCTTGGGGTCAGCTTGGGCCATCTTGAGGCCCTCTTGGAGTCCCAAGAGGCCCAAGAGGTTGAACTTGCTGATGTTTCATATGTTTTTGTCGGTTTCTATGGTCCCGGAAGGGGGGGGGGGCATCTTGGTCCGTTCATGTGGCGCGATTGCAGGGGGGGTAGGGGGGGAGACACAATAATGTAACACAGTACAGTATGTGGGAATTATGCAAACATTGGACACATTGGATCCACTGCATTACAGCATCCGCGGAAAACGCTGCCGCTCAGCACGTCACCTCCGGACGTGGATTCTTGGGCATACGCCACATCGCCGACCCCTTAGGGAACGCGCGGTCGTGGCGTGTTGCTTCCGAGGGCCTCTTGGGCACCTTTCGGGTGTTTCTTGGTACCCTCTTGGGCGCTGCATGGGGGCCTATGGAGGGCCTATAGGAGTTTTTTGGAGGCTCGTCTGCGGGGCTGTGCGGGGGCCTTCTTTGTTTGTTAAAGGGGCCCTCTTGGAAGCCTCTGGGGCCGCCTGGGGGGGTTTGGGGAGCCGCTTGGGCCGTCGTGGAGCATCGGAAAACCGAAGGGGCGAGAACGCTAAAATCTTCCAAAACCGGCTTGGGAAAAGAATTCATGTTGCCTCGTGGGGCCTTCTGGGGAGGGCTCTTGGAGGTGTCTGGGGGCGTTGTGGGGGTGTCTTGCGCAGTCTGTAGGCTACTTGGCCGTCCTGGAGGACCTTTCGGCGACTGGGTGCCCTCCTGGACTGTCTTGGGGGCCTCTTGGGGCCCTCTGGGCTCGTTGTGTGGTCCTCCGTCCTCCCATGGCACGTTGGGGCCAGGCCCGTGAGATCCGGGCGGGCCCCCCTCCCTCTCAATCGACCGGACCAGTGCATGGGGGGAGGGGGCGGGGGAGGGGTAAGCATCTTACACGCTGAGCGTATTCCAAGGGGTCGGGGCGCTTTGCCGTCACGTTAGCATTGCAGTGTTGTTTTTTTTTCTGTCTGAGAGGGATGGTGGGCCTACACACACGAAGTAATACGTAGCACCCCGCAGTCACGGATAAGAATGAGGGGGCGGCGGGGACGTCGGGTATGCGAGGGTCTAAAGAAGCCCGCCGCAGGCGCCGATTTTTCGTTAGAGTAATGTAGGTGGGTCGCGGCTGGGTCTCGAGTGGGTCGCGAGCCAGGTCGCGGGTGTGTCACGGGTGGATCGCGGGTGGGTCGCGGGTAGGTCGCAGGCGGGCCGCGGGGTGGGTCGTGGGTGTGTCGCGGGTGGGTCGCGGGCCGCGTCGCGGGGGGACAACAAATAACCACACCAACAATAATAACAACAACAATTATATGTTTAAGATTGATCGCCCTTAGATGCTCGAGTGTCCAATAACGCGTATTTCCCAAACCTTCGATACCCGCCCTCTTCGTCCTCGATCGAACCCCTTTTGGGGGGTATACCTTTCTTCCCTGCAGGCCGGGCCCCGGCAAGCGGCGGGGCGGCCGCGGACCGTCGGCCTGGCCAGCGGCAGCGCTGATCGGCGGGGCGGCCGCGGACCGTCGACCCCCCCAAGAGGGACGGACAGGGGACCGACCACGACGACGACGACGACGACGACGACGACGACGACGACGACGACGACGTCGAAGACGACGGCGACGACGACGACGACGGCGACGACGAGCGAAAGCGAGAGCGAGAGAGAACGACAGCGAAGGGCACGAAGTAGGCCACGAAGGGCGACAGCGGGGACACGAAGGGAATGCGTATGGGGCCACGAAGAGCGCGAACGAGCGGGGGCCACGAAGTGCAGATAATGCGGGGCCACAGAAGGCAAGTATGGGGCCACTGACGGTAGCAACTGGGCCACGTAGGACTGTGAGGGGGACACACATGGCGACAGCCGGGCCACGAAGGGCATGCACATGGGGCCACAACGGGCGCGACTCCTGGGCGCCTGGGTGTTGGGAGCGCGGCGCTTGGGCCAATTGCAGGAAATTCAAACGCAAGACCATTCATCAGTACGTTGCAAACACGTCTCTAGCGAGAGCGCGACTCCAGAGCGCCGGGAGAACGATTCCTGCATAAATTGCTAGGAAGTCCCAAGCGAGAGCGCGATTCCTGAACATCAAGCGAGGAAGTCTCGGGCGGGAGCGGGGGTCCTGGCTAAATTGTAAGGAAGTCTCAGGCGGGAGCCGTTGTTGTTGTAACCGGGGGGCCAGGGGCCCAGTTTGAGCAGGAAGACTTTCTTTGCCAAAAAACACGGTGCGAGCGTCGAAGGGCACACTTTGATTTAGAAAAAACAGTATGCACCGGTGGGGGGATCAACAATAATTTTCTGAAATTAGAATTCAACAACAACAGCAACAACAATCATTGATACCCGCCCTTTCCGTCTTCGATCGTACCCACCTCTGGGGGTATATTTATTCCATGCCACGCGTGGTTGGTGAAACCCTTGCAAACGAAGGGCAACTGATAACGAAGTGGAATGAATACGAAGGGATCGGAGGAAGGGGCGGGAGGGGCAAGAAGGAGGGAGGACGACGATTTGCGCTGCGAGTGGCGATTCGGCTTGCGCCAGCCGCTCCAACACAGGTTAACAATAACTTTCGCCATGGGTCGCGCCATAAACAGCGCCACGTACCACCCCCTTGAAAGAACATATCGTGGACCCCCACGGGGGGACGTACAGCTGCGAACTGGTGTCCGAAACTAATTTCGTGGAGCCCTGAAAAGAAACGGGATGTTGGGAGAGTGAGGCGGAAGGATAGTGAGAGCTGCAACCGTGTCGGGAGGAGCGCGGAAACCGCAAGTGATAGCGCGATTCTTCCATCAATTGTAAGGAAATATCAAGCGGGAACCGCGACACAGTGGTAAATTGCAAGGAACTCCCAAACGAGAGCGACATTCTTCATTAAATTTTCAGGAAGTATCAGGCGGGAGCCGCTGTTGTTGTCAACTGGGGGCCAACGACACAGTTTGACCCTCCAGACTTTCCCTCATAAATTATGGTGCGAAGCCCGGGAAGGGCACTTCAATCGAAAAAAAACCTGTGCACCGGACGGGGGGATCAACAATATTTACTTTTCAGAAATGGGAGTTCAACAACAACAATAATTTTAATATTGTTCGCTCTTATCTGTTCGCGTGTCATTCAATATCACAAACCCTAGATACCCGCCCTGTTCGTTTTCGATCGAACCTCATGCTGGGGGTATATTCATTCCCTGCCACGCGTGGTTGGTGAAGCCCTTGAAAACGAAAGGTAACAGATAACGGGGGAGAAGGAGGACGAAGGGATCGGAGGAAGGGAGGGGGGGGCAAGAAGGAGGGAGGACGATGATTTGCGCTGCGAGTTGCGATTCAGTTTGCGCCATGGCTTGCGCCTGCCACTCCAACGCAGGTTAACAATCAGTTTCGCCATGGGTCGCGCCATAAACAGCGCCACGTACCACCCCCTTGAAAGAACATATCGTGGATACCCCCACGGGGGGACGCACAGCTGCGAACTGGCGTCAGGAACAAATGTCGTGGACCCCTGACAAGAAGTGGGATGTTGGGAGTGGGGCGGAAAGAGAGATACCTGCAACTGTGTAAGCCCCAAGTGAGAGCGCGATTCTTCAATGCATTCTGAGGAAGTATCGAGCGGGAGCCGCGATCCGGTGGTAAATTGCAAGCAAGTCCCAAGCGATAGCGCGATTCTTCAATACATTGTGAAGAAATATCAGGCGGGAGCCGTTGTTGTTGTAACCCGGGGGCCAACGGCATAGTTTGACCTTCAAGATTTTCTTACATAAAAAGCAAGGTGCAAGCCCCAGGAAGGGCACTTCAATCGAACAAACAATGTGCACCGGACGGGGGGGGCCAGCAATAATTATTCTTCGGAAGTGATAGTTCAACAGCACAACAACAACAATAACAACTGCGACAACAGCAACAGCGACAGCAATTGCAACAACCACAACAGCAATATCAATACAAATAACACTAACAACAACAATCACATCAACAATAACAACAACAAAACGTACACGTACAACAACAACAACAACAACAACAACAGCAACAGCAACAGCAACAGCAACAGCAACAGCAACAGCAACAGCAACAACATCAATAATCATGTCAATCTTGTTTGTTTTTTTTTGATCGCGTGCCACGCAACGCGTACATCACCACAACCCTTCGATACCCGCCTTCATTTACTGCGACCGCACCCCCTCGGAGGTATATCTGCCTGACCTGCCGCGCACATTTAGCGCAGCCCGTAAAACAGAAAAAAGGGAAGACAAATGGGGGCAGAGAACGATGGACCACGAGAGGGGGCCTTTCGGAGCAAATCGGGAGGAAGCATCGAGCGGAAGCCCTTGTCATCGCGGCTGCACCCCCCCTAGATCTGGCTGAGTTGCGAGGAAGCTTCCAGCGAGAGCGCTGTTCCTGAGTTCGGGAACCCCCCTGGCCAGGCCCCCCTGAGTACATCACGAGGAAATATCGAGCGGGGGCCCTTGTCGTCGCGGCTGGGCACCCGCGAGCTTGATTGAATCGTGAAGAAGTCTCGTGCGAGAGCGCCGTTCCGATGTTCGGGCGCCTCTCTGGCCAGGGCCTCTCACGTCGTGGAGCCCTTGTCGTCGTAGTTGGGCCTCCACCAACTCGACTGAATTACGAGGGTGTCTCGACCGAGGTCGTTCATGAGTTCGGTCTTTCTGGTAGCAGTATTCTTCGGTGCAAGTGATCAAGAATAGGACAGATTCAACGGTGCACTCTGTACGCGCGCCAGTCTGCCATGGCCTGCGCGCGCGCGAATTCGCCCGCGGGCAACTCCGCCGACGCAGCTTGCAGGACGCCAGTGCGACGCATCAAGTCTTGCACTTCGTCCACGGCGAGGGCGCGGATAGCGGGATGCAGCGAGTCGCGCAGCCGAGCAGCGTCGCGCGCAAGCGCGGCCGCAGGCGGCCGGGCGAGCGCAAGCCAATGTCTAAGGGAAGGTTGAAGCGTGGCCCCCCTTGAATACGGCGACGTTTGACGAGTCGCCCACCTGGGCGCTTGTCCCCTGGTGATCCGCGCCGCGCAGCAAGTCGAAATGGCACCTGCAGGCCGCGAGACTGAGCCGCGCGGCGCCGTCGTCGAAGCCCCCCGCTGGGCAACGTCCGCCCGCGGCCCGTCGCTGGAACAGCGGGGGGCTGACTAGCGGGCGGCGCGCCCCCGAGGCAGCGTTTCACCGCGAAGAAGCCGCGCGCGAGGCCGACTTGCGCCAGGGACTCAGGGTGCACGGCGTCCATGGCCGGGTTGTTGAACCATTTTGGCGCAGGCCTCCGGCGGCCCACTGCCCCCTGCCCCCCCGAGCGGGGCGCGCTGCCGGGCGGCGGCGAAGGGCGGCGGCGCGGTCAGCGCCGACGTTTCCTCTGCATCAACGGAGTCCGAGTTGATCTCTACGCCCGTGCCGCCCAGGCCCGCTGAGCCCATGGAGTCGATGGAGTCCGCGGGGCGCCGCGCCTCCTCTGGATCTGCGAGGCTGCGCGGGGGCCTGGAGGCCAGGTCGCTGTCCGCGCGCGCGAGCGCCTCCTCCCGGTCACGCAGGCTCATGGGCCATCTCTCATCTGCATCGCTGTCCGCCTCGTTGCCCTCGCCATTGGAAGCCCCCTGCGCGCCCTCGTCGCCCCCCTCGTCTGGGGCCGCGCCAGCGCTGAGCCCAGAATCTGGCAACTGGTCGCGCGCCGGCCGATCGACGAAGTCCGACGACTCGCTGTCCTGGAAGAGGCCCCGCTGGCCATCGAAGTCGGAATCTTCGGAAGCGGTGTCATCCGAAAGAACGCCGCGACGCACGTGCTCGGCGTCGCCCCGGCCCCCCGCCGGCAAAAAGTCAGATTGCCAGAGCCCCCCGAAAATGGAACAGCCTTTCTCGGCAGAGAATCTGGAGACGGCCGCGCAGCCGTAGCCGCGAACGGCGGCGTGTCTTTTCTGGTTGAACCACATGGCGCCCGCAGGCATGCTGGCCACCTGGGCCCTCCTGATAGTCGTCGCATAACCCCAGCAGCACAGCAGAAACACGCGACCGCCCCCGCACAATGGATGCACTAGTATCAGGTTCCCAGATCCCCAGAGACGCGCCGCAAACACTTCGTTCCCACACGAGCTCTCCTGTATCATGGCAGCCGCGCCATTCACAAAGCCCCGAATTGTGTCTAAATGTTCGGGTGAGTCGCACGAGGAGCCCCGGTTTCGCAAGTATATTGATCTGCGTTCTGCTCGCAGGATCCGAAGCGAAACCGGCGTCGATCTCATTCTGGGAAAACGCCCGCTAACCGCAAGGCTGCCTCCGACACCTGCTCCGAACCCTTGTTCGTCGCGCGCAGCCAAGTGAACGGGATGCCCGTCTGCTTCTCGAACTGCATTGCGTTTTGGAGGGCATGCTCCAAGTCGCCTGCAAAATGCCGGCCTGCAGAACAAATGCAGCAATTCCTCCCGAGTGGCTGCGTCGAGCGAATGTGGTTCTGAAGCTCCAACAGCTCTTTGTATGCCGTGCGGCACACCGTTTTCAGCTTGATTCGGTCCACCTCCGCGCACGCCTGCATGAACGGGGCCCCCTCGGCGTCGTCGGCGACCTTCTCCCCGAGGCGAACAGGCCGAAGTTGCTGGAAGTCTGCAATGATCACGCAGTCGGGCATGCGGGGCTGTTCAAGCATCGCCTTAAAGAATTCGTCGAACTCTGCGTCCGCGCACTGGCTGCTCTCGCCCACTAAGACGAGGTCTATCTTGCGCAGCGCGAGCGGCGGAGACCAGCGCACGTTCCCGTCCTTTTCGGGGCGCCATGAGGACGCCGTGCGCGATGTCAACGCAAGGGCCTCAGTGAGCAACGCGCTGGGCCCTCTGTGGGTGCGCTTGGGGTCTCTGCGGGCTTCGTCGGACGCCTCTGCGGGCTGCGTCTGGGTGCCTCTGCGGGCGCGCTCGGGGCCTCTGTGTGGGCTCGGGCCTCTGTGGGGGGCCTCAGCGGGCAGCGCGCCGGGGTTTCTGGCGCGCTTGGGGCCCCTGTAAGCAGGGGGCCTCTGTGGGCGCGCTTGGGACCTCTGCGGGCTGCGTTTGGTAGCCTCAGTGGGCGGCGCGCGGGGCCTCTGTGGGCTCGCTCGGGGCCTCCTCTGCGGGCCCGCTCGGGGCCTCTGTGGCCTCTGCTGGCGCGAGCGGGGCATTTGCGGAACCCCTGCGGGCGCGCTTGGGGCCTCAGTAGGCAGCGCGCGGGTGCCTCCGCGAGCGCACTTGGGGCTTCTGCGGCTAAGACACCCATGGGCGCTTGGGGCTTAAGTGGGCTACATCGGATGGCCTTAGTTGGCAGTGCGTTGGGGCCACCGCGGGCGCGCTGGGGGGCCCAGTGGGCAGCGCGCCGGGGCCTTTCTGGGCAGGGCGCTGGGGCTTCCCCGGGCGCGCCCGGGGCCTCTGCGGGCCCGTTCGGGGCCTCTGTTGCCTCTGCGGGCGCGCCTGGGGCATCTGTGGAACCTCTGTGGGCGCGCTTGGGGCATCTGTGGAACCTCTGCGGGCTGCGTCTGGCAGCTTCAGTGGGCAGCGCGCTGGGGCTTCCGTGGGCGCGCTCGGGGCCTCTGGGCTGCATTGGCGGGCCTCTGCGGGCGCCCTCGGGGCCTCTGTGGGCGCGCTTGGGGCCTCTGTGTGCTGGGGCCTCTGTGGGCTGAAGCGGGATACTCAGTGGGCAGCGCGCCGGGGCGTCTGCGGGCTCGCGCTGGGGCCTCTGGGGCCTGCGTGGGCGCGCTTGGGGCATCTGTGGGCTGCGTCGGAGGGCTTCAATGGACAGCGCGCGGGGGCCTTTGCAGGTGCGCTCGGGGCCTCCGCGGGCTGGGGCCTCCGCGGGCGCGTTTGGAGGTTGCGCCGGGGGGCCTCCGTGGGCAGCGCGCCAGGGCCCCCGCGGGCGCGCTCGGGGCCTCTGTGGGCAGGGGCCCTTGTGGGCTGCGTTGGGGTGTCTCCGTGGGCAGCGCGCTGGGGCCTCTGCGGGCGCCCTTGGGGCCACTGCGGACTGGGGCCTCTGTGGGCCCGCTTGGTGCCCCTGTGAGCTGGGTCGGTGGCTCCAGCGGGCAGCGCGCGGGGGCTTGCGCGGGCGCGCTCGTGGGCTGCGCGGGCCGGGGCCTCCGCTGGCGCTCTTAAGCGCGCTGGGGCCCCTGCGGGCGCGCTCTGGGCTCCTGCGGGCTGGGGCCTCTGTGGGCTGCGCGGGGGGCCTCGGTGGGCAGCGCGCGCTCGGGGCCCCTGCAGGCTGGGGCCTCTGCGCGCGCGGGGCCTCAGTGGGCCGTGTCGGAGGGCGTCGCTGGGCAGCGCCAGGGGGCCTGCATGGGGTTGCTCGGTGACTCTGTGAGCTGGGGCTTCGGCGGGCGCGCGCGGAGCCTCCGCGGGCGTTGCATGGGGGGCCTCAGTGAGCAACGCGCTGGGCCCTCGGTGGGCGCGCTTAGGGCCTCTGCGGGCCGGGGCCTCTCTGGGCTGCGTCGGGGGCCTCAGTGCGCAGCGCGCCGTTGCGGCGCCCTCGGGGCCTCTGCGTGCTGGGGCCTCCGTGGGCGCACTTGGGGCCTCTGTGGGTTGTGTCGGGGGGCCTCGGTGGGCAGCGCGCGGGGGCCTCTGCGGGCGCGCTCGGGACCTCTGTGGGCCGAGGCCTCTGCGGGCGCGCGTGGGGCCCCGGTTGAACGGAGGGCCTCCGCGGGCAGCGCGTGGGCTGCGTCCGATGTCCGAAGGCCTCAATGAGCAGCGCGTCGGGGACTCCGCGGTTTCGGCGCCTCTCTGGCCAGGGCGCGTGGGAGCACAGTGCGAGGGGGCGTCGAGCGGGGGGCCCTGTCGTCGCAGGTGGGCCTCCGGCGCCGCCGCTGAAATTCAGTCTCGGGCCACGGGCTCTCGAAGTACAGCTTGAGGAAGCAGCGAACAAGAGCCCTGTCGTCGCGGCTTGGCCTCCACCACATTGACTGAATGACGATGGCGTCTCGAGCAAGAGCGCCCCCTTCGAGTTCGGGGGCCTCTCTGGCAAGGACCTCTGCGAATACATCTTGAGGAAATATCGAAGGGGGGCCCTTGTCGTCGAATTCTGGTCTCCACCAATTTGGCTGAATTTGGCTGATGAGCCAGCATGCAGGCGCCGGTCATCGCATCAAGCTCTTCAATTCCACGGCATTGCCAGTCCTGTTGCACGGGTTGGCCAGCCTGGCGCTGAAGCCGCAGCACCACGCCATGCTCCGGGGAGCGCGGACAAAGATGCTCCGAAACATGGCTGGCTGGAGGAGAGCGGAAGGCGAGAGCTGGCAGGGCACGATGCGCAGGATGCAGACGCGCGTGTCGAACATGCTGTCCACGGCGCCCTCCCCAGACGCGTCGGAAATGATGTTCTCTTTGAAGTGGCGGCTGGTTCGCCGGCTCTTCTGTGGAGGAGTTGAGAAATGAGCGCCCGTTCTTCGACATCTGCAGTCTGCTCACCAGCGAGCGCGAGGCAGACCACCGCTGCAATGGATGGATGACTTCAAACAGTTCTACACGCAAGTCGGGGCATATTCTCTGGAACAGGCGCTGCAGACGCCAGGTAGGGAGGAGCAGCACATCAAGTTCTGCATGATGGAATTGTGATGCCCCTCCCTCCTCCCCCCCCTTTTCTCCCCCTCCTTTTCCCTCCCCCCCCCCCCCCTTCATGTTGCATTTTCCGAATTCCCAATTCCACAGTCTGCTCATGTGTCATATGCGTATGTTGTCTGGCTGGTAGTCGAATTGTACACCCATGCCCTGCGCAGAGCCGAGCAGCTGACAGGCATGCTCGCGTGGTTCGCTCGCTCGCAGGAGAAAGTCTCGATTGAAAGCGCCGTTCCTGAATTCGGGTGCCTTCCTGGCCAGGGGTTCTCGGAGTAGATCGCGGGGAAATGTCGAGCAGGGGCCCTCGTCGTCGCGGCTGGGCCCCCGCCAGCTTGATTGAATTGCGAGGAAGTCTTGAGCGAGAGCGCCGTTCCTGGGTTCGGGGGTTTCTCTGGCCAGGGCGTATCGAGGTAAATTGTGAGGAGGTATCGAGCGGGAGCCGTTGTCGTCGTAGCTGGACCTTCAGGAGCCCACTTCTAGACCCCAAGCAAACGCTCGAGCGGGAGCCTCGCTTTCGGAGAAAATGTAGCCAGCGTCGAGGCGGGAGCGCCCGAAACCGTTTCCGGATATCGAAAACAATGATCATATGGGAATGCGTATTCAACAACAGCAACAACAACATCAACAACAACAACAGCAAGAACACTAACAAAAACCACACCGATAACAACAACAACATCAACAACAACATTAACACCAACAATAGCAACAACACACACCACCACCACCAACAACAACAACAACAACAACATCAACAACAACAGCAGCAACCACAACAAACACGACAACAAAAACAACCATACCATCAACAACAATATCAACACCAACAACACATGCACCAACAACAACAACAATATCATGCACCCCAGAACCTCACTTCAGCTACGCGCCCCGGGACAGGATGACCGTTCGGCCCCCTCACTCAGATGATGCCGCCTACCGTCGTGTAATAGACCAATCAACAGTGAGGGCGGGACGCCCGATAATGATCCAGGTCATGTCGCAAAATGCATGTTGTCCTGTGATTATCGTGGTGGCCGGGATGGTCGGGGGGGATGTCTTTGAGTCGGGTCGGCCGTCTGTCGAGTGGGCGGGTGTTTATGAACACGCAGCATGGGTACATCATTGACAGAAGGGGCAGAAAGGGGTTTGGAAGACAGGCTTCCCTAACCCGTCTGGTCGGATATCGTTTGCGGGCGTAGTTGCTGGTTTCGTGTAGGCCGCGAGAGGGCCTTCGCCGCAGCTCGTTTTGAAGGCTTGGTCGGGCTGGTGTTCGGGAGAAGCTTGTCGGGGAGGTGGTTGAAGGGGACAGTAGGTGGGGCGCATCTGATGGGACGACAGTGGAGTGCCCGCGGACTACCGTTCAGGCGGTGTCGATCAGATTGGGAACGGCACTTCTCTGCGAAGTGCTCGTCGGGAAGTAAGAATTCCTGCCTCCGACGCACCACTGGTTCTTTCTTGGGCCGTCTTGGGTGGGTCGATTGGCCCTCGGCACGTCCCGCCACCGTGCCTGGGCTGCGGGTCTGAGGCCACGCGGATGGCAGACGGGGTCTCGTGGGAGGCGTCCAGGGGGCGTTTAGGACACAGTTTTTGGACAAGTCTGGGTTTTCCTGCCGGTTTGGGGGGAATTTCTCGCGGGCCTCTCGGAGATCCTTGGGAGCGTGTCGGGTGGTTGTCTGGGCAGTTGGGGGGCGGTTTTGGGTCGAAGGCTCGAAATGCTCGGTCGGGCTCCCCTTCTGGGTCTCCTTTTGGGGCTGTCCGGAGCCCCCCTTGGGCCGTCTTCAGAGCTTCTTCAGCGGCCTCGGGGCCCTCTTCGGCCGTCTGGGAAACTTTTCGGGGACCTCCTGGGCAGTCTTGGGGCGATCCAGGACGTATTGGACGTTGTTAACGTACAACCTGCGAATGTGTTGACAATGCACACTTTCGCATGGGACTGGTGCGATTGTGGCTTGGGACGCCTCTTGAGAGCTTCTTGCTTGGGACGCCTCTTGAGGCCGTCTTGCTTGGGACGCCCCTTGAGAGCTTATTGGGTCGTCTTGGGGGCCGCTTGAGCCGCCTGGAGGCCAACGTGGGCATTGTCGATCTATATGTCTGTGGTTCTAGATTCTCTGAGCGGTGTGGGGGCCCTCTTGGGCCATGTGACAGCTTTGATGGGGGCCGTCTTGGGGCGACCCAGGAGGCTTCTTGGAGCTGTTTTGGACGTTGTGACCGCAGAGGGGTCGAAAGTGCTGAAAATGAAGGCTTTCTCACGGCAATGGGCCGATGTTTGCTATTTGAGGCCGTCTTGGGACGCCTTTTGAGGGCATCTTGAATTTTCTGTGATTATTTTATATTGATGTGTTTTACGCCGTCTTGAGCGGTGCTTTTGAATTTTTCGAGCGGTCTTGAGGCCCTCTTGGGTCGTCTGAGAGTTCTCTTGGTGATCTCTTGGGCCGTCTTGAGGCGACCCAGGAGACTTGTTGGGCTGGCTTGGGCGTTGTGATCGCAGAAGAGGCGAAAGTGCTGAAAATGCAGGTTTCTCCATGTAAATGGAGCGATGCTTGCTCTTTGAGGCCGTCTTGGACGCCTCTTGAGGACTTCTTGGGGCGTCCTGGGGGTCTCTCGGGCCGTCTGGAGTCTGGAGACCAGCATGGGCGTGTCCGATCGATCTCTCGGCGGCTCGTCGCCCTCCTGGTCTAGCACCACTCCAGAGTTAGGGTGGCTTGCTATGAGCAGGTGTGTCATGGGGTCGGCGGACTTCTGCTACCTGCCCCGCGACTTCGCCTCTGGCAAGAACATGGGCCACGCGTTCCTCAACCTCGTCTCGAGCGAGGCGGCCGCCGAGTTCCAGAGGGCGTGGCACGGGCGCCCGACGTGCGCGGGCCGCCCGGTCGGCGCGCCTGGGGTCGAAATCTCCGTGGCCTCCGTGCAGGGCCTGGCCGCCAACATTGCCCGATCGGAGAACCCCCGCATGAGGCGGGTGCGCAATCCGGAGTACAGGCCGCTCGTCCTGGACTGCGGCGCACTCCACGTAGCGGGCCGCCACTGAGAAGCCCCCGATCGCTGAATGCGGTGCGATGCGCCCCCGGTCGCCTGCCGTGGGCTGTCGACAGCTCCCCCGAGCGGCTGCTGCTCACCATCTCGGAGGGTAGGGAGGGGCAGAGGAGAAGAAGGGAGTGTGAAGGAGGGGGCGTGGTCAAACCTCCGCTCGCTAATTACGAGCTTGCGCTGTCGATTGCCTGGAGTCGTGCAGACCCCTGGTACACCACCGTTGAATTCGTGGCAAACAAGACTCGTGGCCCTTGCGTGGAACTGCAAAGTGAGCCACTGTGTGATCCGAACGCGAGCATTTCTTCGATTATTGGGTTTACACTGGTCATCCTCTTCCTCCTCCCTCCTCATCCTCCTCCTCCCCCTCCTCCTCCTCCTCTTCCGTCCGCTTCTTAGTGTATTGCGAGAGTGTTCGTGGTCATTCACGCTTCTCGGTCCAGCTGCACAGTGGCTGGAAGTTCTCACCAGTTTCGGTTCAAAGCATGCTTGGACCATGGTCGGCACGTGACGGCCGATTTGGGTTGTCAGTCTGTCGTCTCGTCCTCGTTGTATCCCCCCTACCCGAGTCTGGAGCTATTGCACATGCTCAGTTTATGTTACGCTCATTGCGTTGCTGTCGGCATCGATAGGCGAAGCGCCGGCCACGCTCGCAGGACAGCCTGTGGAGCTGGCTGGGTCTGGGCGATATGTCAGCAATATGTGTCGTGCTTTCATTATCCTCAGTTTCCCTGCGCCTTCTCCCAAAGTGGCGTTGTTAAGAAACACCATCGTCGAAATTACTGCGCTTCGAAGGAGAGGGCGTGCAGGCTGATGGGCCTCGAGGGCCAGCCGGTCAGAGACAGGCCAACCTCTTCAGGGAATTGCCTTTTCCTTCCTCTCCCTCTCCTCCCCGACCACCTCTGAACCGTGGCACGCCCGTGGCGTGCGTTTCCGCATGCAGCAGAGGGAACCGCACGCGTCTTTGACTGTTTAAGCATGGTTTGTCATCGAAGGACGCCTGCGTGGCACAGAGCCCTACGGGGGGACGGCAGCCTGAAGGACATCCTGCCGCAAAGTGCATGCCGCGCCGCCCAGTATCTCGGTTTGTCGGTTTGCAATCACCCTGACGTTCCGTGCGTTGCCATCGGCGAGTGCAGGTGGACTTTACGATAATGGCTTGGACTCGCAGCAACGCGACACGCTCTGCGTGCCGACGCCCGTCGACCTCCGCAAGCTTTCGCCCATGGGCGCCAGCACGCAGAGGGCGTGCGTGTCGGCGGTGGGCGTCGGCACGCAGATGCTGCCAACGACAACTGCTCAAGAGTCCAGCTGTATTGCGAAGGCCTTATGGCAAGTGCCGCCGACCCTGAAGGAAGGGGAACGACGACAACGGCGGCGGCGGCGACGACGCTGACGTGGGTCAGAGTCCTCATGAATACTTCTTGGGGTCTCTTCGAAGCGCTCTCGAGGGCCTCTGGGGGACAGTTTAGGGGCCTCTTGGGGGCCTCTTGGAAGCCTCTTGGGGGCCTCTCGGGGCTTCCTGGGGCTTATTGGGGGCCTCTTGGGGACCTCTTGGTTCCTCCTGGGAGCCTCTCGGGGCCGAGAGCTCGAAATGTTCGTTCTGGTCCCTCGTCTGGGTACCTTCTTGGAGCCGTCTTGGGGGCCTCTTGGGCCGTCTTGGAGGCGTCTTGGGCCGTCTTGGGGCCCTCCTGGGCCGTTTTGGGTCCCTCCTGGAGCTCTCTTGGCCGTCTTGGGGCGATCTGGGGGGCCTCTTGGGCTGCCTTGGAGCGTCGGGAAGTGGAGGAGGCGAAAACGCCGAAGTTTTCAAGAATTGAAAGGAAATCTGCGATCTTTTATTTTGGGACCCTCTTGGGAGTGCTCCTGGAGGCCTCGTGGGGCGTCTTGCAGTACACTTGGGCCGTCTGGAGGCAGTCAAGGCGTCTTGTACAGATCGTTCGGCGATTCGGGGCCCTCTTGGACCGTCTTTGAAGCCTCTGGGGGCACTCTTGGACCGTCTTGGGGCTTTTTGGACCCTGGAACCCCCGGGGGGGAGTCGCATCCGACCTGGAACCCCCTCCCGGACCACCCCCCCTCCGGTGGGGGAGGAATCAAAGGGAAGGGGCTTAATTTCGCTTTGGCTGGCGCGCTTGAGGAGGAGGGCCTAGGAAGGGGAGGAGGAGCGGCGACGGGCCCAGCGCTTGAGGAGGAGGGCGCCAGGAAAGGGGGGGAGCGGCGACGGGCCTAGGAGAAGGGAGGACGCAGGGAAAGGGGACGACAGAGACGACGACTAACGAATGACGGAGACGACGACTCCAACGAACAAGCCCCTCACACACGCCGACAGCGTCGGCGGAGTCGCCAATGGTCTAGATGGCCAGATCTTGCCAACCTGTGTGGTGTCTGGCTATGTTTCAGGGGTCGCGCGCCGCAAAGCGAGGCGCCGACGACAGCCCTCCCACGAGTCACCGCTGCAGCCGCTTCCTGCACCCCCCCATGTGAGACCTGGGCCCATGCCTCTCTGTAGTATATTTGCATTTGCGACGCTGCGCCGCGCAGCTCCCCCCTCGTCTTCCCGCCGCTGCCGCTGCCGCTGCTGCTGCTGCCCCGCGCAAGCCCCGTCCCAGGCTCCCCCTCGCGCGCGCTCCGCTCGGGGATTGCTGAAGGTGTCCCTGGCCCAGGGTGGCCCCAGCTTTTCGCCCCGGGCTTTGGGTAAGAAGCGAAGGGACGGAGCTGTCGACCCCCCCCCCATCCTTCGGCTGTTTGTTCGTCGTGATTTGTTCAAGAAGTGTGTGTTCTGGGTCCTCATTGAATGATGTATTGGTTAGTTAGTCCACCAGCCTTCAGCGGCAGAGGGTACAATCGAGGGAGGGTGGATCAGTGGCACTGGCCTTCTTCTGCAGTGCTTGGGGGGACACGATGTGAATTGTCACCTTTCCCAGTTATTCAGGGATTCGAAGATATCGATCCTTCGGGACCATCTGAAGACGACCCAGGACGAAACATTTTCCCCGGGGATGGTTTCGAGAGCTCCTGGGGCCCACTTGACGAAAGAATCGTGGCGCTGTATGTTTTGGCTCCTGCATCCCTCTTCCTGATAAACAACTCCTTCCTGTCGCAGCACCAGACGTGTCCGCAGGCCAGCCTGGGAGTTTCCGTTGAGAGAGACTTCCTCGCAAGTTGCGATCTTGAAGCACAAAAGCTCCAACAGCTTCAGCGATGGAGGGCCAGTCGTTTTCGAGATGTGGCTTTCGTCGCAGCGACGCGCACACTCGTCCTAAACGTTTGCAGCCGCTTTGAAGATGTAGGACCTTTCGTTTTCAACATGTGGCTATCACCTGAGCGTCTCGTGCCTTTCTCTGCACAGCTCTGCAACAGCTTCAAGGACGGAGGCTGTGTTGTTTTCAAAATGAGGTTCTCGTGTTAGCGCCGCGAACGTTCGCCTTAGAAGCTTGCAGACGTTAAAATTATGGATGGCGGTTCCTTTTCAGACTGGGGAATTCGCCTTCGCGACGCGCATGTTCGTCCTACAAGTTCGAAGCATGCACGAAGATGGAGGATGGCTCGTTTCCAGCGTCAAGCAGCATAAGTTTGAACCAACACAGCTGTTCAACGGTGGGGGCAGGGGGGGGTACTCTTTCACAACAGGGCCATCGTCGAGAGTTCGTTGAACTGCATGATCATGCGCTCGCACTCCTTATCGTTCGCTTGAATGGCATGGCGGTCTCATCGGGTGCTCGTCTGTCAAGGAGACGCTTCCCGTAGTGAACGTAGTGAAAGGGAAGGCCTGTAGGGACATGAATAGAGGGAGGTATGTAGCATCGCTGATGCAGCATCGCTGATGCAGCATCGCTGATGCACTTTGAATTATCTCTTGTGCTCATCATCCTCCCCGTCTTCCTCCTATCAAGTCCACCGCATGGGCGATGGGGAAGTCGTGGGCAACAGCACGGCCGACCACGGAGCCTACATCTCGCTCTTCAACCAAGCTGCTGTAAGGCACCCTTGCACTCATGGAACCCTGGGAGACCCTGTTCAACTGTCCTGGATTGTCCTAGCAAGTTCATGGCAAGTGCTCGTTGGTTGCACATCAGGCTCTATTCGAAAGGACTACCTCCCGACTGGCGCAGCCCGAGGCGCTCACGAAAGCGCTCCCTCCCCGCTTTCCGTGGCGGCACGCGAAAGGGACGTGGGACGAGGGTCGGCGACGGGCCAGGGGGCTAGGGGAGGTCAGAGGGGGCAGCCCTTCCCAGGAGGCGGCGGAGCTCTTCCGAAGTCCTCGGGCCTCCAGAGAAGCCCCTTGCGGCGTCGGAGTCAGCTCAGAAAGCTTCTCGGGAGGCCAGGGGCCTCCTGAGCCTTCGGGGAGGGCGGCCCCGGCCCCTCTGCCTTCGCCCTTGGGCGCGCCGCCGAGAGGGGGGCGGCGTGCTGAAGGCGGGAAGTCTTGAGGGGGCTCGGAGGCGTCTGACAAGGCCTCTGAATTCGAGGGCGGGAGACCCCCGTGGTTCAGAAGGGCCGCCCTCCAGTGCGACCCCGTTCTGCGCGCCGCCGACGTCCTCCGACTGCCAGGGGCTAGAGGGGACAGTCGCCCAAGGTGGTGGGTGGTCGGAGGCAGCAGGAAGCCCGCCTTGCCCCGCAGCCAGTCCAGCCTGCCATAAGCGCAGGCAAGTGGCACACCATTTGAAGACGTTTTTTTGCTGAGTCCTGCGGGGGCCTAAGAAATCTTACACGGCGCAGGAGGTCATAGACGAGTAACGCAGCATTCGGTGGCAACATCAGGTTTGTGACAACGTTTTCTTATCCCCCGGAGGACTTGCTACTCTTTCACCCAACCGTTCTGTGCATGCGCGGAGATGTCTCGGCACGAGCGCACACAACTGGCGATCTGGGTACGACTCGCCGTGGGGAAAATGATCCAGGATCTTCATGATTGCCTTTCTTATATTCTGTGTCGAAGGAAGCTTGCCGAGTCTCGACTGAGGTGGCGACGCTCTTCCTCCGTCTCGTCGTCGTCGTCCTCCTCCCCTTGCCAGTGTGACGCCAATGGAGCCTGAAGGCGCGGCTGCCTGCCGACTGCCAAACGAGGACAACAGGTAGTGACATCAGGGGGCGAGTAGGAGCACCCCACCGCCCTTCCCCAGCAGGGCCTTGGTTCCTCCTTCCTCTTCAAGGGCGGGAGGGAGGGGAGGGTTGCTCGAACGCACCAGCAGAGACCAGCACGTGCATGAGCGTAACTAGTCGGTGGGCAGCGTCGATCCAGGGGGTTCGTGGTCTATCTTCGCACAGAGCTGGCTGTTCCGCTGATGTGCGCTCCGCTCTGCCATATCATTTCCGCTGCCAGACTTCGTGCAAAGTGCACTTTGCATTGTTCTTGTTGCAAGGGATGATCGGGGGGGTGGGCAATGCACACAGAAGGCAACATGCTGCCCCCCCCCCCCGCCGTCCCTGTCAAAAACTACAGCACGGTCATGGCGGGGAGTCCGCGCATGATCCAGATATTGGTGGAAAGAGCACTTTGTATTGTCTTTGCAAGGGATGGTTGGGTGCCCTGTCGAAACCTAGTGCAAAGTGATCGCGGGGCGTCCGCGTCTGATCCAGTGTTTGGTGCAAAGTGCATGTTGTATTGGTTCTTGCAAGGGGTGGTGTGGGGGGGGGGTCGGCATTGTCCCGGGTTTGTCGCTAGTCGGGTGGGGGACGAGGTGAATATTGATAAGGAGTAGTGATCTAGCTAACCCCCCCCCCCAAGAGGCGGTTGTCTCGCTCACTCCCACCCGCCCTCCCAACACACAACTAAGTAGCACCAGAGCCTCAGCACAGCACAGCATAGGCAGATGCTGCCATCGAGAACCATCGGGAACCAATGCAAACCCCAGCCAGGCGCGCCACGCCCACGAGGTGCGCCGCGCGTGCCAGGGCAACCCCACCGTCCCTGTCAAATAACACTTCAAATTGATCGTGGGGCGCCCGCGCATGGTGAGATACTGGCAATATGATGGCACCCCCATCGTCTGTCAAAAGACCATGTCACGTGATCGCGGAGCGCCCAAACATGATCCAGAGTTTGCCAGGATGGGATGGTGGCAGGGGTGTTGCTCTGTTTTTGTTGACGGGATGTTGGCGGGGGATGGCACTGTCCCTGTTGTGTCGCTGGTCGAGTCGGGGAGGGGGTGTGCATCAGTAAAGATCAGAGGGTAAATTCCGACAGGAACGCCGCAAGCCGCCTCGCTCACTCCCGCCCGCCCTCCCACCATCTAAGTATCACCCGAGATTCAGCATAGGCAGAGGTCGCCATCGGACGGACAGCCATCGGGAACCGATACAGACGCCAGGTGCGCGACGTGTGCAGAGTGCGCCGGGCGGCGACAGGCGCGCCAGCGCGCATGATAGCACACATCGGTCAATACGTCGAGCCCCACACCATCCCCATCACAAGCCAGAGTAAACCTGGGGCGGGGTGGTCAACATGGCGCTCCAAAGCAAGTCACATAAGTTCTGAGCAAAGCAAAGCATTGCTTGGCGTTGCTTGGAATCGTTGCGTGGCATTGCCTGGCATTGGGAACCCCGAGGGACCAGAGCAAGAAACCCGGGCGAGAAACCCACGGAACCCCAGGGAATCCCGAGGAGCCCAAGCAAGGAACGAAAACCAAGGATCCCGAGGAACTCTGGGGAACCCCCCTCTGGCGAAGCACCCCAGACCCACTGGTTTCTTCGCGAACATCTAAGAACATCTAGGCAAAGCGTAAGTAGCGGAAAACTCGTGCGAAGTAATCGCGGAGTGCCCGCCCCTGATGGTGCAGATTTCGCCACCACGTGCGGTTTGCATTGTTTTTGCAAGGGGTGGTGATAGGATGACCGCATGTTTCCTGGTTGTTGGCCGGTCGAGTAAGGGAGGAGGTGTTTGTCAATCGACTGGCTTTCGGCCCTCCGCCGCCGTGCCTGGGTTGTGGGTCATGGGCCGCTGGGATGCTCGTTGGGATGTCGCAGGAGGCCTGTCGAGGGCCTTGTGGATGCAGTTTTGAAGCCTCTAGGGGGCCGTTTAGGGGCATCTTAGGGGCGTCTTCGGGGCCTCTTGGGGGTCTCGTAGGGGCCTCGAGGGGGCCTACTGGGGCCTCCTAAGGGCCTCTTGGGGCAGAAGACATGGGTTTTCGGTTCGTGCTCCCCCTCTTGGGCTCGTCTTGGGGCTGCTTTTGAGCCGTCTTGGGCGTTTGGGGGGCCGTCTTGAAGCCCTCTTGGGCCGTGTTGTGGCCCTCCTGGGGGCCTCTTGGGGCGGTCCTTGGGGCTTCTTGGGCCGTCTTGGATCGTCGGGAGCTCGAAAACCGAAAATCCTATAATCCATGATTTTGCCCTCTCGGGGCCCTCATGTGAACGCTCTCAGGGCTCCCTTGGGGCGTATCGGAGGCCTCTTGGGCCGTCTTGGGACCATCTTGGGCGTCTTGGTGCGATCTTTGAGCGTCTCGGGGCCCGCTTGGACCGTCTTCTGGGCATCTTAGGGCCCTCTTGGCCAGTGTTGGGGCCCTCCTGGGCCCGAAACCATCACGCGAAAAGCCCCGAGAAGACGCGGGAAGGCCCAGTTGATTTGTGAATTTGTGGTCTCGGCCCCTTGAAGATTCCTGAGGAGTCAGGACTGAGGCTGAAGGGATTTGGCAAAGCACCCGAGGACACTTTCAATCCGTGCCCAGCAGCACGGTGGCGGGTAAGAAGCAGTGATCAACCCCTTCCCGAAGGGGAGGAAGGGGGTTTGGAATCACGACACACGCCCAAAGGGCTGGTGGGATTCAGAGGTTTGAAAGAGCGTGTTCTACCGCTGCTGGCGGAAAACCGGGGGGGGTCACTACCAGTTCGAACCCCTCCCCCCCCCCCTCCGGAAATCCGGGGGGGGTCACTACCGGTTCGAACCCCTCCCCCCCCCCCCCCAGCTCATCATGAAAAGGGGGCGGGGGTCACTACCGGTTCGAACCCCTCCCCCCCCCCCTCAAAAACCGGGGGGGGTCACTACCGGTTCGAACCCCCCCCTCCCCCCCCCTCCAAAACCGAGTGGGGGTGCGGACAGTGGTGGGGACGGTGTTGGTGGGGACAGTGGTGAGGGGATAGCGGGACAGTGGTGGGGACAGTGGGACAGTGGGACAGTGGTGGGGACGGTAGTGGTGGGGACAGTGGTGGGGACAATGGTGGGAACAGGGGGGGACAGTGGACAGTGGTGGTGACGGTGGTGGTGGGGACAGTGGTGTGGGGACAATGGGAATGAGGTGGAAACAGTGGGACAGTGGAGGGTACAATGGTGGTGGGGACAGTGGTGAAGGCGGTGGCGAGGACGGCGGTGGGACAATGGGACAAAGGTACAGTGGGGACAGTGGTGGGGACAGTGGGGACAGTGGTGGGAACAGTGGGACAGCTCAGTGGGACAGCGGAGGAGTCAGTGGGACAGTGGGGACAGTGGGGATAGTCGGGCAGTGGTTGGGGCCGTGGAGACAGTGGGGAGAGTGGAACCGTGGTGGGAACAGTTCTGGGGACAGCGGGGACAGTGCGACAGTGGTGGGGCCACTGGTGGGGACAGTAGGGGCGGTGGTGGAACCAGTGGGGACAGCGGTGGTGAGGACAGTGGTGCTGGGAACACCAGTGGGGGATGTGATGCGGACGGTGGTGGGGACCGGGAGTCGGGGGGGGTGGGGGGGCTCGAACCGGTAGTGACCCCCTCCGGTTTTCCGGATCCGAAGGGTAAGGGGGGGGGGGGGGAGGGGTTCGAACCGGTAGTGACCCCCCCCGGTTTTCCGGATGCGGGGGGGGGGGGGGAGGGGTTCGAACCGGTAGTGACCCCCCCCGGTTTTCGAGCGGAGCGGGAAGGGGGGGGGGGGGGGGGGGTTAGGGGGGGGGGGTTTGCCGGGGGAGAGGGAGAGGGGGGGGGGGAGGGGTTCCAGCAGGGGGGGGAGGAAAAGGTTGGCAATTTTCCACAGTAAAGCGGCGGTGGATCACGCTCTCTCAGAGGTTTCGATCTCTCCTTCGCTGCTTCTGCTTCTCTAAATCTGCGACTTCTTGCGAATCCTGCCGGTGCGGGTCCAATCGTTGCTGGGATATCCGGCACCCCCGCCGGTCCGTAACCATTCTGGCTCAATCCGTTTCACATCCAGATATTTTGGCCCATTCCCAAGTATGTATTTCGTAACAAATCTTCCTGCTGGTGCTGCCATCCACGGTCGCATATTGTGCTCTCCTTTTTTTAATCCTCCTTACGTTCCTCTCCAGATGGGGAGCATGCCTCCGCCTTACTGAGGTGACAGCAGATGTACGTGTACGGACATGCGAAGAGGACCAGCCATTCCCAGACAGTGATTGCAATTCGACAGGATGACATTCTCTCCATCATGGAGCGTTGGGCCATCAGTATTCGGGAAATTCTTATGCGGATGCAGGGCGATCGCGACTTGTTTGGAGGCGATTCGCTCATGGATACGGTGCATCGTCCCTGCATATTCAGCGTTGTTGCATTTGTTTGGGGCATTTCGGATGTGCCTGTTGGTCAACGGGGAAGCCGAGCAGACCAGTCTGCTGGTGCCCAGGCAAAGATATTCACGATGGACAACCATAAGCCCATCGCGATTGCTCATATGCGGTTCTGTCACTACAACCTCGGTATAAACAGCGTGAAACCTGGTGACGTGTTCTGCTTCCCGCTGACGCCCCCGCATTTCGACGTCGTGCTCCTCAACATGGTTCACAATGCGATGTTCACGCAGAAACCCAAAGAGTCCCATGGCCTGCCAAACCAGCCAATATTCAGTGCGCACGAAGCCACTGAATTCTGCCGCGTGGTGTTCTTACGCCACCCGCAGCAGCACTCAAGACCGAGACAAGGGAGTACGCAGGCCCGGAGCCTGGGTCGACTAGACATAAGAGTGACCCTTCGAAGGAGTGACCTTTGGTGCGGGCCCATGGGGTTCCCCCAATCGCCGAGCGCGATGCTAGTAGCGTCTTGCGCGCTTGTGTGTTGCCACCCCACGCGCCCCGTTAAGTCGCGCTCCAAAGGTCACTGTTACCCAGGGTCTCTCTTGCGTGTAGCCGACTGGGGATTGCGAGTGTCATGACAAGGCCGCGCTGGAGCGGCAGCACATTTTCAAGCATCATTTTTTTTGTGGAGGCGGATGTTACCAAGGATCACGAAAACTCTAGCAGGAAGTGCGCCTCTGCCAATCCGCTGATCTGTTACGCACACATGTGCAATGTTCACGGCCACTTGACTGGAAATGGATGTGATTCGGGTAAGATATTGTATTCAGGTTATCGAAGATGATGTCTCGATTAGATTCCATTATTGCAGGATATGCTTGCTAAGGCGGGCGTCTGACTGTTGCCGAAAAGGCCTGGCTTCAGAGCAGGTATCTCTCAGGGAGCGGACCTCTCGAAGCTTCGATTCAACCTGGCTCATGAAGCGTGCCTTGAAGCCTGGAGGAGCTCGAGACCACGCCGACAATTCCACCGCTCAGCGCTGGACGAGTCACAGGGCACCAAGGTTGCTTGATTAATCCTGCAACAGATCTCTGCCTTTCACCCCGTCAGTGCAGAGCTGGTGAGAAACCGCGCACTCACCGAGCCACTGCAGTGGTACATGTACCAAGCTCATGCCGCGTTCCCACACAGCTCACAGGAAACCAGCACAGTGGTGCGCCGCGGCAACACCCGAGCGACGGTGTCCTACAGGACGGGGGTAGTCATTTCCAACCTGGCCTTGCTTGGCGGGCAGCAGGGGCCTTCTGACTCCCTTACCCGACCCACCTGTCGTCAACGGCACGGACTCGTTCATCCTTGATACGGACGTGACGTTGTCATGGAAGACCCACAAGACAGTTAGACCGATGGAGGCGAGAGCTCAGGCTCGGTGCCCCTTGCAGGCCGTTGCCTCGCATGGGGGTTATTGCGCATATGGGCAGTAGCGGGCACTACCGTGCATGACCCCGCTCTTGGGACCAGGCATTTGCTGATGAGTTGCACACATGTTGCAAGGGCAAGGGCAACAGCCCCAGCACTCGGAGGTTGAGCCAGCCAATCATCCCAAGCCGGACACCAGTCCCAAGAACAGCCTAAGAGGCAGACAAGCCAATTCAGCTGACGAGCCCGACCCGACCACCGCGTCGAACCTGCGGGAAGTGGCCGAGTCCGAGAGCGAACGTTTCTTGGCGCCCCACAGAGCTTTTCTGTTGGCATTGCTAGGCTGCCCAGCTGCAGCGTCAGGTCTTGCAGCCGCTGCCTCTGATCGAGCGGGGCAATGGTGCCTCGAAAGGGGTCAAATAGAACGTGTCGTCCTTCGTTGCTGAGGACGATACCCCTGGGCTTACACGCCCACGGCAACAGTAAGGCAGGGTCACGGCCAGTGTCAGGTCCGCCTCGCGTCGTGTGGGCTGTTCCCGAGAAAGACGCCTAGTAGCCCTCGCTGGAGGAGGATTGCTTGCCTGAGGTTACGGGCCTGCCTTGGGCACTACGCCGAGGGGTCGTTTCCCTGACGAAGGTGACGGTGGCACCCAACCGCCCAAACGAGCTTATTGGCCGCTTCCGCTTCGACGCCATACCACAGCGGCGCACGGCGGCGCTTTGGCTTTGCATCGCGGGCGAGCAGAGGAAAGCACAGAGGCGGGGCTCGATGGCCCATTGCCGCCAAATCACGTTCTCGATGACTTGGCGGGGCCAGTCTGGACCATTAACGATTTCACGGGAGATGTTGCTGCCGCGGCCCAAGTGGACCGTGACCCCACGGGTGTTTTGTTGGACCGATGTGTGGCCTGAACAATTCGGAGTACACGTGGACGGATTCACATGTGTCCGCGAGGACAGCCAGGCCCACAGCTACACGGCCTTCCCGCATCGCACATCCATTGTCAACGAGCCAACAAACACGAGTGATGAGCTCTTTTGGAGCGTTACACGGGCCGAACTCATCCCGATCAGCAAGTCCCATCCCGAAATTCAACGCCCCCCATGGGACATTGCACATTACAGTTGATTATGCCCCATCGTTCATTTCCGTACGAATTCACACCATCACAAACAAACCGTGCATTGATGTCCTTCATCTTTGTCAAACAGTGTTACGCGCGCACATGCGTAAAGCCATTGTGCAAGAACTTGTTGCCCAACACAAACAACAAGACAGCCATCAAACAAACAACAACCACACAGCATACCAAACACACCAAGGAACATTAGCTATCTAGTCATTTCAACGTTGGAGACTGCAAAACCCTTATTGGTGTGTTGTTTCACATGTTGCATTCTCTGCCCGCGCGCATTTGTTGAGATCGCACGAGAGCCATAGGAGTTCCGCAATCTCGTCCCGAAATTGCATGTGCATTTCACCTTCGCCGTGCACGCCTAGTGCACGAACCCGTATCTAAGTATACCATGCGGGCCAAACGCGCGCGCCACCACGCGCGCGCGTCGAAAGCCTTCCAGGACCCATGGTGCTCGAAGCATTTCAAGATAGAGTCATTCGAAAACATACGAATACCAAACACGCGTTTTTCAACAAGAAGTACGCTTGGTTGTTTTGAATGTCTGCTCCCGCGCCCTTCCTTACCATCATCCGCATCAGCGCCGTCGCATCACCGCCGTTATCGTCATCTCCAATCGTTGCCATTTCCACCATTAGCCAAGCACTTTCATCACTAACACGTGGACGTCATCTTCGTCATCATCGCCACCACCACGGCTACGATCATCATCGTTGTCGCCGTCGTCGACGTCATGATTTCGCGTTCGCCTGGGTCACCGACCTCCACTGAAGTGCCCGCGCGCCAGCTCGGCGATTGAGACGAGTTGCGAAGTTTCCATCGGCAAGCGCCATCGCGGCCGCATCAGGTGTGCCAAACCAGCTGGCCGCCTTGCGCGAGAGCTTGCGTGCGCCAGCGCGGCGGCAGAGATGCGCCAGCCAGCCTAGCCTGTCACCGCAATCGCGGCGCATAGGTTTCGCAAAGCAAGTTGCGGATGGGATTGTGGAATGATTGCACGAGCAACGGTGTTAACGATTCATTGTTTACGAAATTGACTATTGCACACCATGAGTTGCGCTACATGAGTTTGTTATTTTGAGAAGAAGCCCTACCCACCCACCACCCACCCCGCCCACATTATTTGGGGGTATAGTTTTCCTTTGTATCATGCGCGGTCGCTTATCCTAAATATCAGCGAATACAATGCTGGCCAAGCCGGTAAGAATCCCCAGGATTGAGGATTGGGGTTTGAGGGATTATTAGTCCAAGGATTTGAGGGCATTCCAACTCGTGCCTCGGGGCACGGTGGCGGATTGCACTACGTGCGCTGCACCGCATAGATCGTTCCATACGGATTGCACGACATCGTTTGCAACATAGTTCGCTCCATATAGGCGACCCATGTATTACAACATGTAGACTGCACCGCCTTGACTTTTCGTCGGGAGTGCGCGAACCTACTATGTTGGTCCCGCGCTTGCAAATATAGCTGTGTTTGCTCAGTCTGGACTCTGGCCGCCTTTCCTCGGCTTTGCCGGCGGACTGAATACGCGTCGTGATGCGCAAGACCGCCCTCATCACTGGTATTACCGGGCAGGATGGTTCGTATTTGGCGGAGCTGCTCCTGAGTAAAGATTACGAGGTGCACGGCATCATCAGGCGATCATCTTCTTTCAACACAGCCAGGATTGACCACATCTTTGACAAGGTCCATCTTCATTACGGTGACCTCGTGGACAGCTCCAACATGGCCTCCATCGTCGCAAGGGTGAAGCCAGACGAGGTCTTCAATCTGGCGGCACAGTCGCACGTGAAGGTCTCGTTCGAGGAGCCAGAGTACACCGCCCAGGCAGACGGGGTGGGCACGCTGAGGCTGCTAGAGGCTATCCGCACCGCGGGCCTCGAGAAGACCACGCGGTTCTACCAGGCCTCCACCTCGGAATTGTACGGCATGGTGCAGGAGATTCCCCAGAAGGAGTCGACACCCTTTTACCCACGCTCCCCCTACGCAGTGGCGAAGATGTACGCGTATTGGATTGTGGTGAACTACCGGGAGGCGTACGGCATGTTCGCGCTCAATGGCATCCTCTTCAATCACGAGTCTCCGAGACGCGGTGGAACGTTCGTAACCAAGAAGGTCACGCACGATGTGGCTTTGATCGCTGCGGGCAAGAAGGATATAATTGGTCCTCCTCATCCTCCTCTTCTCCCCCTCCTCCTCCCACCCTCCCTCTGAGGATAAGCTCATCCTTGGAAACATCGACTCCTTGCGCGACTGGGGCCACGCCCGGGACTACGTGAAGGGCATGTGGATGTTCTTGCAGCAGGCCTCCCCCTCCTCCTCCTCCTCATCGCTTCCCAGCCCCCATCCTCCTCCTGCCCTCCCTTGACAAGGAGAAGCCCGTCGACTACGTGCTTGCCACGGGCAAACAGTACAGCGTTCGTGACTTGGTGTCCTTGTGCTTCGAGATGGTGGAGAAGCCCATCACCTGGCGTGGCGAGGGCCTCTCGGAGGAGGGCATCGACGAGAAGTCGGGGCAGGTGAAGGTTCAGATCTCGCCGAGGTACTTCCGGCCCACGGAGGTGGACACACTGCTGGGTGATCCCTCCAAGGCCAAGAAGGAGGTTGGCTGGGAGCCCGAGTGCTCCTTCAAGGAGTTGGTATTCGAAATGATGGAGTACGATATGAAGTCGTGCGGCCTGCCGCTTCCCAGCAGTGCGGCAGAGGTGGTGAAGAGGCAGGACAAGTGGTCGTGGTGACCCGCTGTGCTGTGCCTTTGAGAGGAGCCGTACTGCCGAGACTCCGAGCGGACATGGCCCCGCACCGCGGCGGCCCCGAGCCAGAAAAGAGCAAGCACGTCGCCGCTTGCTCGCGCCGGGGGTGCCGAAAGCCTCGCGCGAGCCCCCCCCCGCCGGAGCTGGAGCAGCTCTCCCCCGCTTCCCTGGCCGTGCGGGCCGGACGCAGGCCTCGCCTGCCGCTCTGCACGCTTTAGAGCGAGCACCGCCTTCACGTCCAGTCGGCAGTGCTCGCTCGCTGGCTCGCTCGCTCCTCGGCCGTGCGCCCGAGGATGCGGCTGAGAGTTCGATTAGTTCTAGGCCTCCCAGCTGGGGTCCGAGCAGATGGGGGTCGACGGATCGCTCAGCATCGCCGATGTGTCGTGGATGCGGCGCGATCCTCCGGCCCCAGCTACTCGGACCCCAGACCCCATTTTGGATGCTTCTAGTATTGTTCTTCGCAGCCCGAATATTTTCCTGGCGGCGCCGAGGCGCTGGAGCGCCGCGATAGCTCCGCGCAGCTCGGCTGGGAGGCGCGCGATGTTTTTTCTTGCAGGTGATTGTGTGCTATGGTGGGCACGAATCCCCCTCATCATCCACATCAGCATATTAATAGATCTTCGTCATCATATTAATCTTCATATGCATATTTGTCTTCGTGATCAGCAGCAGCGCCAGCAGCATCAGCATCACCAGCAGCACTGTCACCATCATCAGTCACATGTCGGCACGCTCCTCACAAGGTTTCTCGCCCCATAGGGAGCTCAGTTCGCATGCTGTCCCACCTTTAATTTCGGCACACCCTTGCAAACTTCATCGCCCCACAGAGAGCTACACCGAAGGCTCGCATGCCACCGCCGCACCAATTTCGGTACACCCCTCAAACGCTTCGTGGTCCTGTGGGAAGCTCCACTGAAGGCCCCAGCGGGAGGCCCGTATGCCACCGCCGCACCCACTCCGGCTCACCCCTCACACGTTTCGTGGCCCTGTAGGGAGCTCCACTGAAGGCCCCAGTGGGAGGGCCCGCATGCCAACGCCGCGCCCATTTTGGGTCACCCCTCACACGTTTCGTGGCCCCACGGGGGACTCCACAGAAGGCTCCAGTGGCAGTGACCGCATCAGTTCCCGCTTTTCATTCGGCACACCCCTCACACGTTTCGTGGCCCTACGGGGAACTCCACAGAAGGCTCCAGTGGTGGTGACCGCATGAGTCCCCGCCTCTCATGTTGGCACCCAACACGCGTTTCGCAGCCCCATAGGGAGCTGCACCGAGGGCTCCAGCGGCGGTGACTGCATGAGTTCCCGCCTCTCATTCGACCTCTCACACGTTTGCTTTGGGGGACTCGCAGGTGCAGATGGTTGTGCCTTTCGCCAGGCTAATTTCAAGAATGGCGCTCCCGCCTGGGCGGTAGCCCCACTGTTCGATGGCCAGGCGTCCAAGAGGGGGGTGAGGACTGGTGTGTGTGTGTGTGTGTGTACGTGTGGATATCGCCAGGGCCGGGATACCTCCCAGATGTTATTGCCCTTTTTGTTTCAGCACGTCCCCTGGCCTCCCCCCGTTTCCGCGCACATGCCTCGGGCCATCATGCGCTGTTTCACGGGCCCGTTCGCGCCCGAATTGTGGGCACGTCTGAGGCGAAACGCACGCCTAGGAAAGCAGACGCGTGTCTGTTCAGGGCCTACTGTCCACCGCGATGTCGCAGGCATGCCATTTAGCCCACCTAGTTACTGGGCAGACGCCAGTGGCCGCCACGCGCGTGCGCGCGAACCAAGGTCGCGAATTGATTATGAAACCTGCAACCGAAAAGCTGGGCCAGCGTTTTTTTGCTAACTTGCAGGGAAGATGGCCCAGTTTCTTGAGCACGTTCTCCCATCCAGCGTGAACAACCGAAACCTGCCCAGGCTTGTTGTAAGGAACTTCCAGGAAGCTGGCCCATGTTTCTAAGTGATGGGTTTTGGCTGTCGCAAGATACAACTGTTCTGAACCTCCTGCAGGAGTTTCTAGCACGCCGTTGGCCCGCTGGGCAGACGAATTCAAGAGAAGGGGCCCTGACATGTAGCGGCTCGTATCGTCGCGCCGGAAGTCTGTTGCCGCCCTCGTCGAGGCCGCTTCGGGGGTCCTCGGGCTCTAGGACGAAGAGAAAGACTTGGGGAATGGGATCGAGAGTTCCGTCAAGCAGTGGCGAAGCGTCCTGACCTACAAATAGGTCCACCAAAAAATGCTGTAAGGACCTATTGTAGTTTGCACTGAGTGCCCTTAGAACACTTATGGCTGAGACCGCTTTGTCTTGATACATCGGCTTCGCGCTATCAGATAATTGCGTTTGAGATTCAAGCATCATTTTATCGTTTCGCTCGCTCCGCTGGCCCATACTGTCGCACCGTTGTCGGTTGCCCGTGACGTGGGGTGCGTTGGAGTTGACGCAATGATTGTGGAGTTGGTTTCGGGGATTCGTCGCAGACTCCTGCGGTGTTGTCTGGGCAATCGTGGGATATCACGGGGCTGATAGGTGCTGTGGTTATGTTTCTGTGGGGTTGTTGGTTATGCATGGTCGCCTTGGGGCCATTCCGCAGATTGGAACTTGTTGTTGCAAGCCCTTTACTTTTTGGAGGGTGGCGGCTTGTGAATGCGATCGAAGGAAGAGAGAAGACATGATTATGGTTCCTTCCCCCTCTATGTTTCTCTCCGCTGCTATGTGTCAATCGTGTGTGGCGGGAGCGGAGTTTTGGGGTAGCCGTGGACAAGCGCGAGCGTGTCAAAGTTGGGTGGCAGAGGAAGAGGAGGTAGTTATTGTTGCGGAGCGACCTGAATCCAGGATATACATACATACGTGCATAAATGCATACATGTATACATATTTGTAGTTATATATGTATATATATATATATGCAGTTGCATATGTGTAGGTATACACATGAACAATACGACGCGTAACAATAACAGTGGTAATACGAATGCGGATATTTGCCATGCTAGCAGTAATCGTACATACGCCTGGCGAAGGACCCCACCATATGCAGTTGCGGGCACCGGTGCTGTATGTACCGAAATCGGTGGAGCGCCCTATGGGGCCACAAAACATGTGAGGGGTGTGCCGAAATTGGCGCGGCAGGCGCATGTGAGCGCTGGCATGTGGGTCTTCGGTGGAGTTCCCCGTGGGGCCACGAAGTGTGTGAACTGTGTGCCACAAAGGGTGCGGTGGGCGACGCGAGTGTTGGGGCCACGAAGCGTGTGAGAGGGGTGTTCCAAAATGGGCACGATGGGCGCATGCGAGCGCTGGTATGTGGGGCCTTCGGTGGAGGCCCCGCTGTATGGGGCCACGAAGCGCGCGAAGGTTGTGCTAAAGTGGATGCGGTGGGCGCGCGCGAGCGCTGGCATTAGGACTTCTGGTGGAACTCCCTATGGGGCCACGAAGCGTGTGAGGAGTGTGCTAAAATGGGCGCGGCGGGCGCATGCGTTGGCAGGTGGACCTTCGTCGGTGGAGCTCCCTATGAGGTCACGAAGCGTGCGAGGGGTGTACCAAAATTGTCGCACTGGGCGCGTGCGAGCGCTGGCGTTTGGGCTGCCGGTGGGGTTCCCTACGGGGCCACAACGTGTGAGGCGTGTGCAAAAATTGATGCGATGGGCGCACGCGAGCGTGGGCAGGTGGGCTTTCGGTGGAGCTCCTTACGGGGCCACGAAACGCGCGAAGGGGTGCCAAAGTCTGCGCGTCGGGCGCATGCGAGCGTTCGCATGTGGGCCTCTGGTGGAGTGCCTAATGAGGCCACGAAGCGTGTGAGGGCGTGCCAAACTGGGCGCGGCGGGCGCTTGCGAGCGCTGGCGTTTGGCGCATTCGATGGGGTTCCGTAGGGGGCCGCGAATCGTGTGAGGGATGTGTCAAAATGGGCGCGGTGGGCGCATGTGGGCGCTGGCATCTGGGCTTCTTGTGGAGCTCCCTATGGTTTCGCGAAGCGTGCGAAGGGTGCACCAAAGCGAGGGGGGGGACGGGAGGAGCACGAGCACGAGCAGGGGCAGGGACACGAGGAGGACCGGAGGAGACAAACCGAGAGCACGACAACACAAGATGGTTGGCAAAAAAGAAGACGCGGAGGACCCTTAATTCTCCAACTCCCGGGGCGGTTTCCTGGCGGCCTGGCCCCGCGACGCGACCGCGGCGAGGTCGCACGCCCGCTGGCCGAAGGTCTTCAGAACGGCCCCGCACAGAGCGTAGCCGAGCCTGACTCGCGCGCCCCTCCCTGCGGGCGCGGCGGGGCCAGGGGGGGAACGGCCCTGACCGAGACGAAACCCTTTTCCGCCGAGCTAAGCCCACGCGAGCTCGACAAACACAAATGCTTGGACGAGGCTCGGCCATGCGGGTGTTTGCCTTCACGAATTCTCTCCAATTGGCTCTTCGCCCGGGCTGACCGAGGGCGCCCTTGGCAGGCGGCCCGAAGCAACTCACCCGGGCGAAGACTTTCGCGGCAGGCTCCGCACCCCACACCGAAAATGACGGACACGCTTGCGCGCGACAGGGATTCGATTTCACATCGAACCATGGCCACGTCTGAGACGGGTCAAATCCTGTAGCACCCGACGCCTCCACCGCGCCGCCCACGCGGCCCCCCGCAACTTCGAGTCGCCTGGCTCGGGCTCAGGCTCTGGAAGCGGCGGCTCGGCGGCAGCGGGCGCAGCGGGGCTCTGCGCGGGGTCGAGACCAGCTTGCGCCCTTTCTCCGAAGCCGACTGCAAATTGACGTCGCATTGGGCTGACCAGCGCGCGGATCCCCCGGCGAGACACTTGAACCCTCCGGTGCAAATCTGCATCGGCCTCGCGCAGGGCACGCTGGGAGCTCCCATCTTGTCATGGCACACATGTCCGCAGAATCGTTAGGCCCTCTTTTTCCCGCGGCGTCGTCTCGCCGCTGCTGGCGCCCGACGGCGCGCAGCGAGCTGCTGTCTCGCAGTCGCGACGCCCCCGGGGCCGAAGTTGGACCAGAAGGGCGCCAAAAGATCCATGGCCAAACCCTCTGGGCGCGAGCGGTCCGCGGCCAGACCTGCTCTCGGCCCCGTGGGCTCTCGCCCCGGGCCGTCGGCTGCCCGGCGCGCCGCCCGCGCGCCCCGCGAGGACCTCCCGCTCGGGCGGGCGTCGCGCATCGAGTTCTCCCCGGCAGGGCCACCAGAGGGCTTGCGGAAAAAGCTCGAGCAACGCGCGGCGCGCGCGAAGCGGTTGACGGCGGGGGCAGGCAGCGGCGCCTTTCCCAGGGCGGTCGCGCGCAGGATCCCCCCCCCCTGATGGCCACGGCCGCCCGGCGGCGGCGCATATTGCGGGCCCGCAGGAGGGGGGCGACGGCCCTCGCCAGGGAGCAAGGTTCACCGAGTTTGCCCGCGATGCCTGACCCAGGGAGCTGGCCCGCCCGAGCAGCGCCTCCTCTCGATTGTCCAGCCGCTTGGACTCGCGCCGCGGGCGACCCGCGCGCGTCGCTGGAATCCTTTTCGGGGCGACCAGCTCGCGTCGCGGGAACTCCGCGCCGCGCTCTGCGCGGCGTCTCGCTCGCCCATCGTCGCTTTGCCCGGCGGCCAGGGCCTTGCCCGCTATCGGCCGGCCAGCTAGCTCTTTTTGCCCCACGCAGCGGGCGACTGGCGCGCGCCGTTGGGACCCCCGTGGGGCGACCAGCTCGCGTCGCGGAGCTCCCTCGCCGCGCTGCGCCCGCGGCCTTGAATTTTGGAGCGCGCGGGCAAGGATGCGCAGGGAAAGAGGGGGGGGGGGCCTTCTTGGACGGCCCGGCCGTGCTCGAGCCCCCCCCCCCCCCACCCCCCACCGAACAGATCGCGGACAGAGGGCGCCGCGCCGAGGGCCTTATGCTGCGCCCAAGGCCCCAGCGGCAGCCCCCCCCACATGTTCGCGGCCCACTCAGGAGCTCCACCGAAGATGGCATTCACGACCGACTGCGGCACTCACGACAGCACATGGTCGGGCCTTTCGCCACGCGCATTTTTGCTGCAGCGCGGCAGGGGCAATCCGCGCGCGCGCGCCCGAGCGACGCCGCGGCGCGGAGTCGCAAATTAGCCCGCGCGCAAGAGGGCAGGGAAAGAGGACGAGGGCAACTCGCACAGCGGGGCTGCGGCGGGCGCGCTGGCGCGGCCTGGCCGAGGGCCGGCAGCGGCCGCGGGCCAGCTTCGCGGCGCGCCCAGGGATGGGGGCCAGCAGCCGCAGCGCGGGCGCGGCCCAGACAGAAAGCGAGGGCGGCAGCGGCTGCGAACCAGGCGGCCGGCGGATGGGGGGCGGGGCAGCGGCGCGGAGCCGGCGACAGGGAGACGGCCAGCGCCGCTGCGGCTGCGACGGGCTCAGGGCACACGGCGGCGGACGGCGCGGCAGCCCCGAGGCGAGGGCGCCCGACGGGCATCCGTCGCGGGGCGCAGCGGAGGCAGATCTCGAGGCGAGAAGGAAATACGAGCGCCACTCCACAGCCGGCGCGCGGCGCCACGGCAGGAAACGCGCGCGGCGCACGAGCGGGGGCCTGAGAACGAGGGGGCGGGCCCAGCCGGCCGCCCAGGGCGGCGGCGCGGGCAGGGCGGGAGCGAGCCGCAGTGGCGGCCCCCCAGGCGGGGCAGAGATACTGCGGCCGCGGCAAATCCGCCGGCGGCGCAGGAGATGCAGCGCCGGCATGGCCCGGCGCGCACGGCGCGCACGGCGCCTTCAGCGCAGGAGCGGAGGGGGGTGGCCCGCCCACGGCCGGCGCGCGGCGTCGCAGCCTATAGGGCGGCGGCGGGCGGCGCCCCTGGCCCTGCGGCCGCTTTCCTCCGGGCCTGGATCTGCCAGCAGTAGCTCGCGAATGGCGTGCGCCGGGTCCGCCAGCTGTGCTCCGCGACTGACGTGCGCTGGGGGCTGATTGGTCTGCCCCCCAGCTGGCGCCCCTCGCTGGCCTCCCCGGGCGTCCGCTGGCAATTATTCCGGCCGGCTGGGCTCCGCGGAATCCTCGGCGATTTGCAGCCCAGGTGCGACGGCAGGGGTCGCCCTCGCGCCCCGGCAGCGCGGCGTCGCGATCTCTGGCCAGAGCGGGGCTGCATCATCTTTCCAGCCGCGCTGCATCGGGACGTCTGATGCCCTGGCTGTCCAGAAAGGCCGCCAGGATGCGAGCGGCGAGGCGCGGGGGGTCGGTGCCTCCAGTCGTGGCCCTGGTACTTAGGAAGCCCCCCCAGGCCTGGTCGAGGTGCTTGTCGACCGTTTTAGGCTTGCCCTTGCCCGACACCCCTCGGGCGATGACGTCCGCCAGCGCGACGCGCCTCCCGTCCCAGGGGTACCTGGTGGATACTCCGTTGGGTGGTACGTCGCCGTCGTATGCCAGATCCAGGAAGGCTGGGCGCTCTTCCCGCGCCCAGCACTGAGTGCCCTTCGCCCGTGCCTCCCAGGTTCCATGGTCCGCCTTTTCTCGACGAGGCCCCGCCGTGCCTCGTCGATGTAGTAGAGTTTACGAGCACGGTCTACCATGATGTGGGCAATGTCCCAGTCAAACCAGCCCCGTTTCGCCGAGGCGCGGATCAGCTTCGCGGCCCCCGGGGCCAGGCTGGGAGCGGCGGGCGGCGGGGGCGGCGCCAGGTCGGCCAGCGCCGCGGCCAGGTTCTCAGGCTTCACCAGGAGCTGAGCGCGCGAACCGTGCCAGATATCAGCGCTTGGAGTGCTGGCCAGGTGGCGCTTGGCTGCAGGAGGTGGCATCCGCGCAGCGCTTTGGGTCCCAGAATTTGCAGAGGTTGATAGGGCGTCCTCGTCCAGCCACGCGGGCACCTCGGCGACACCTTCGGGGAGGGCCAGATGGAAGTTGTCCCAGGCTGCGCGGTTGTCATCGGACTGGCTAATTTAATGAATGGCAAATGGCCCATTCTAGTAGGTGCGTTTGGCGGAACTGCAGGCATGTCCCGCCCCAGGCCCATGCGTCTGGGTCTGGGAGGCCTGCCGCTCGAACGCGCCCATTCTCCCACAGAGTCAGGAAAGTGGCTGAAGCAATTTTCCCCGACGGCTGTGGGCGTTGCATTGTCGGCGTTTTCGGGCGAGCATGTGGAGCAGAAGCCGACCCATTGCAGTTTGAGGTCGGGACCACAGATGGAGCTGACGCAGACATTCAGGTTGGCCAACTAGAATACTGTCGATTGGCCACCGAAAATCTTAGCACGACTCTGGCCCGCTGGGCCGGCGAATATTGTTTTAAGAACGTGTCGTGTGGTAGGCTTGCAGGAAAGCTGGGACTGTTGGTTCTTGTTCGACTCTGGGAGACGATGTCTCGACATGGTGGTTTCGTCAGATTCGGAGAGTGTGGGGGCAGTGAAGAAATATCAGGTGAGGGGAGGGAGAGAGAGAGAGAGAGAGGAAGAACAAAGGAAGGACTGACGCATTCAGGGCGAAAGACATGCGCTCGAGCTGTGGGCGCGCCGGCCGCCGCTGCCATGTCGGGGGCACCCGTGCCCGGCGCCGTGGCGGCCGTGCCCGCTGCGGCGCCGGCGTTCGCCGGCGCCCCCCCGCAGGCGGCGGCCGCCGCTCGTGCGAGAGCGGTCGCCGCCGCGCCGCCGCGCCGCCTCTGCGGGCGCGCGCGGTTCGCGGGAGCCGCCGCGGCAGCGCTCGGCTGCGGTGCGGGCCGGCGGCGCGGGCCGCGGCGCAGGGCAAGCGCGGCGGTGGCGCGCGCGGCGGCCGGCGGGGTGGACGTGCTGGTGCGGAGACGGCTGCGGGCGGGGCCCCAGGATGCCGCGCGCGCCTGGCTCGGCTACGTGTGGAGGCAGGGCGGCGGGTTGGTGCTCAGCTTCGCCGAGGGCGCCTCCGCGGGGGACGGCCGGCTGTTGGTGCCCGTGCTGATGAGGGAGGAGTTGCAGGAGGTGGCCCCTCTCGACGCCGCGGAGGGTGCTGACGCCGCGCTCGGCTACAGCGTGACGGAGTGGGGTGCCTTCTTGGGTTGCAGCGACCACAGCGGCAGGCTGCGGTTCGCCCCCGATGCCAGCGGTTGCACCATGTCGTGGAGCGTCCGCTTTTGCTGCGACCCCGCCCTGGAAGGCTTCTTACGCTGGCTTACGGAGCTGCTCGTGGGCACGACGGCCTCGAATTTGCAGGCCGTGTTGGAGGAGCCCCAGCTGACCATCAAAGCCGACGAGACGGAGCTGGCGGCGGGGCCCGAGGAAGCGCTGGAAGCATTTCTGGAGTTTGTCTGGCGCCGCGGCGGTGGGCTCCCAGGCCTTGTGCAGGTCGTGTCGGAGGGCGATTCGGTCACCCGATCCGGGTTCACGAGGACCATCCTGCCGCCGGGGCTGTCGGAGAGAATCCTCGGAGTCTCCCGCGACGGCGCGGGTGGCATCACCGTGACGTACACAGTGGACAACCCTGGCATCCTCACGGGGTACCAGGTGAGCGACGGTGAGAAACGTGACATCGATGGCGCGGCCATTCGCGCGCGTCAGGCTGCCTGTGTGATGCGGCGCGCCAGAGCCCCATATGTGAGTTCCACGCGGCGTGCCGCGCTGACGCCCCGCGTCGGCCACCGCCGAGGTCGCCGCGTCCTCGTTGCGTGAGGCCCGTTCTCTCCTGGTCGCCCAGGTGGTGTCCCACGAGGGCACCGTGAGGCTGGAGCCCGACGGCGGCGGCGGCACCGTGCTGCGCTGGACGGTCAGGCAACCTGGGCGGGAGGCGGGGGCGGTGCAGGCGGGGCTGGTCCTGGGGCGACCTGCGGCCGTCTCTTGGGGCGGTCGCTGGTCGTCCTGCGGTCTTTCCCCACCATCCTGTGGTGTTGGGTCATCGTTTTGAAGGGACAGCGCCCCGCGCCCCTCCTCTCTCCTCCTCCTCCTCCTCCTCCTCCTCCTCCCTCCTCCTCCTCCTCCTCCTCCTCCTCCTCCTCCTCCTCCTCCTCTTCCTCCTCCTCCTCCTCCTCCTCCCGCTCATGCCTCCTCCTCCTCCTCCTCCTCCTCCTCCTCCTCCTCCTCCTCCTCCTCCCGCTCATGCCTCCTCCCTTGCGTGCCTCTGCTCTCCGCATCAGTCTGCCATGTCGGCGCGCACCTCACACGCTTCGTGGCCTGAAAGGGAGCTCCACCGAAGGCCCCAGTGACGGTGTCGACATGCGTCCCCGCCACACATCTCAGCACACCCTTCATGGCTCCATGGGGAGCTCCACCCAAGGCCCCAATGGCGGTGTCTACATGCATCCCCGCCACACATGTCGGCACACCCCTCGCACGTTTCGTGGCTCCATGGGAGCTCGACCGAAGGCCCCAGTGGCACAGTCCACATCGCATGCGTCCCAGCCACACAGTTCAGCACATCCCTCACACGTTTCGTGGCTCCATGGGGAGCTCCACCCAACGCCCCAGTGGCGGTGTTCGCATGCGTCCCCGCCACCCATGTCGTCACATCCTTCACACGTTTCGTGGCTCCATGGGGAGCTCAACCGAAGGCCCCAGTGGCACAGTCCTCAAGCGTCCCCGCCAGCCACTTCGGCACACCTCTCACACGGCGCGTGGCCCCATAGTGAACTCCACCGAAAACGATATTCATTGTATAACTTCGCAATTGTATATGGTTGGGTCTTTTGCCGGGATGATTTTTCGGACAGGCCCCGGATGAAGACAGATCCTGCCAAAGCGTCTTGGAACGCTTTCCAGGCGTTCTGGACCTCTCTGGGACGGCCGCAGCGCCCGATAGACGTCCTCCAGACCCGCCAGCTCTCGGAGATGCTCGACTATCTTTTCCGACTTGGTCTTAAGTTGGCTTTATTGGGGGTCCTGAAGTAGTAAGATATGCGTGGGTACGTCATAACCCACAATGCACATGTACCTCATAGCGACTTTGCGCACTACAGCGATTGTGTACATCACGGCGCCTGTGTACAACACATGGTTTGTGAGGTGTACTTTGCAATGCTTGCGTGCACCCACCATGCGCGTCTGTGTACACCACTGCTGCGGCTGCAACGACAGTTCTGTGCGCCGCAATACCGATGTACACCGCACTGTCTGCGTACACCATAGCGCACGCCCGCGTGCACCGCGGCACCAGTAGTGCCCGCGTGCATCACAGGCCCTGGGCTGCCTGGGATCGCGCACTGGACCAGGCCGGGGGCGATGGCGGGGGGAAAATGCCAGGGCGCGGTGATGTTCTAAGTGGTCGCGCTGGCAGGGGTGCGTGCGGCCCTGACAGCAGAAGCATTCCCAGGCAGCCAAGAGGCATTCTACAGTCGGAGCCTGTGCAAGGATTATATGACCAACACTGCCCTTGCGTCCTTGCCCATTCGGCCCGAAGTTTCGCAAATTGTTCACGCTTCGCATATCCCCACCAGCGTCTCCCTGAAGACGACGACTTGTATTGGGGCTGGTCGGGTTACGCTTTGTACCGGCCCATGAATATATTTTGTCGTGTTGAGCTGGCGCCGTCTCGGCGACTCCTCGCATTCTCGACGCTAAGATGCGTCTCCCTGAATTCCCCACCAGTCCGCTAATTAACTCTGCATGCTTGCATGTGCGGTCGGCTGTCGACAGTGACGCCTGGGTTCGCAGATTATCTGGCTTTGTGCCCCAGTCAGCCCGATTGACACGCCCTCTGGACTCCTCCTTGCGGGCCGCAGATCAAAAAAAACATCCCCACCAGCTTGCCCTGGCCCCGGCTTCTGCTTGCCCGAGGTGATACCCGTCCGCTCGTCAACACTTTGTGTGTCAGCCCTGTGCTGTCCCATGACGACAGCCACTCTCCCTCTGGTGACAAGGGGGCGGCGGCAGAAGCACCCCCCCCTGCGCACCACCCGCGTTTGCTGTCCAGCCGTGACAGCCACCCAACTCTCGGTGGCAGGGGGAAGTCGGCAGAAGCAGCCCCCCCCCTGCACGCCGCCCGGCCTGATGTGTCAGGCCCCAGTTTTGGCAGCTTCAGCTCCGGTGCGTATAGCTGCGACACCACAGGACTCCCCCATGAGGCGCATCCCGCCGCTGGCTCACTCCAACTGGGACCTCAGCGGCGAGTTACTGCGACCCCACGATGTAAATGGTGCTTTGCGGCGGTCAGCTGCGCCCCCCTCTCTCCGCGCAGGTGTTCTCGGCGAGTAGCAGCTAAAGATGTGAATGGTTTCTTGCGGCGGTCAGCTGCACCCCCCTTCCCTCAGCGAAGGTGCACTCGGCGAGTAGCAGCTACCCCTGGGCACACCAGGTGGCTGGCCACGCCCCCCGGCTCGGCTGCAGGCTCTGGCCGCGGGGCGTGACGTTGCGTCCCTCGCCGCTCCCCTCTGGCCCGGTGGGTGTCCCCCACCCGTGCCCTCGGGGCTCGCCCGCGGCGGCCGTGATGGCCTGTGGCCCTCTCCCCCCAACTCGCCCCGCGGGTCGCGCTGCTCCTGGTCTTCTTGATCATTCCAGCGTCAGTTTCCACTGCGTGTGGGGGACATCTGGTGTGGGACCACCCTTGAGCTCATGGGCAGCGCCATGCGGCAGTTTGGGGTGGCTGGCCACATCAGCTTCACTTCAGAAGGACCCTCCCTGGCAGGCAGCGCTGACGTCTCCACCACCATGTGCCGACCCTCACCAAATGTCGGCGGTGCTGCACGCCGTCGGACCTCTTGGCGGCAGGACCCGGTGGCACAGTTGCGCCTTGGGCTGTCGCTGGCCTCCGTCGGCACTGGGAGTTGGGCTTCGGAGGCCCTGGCTCTGAGTGGTTCAGCCTCCACCTGTACAGCCTGTGGTTTCCCCCCCGCGCACCGTCTCGGCCGCCAGCGGGCCTATCCGCTTCAGGTGCCGGACTCGGTGCGCCTTGGGTTGCCGCTGGCCCCCCCCCGGCTGGGTGGAAGATTCCGAGGACAGAGCGCTGAGTGGTTCAGCCTTCCGCGCTCTCGCAGCCTTGTGTCTTCCTCCGCGCTCTGCCCGGTTACACCGTGCAGCCGCTCGGCGTGGGCAGGTGGCCTGGAGTCTGGCGCCGAACTGGCGACTCATTCCGCTGTCTTCGCACACTCTCCTTGCAGCTCGTTTACTTCGGTTCACGCTGCTGCGCCTATGTGCGTTTGCTTGTGAATTTAGTTCATTTTGTTCTGTGCATGTGCAGCTGCGAGCTTGTTTTGCAGGTGCGAACTGGCTTGCCGACGTTGGCGGCTGTGTTCGCAAATTCGCACCGTGCCGCGTCCTGGACGCCGCTTCCGCTCCCTGACCGTTGCCTTGGAGCCGCCGACCAAAAAAGTATCCCCACCAGCTTGCCCCGGCCCCGGCTTCTGCTTGCCCGAGGTAATACCCGTTCGCTCGTCAACACTTTGTGTGTCAGCCCTGCGCGTGGTGCCCATTCGGGCCCGTGTTGAGTCAACCTGACACCTTCTCTCGCACAGGTACGTGGTGACCCGCGCAATTTTGGCCGCGTCGCGGCTATGCCGTTTCCCGCATTCGTGCGTACTGCTGCCTCGGGGTCTCTCGGCTTCCGCCACCCTGGGAGTTGCAGCCTGCCAATGCTCTCGCCTCTTGGCGTCAATTCCTTGGCCGACGGTCCTTTGGACCACCCTGGTTCTCGCACTTCGCCGACGTCCGGGGCTTCGCTTTTGCATTTCTCATTCCTACCTCGACTGACGGTTCGTTGGCCACGGCCACCCTGGTGCCCACGCAGTCATCTGAGGTACGGTATCGTGTTTTTTCTTTCGGAGCTGTCCCTGGCCGTCGTTGGCTTTCCGACTTTTGGCGCCTCCGGCGGACTTGCAGCTTTGCGCGCTGGCAGTTCCCCTCAGTCTCAGTCCCTTCAGCCATCCACCTGCCGTTGGGCCGCTGCGTGAGGCCTCAGCCGGCGCGTAGCTGTTGCCTCGCGCGTCGCCTCAGCTTTAATTTTCTCGCGCTTCCTCTGCCTAATTAGTCTCTGCGTAGCCCGCTTTGACCTGACTCGCCGCCGGCGCGCTCGCCCGCGGCCGCTGACAAAAAAATATCCCCACCAGCCCCATGGTCCTGGTTGCAGTTTGCGTCGCCCGCCGGCAGGCTTCGGGTTCTGCCCCGCTTCCTGGCACCACCTCGCGCCGCCCAGCAGCTTAGGCAGCTTGGGCAGCTTAGGTTCGGCCGTCGGTCCCTGTGCGCTTGGCAAGTAGGCTCGCGCGTAGCCCGCCCGACCTCTGACATTGCTGGCGCGCTCGCCTGCGGCCGCGACGAAAAATATCCCCACCAACCCATCCAGAAACGATACCCAGGCGCGTTGCATTCATCAAGGAATTGCCGGATAGCGCCGTCTGCGATGCCATGTTTGGTTCGCCCACTTTGGTGTTCATCATCGGAGGTTTCTCTTAGCCCGTTGCAGGCCCAAGCGCGGGCCGAATGTCAGGGCCAGCGGAGTAGCAACGAGCGTACACAGCCATAGCAATTTCGGCCGAGGGGCTTAATTTGCATATCTAGTGAGTAGCATGCCCCAAGGAATGCTCAAACGAGGGATTCGGTCTCAAATGCAGACCCTTCTACCATGGTAAGCATGGCGCCAGCGCATCGTTGTGTCGTTAGTGTTCGCACTCGCGTTCGTCAGCAGAGCACGCATAGTAACAGAGAGGGGAGCAGCCAGAAGACCGAAGATCGGCACGAGCGTCTCCTGAGCACGCTGGAAAAATTCAGGGGGGCGTCGAACCCCCCTATGAAAGTCGGGGGGGTCGAGCGACCCCCTTGGGCGCAGGCGATGCAAATGCCCGAAAGAGTCCCAAGCACGGGGGGGGAGCACCGCCTGGAAAGCATCCGCGGGCGCGAGCGCCCTCGGGCTGGAGACAACAGGGGCCGGCGTGGCGCGCGGAAGCCACCTCCGCCGCCGCCAGCCCCACGGCCCCCGCCGCAGCGTGTGCCCAGGTGGCGCCGCCCCGCCGGACCATGGTGAATCGAATCAACGCCGGATTGCCGAAGCACGGGGCGGTCCGAGGGCGGAAGCGCAAAGAAGGAGGAGGACCGGGGTCAGCATCGTCTGACTGGTCCCCATGCCCACTTGGCCACGGTGTCTCGGCCCCACCAGTCCGTCCCTTCAGGCGGGGGCAGGTCCCGCGAACAGCAGACAACCCCCACCCGGGGGGGCAAGCCGGCCAGTGGGACCAGGGCCGTGTCGGTGGGGATGGGGACAGGTCATAAGCGATGCTCAGGAGGGGATTGGGAAAGGGAGTCATGGAATCTGCTGCATGTAGCTGGTTTCGGCCTCGTCGACCAGGCGTTCTCCTCGATGCACGGGCGCTTCCGGCGCCGGGAGGCGCCACCAGCCACTCTCCTTTCCTGTCCCTTCCTGTCGTCCGACCCCAGAGGAGGCAATTGCCTTACCGACCACCTATCACACGAGCAAGCTTCAAAGCCCACTCGCCACTAGGCGCAGCCGATCCCCAGCCAGGTGCCCCCCCCGCAGGACAAAGCCCAGCCTACTCACTGCAAACACACTCGACGCTCGGAGGGCTGCGCCGACCTGCCGCCTGCCAGATCTGGGGAAACCTGGCCAGTAGGCGCCGCGGTCCCCGACCGCGCGCCGCGGGCAGGGCGAGGAGGGGAAGGAGGAGGATGAGGACCAGAGCAACCCAAGATGCAGCAAAGATGCTGCAATGCGCACACCCGTCCCAAGTCTCATCTTCACAAGCCCCAACAAGATTTGCTCTCCACTGCAGGAAATGCTTCATTGGAAGACGAGCTCCCCGTGGTCCTGCAATTCAGGCGCGAGCCTCGAGCCCCGTGTTGAAAAGGAGTTGATTGCACTGACATGGATGCATCTAGGTAGTTACGAGGGAGGACGGTGACGAGGTAGGACATAAAGTATTGGAAGGTGTTCAGCGAGAGCCAAAGTTTGAAAAAGCGTTGCCCACAATGCTTGCAATGTGCATCATGGCCAAAAAATCAAAGAAAGTCTCAAGAAAGAGCCCTGATCTGAAAATGAGCCGCCTTCCATCCGTATGCCTGCTGAACAGTATGAGATATCTCAGTAATAGCACAAAAGAAATAGAACGCGAAAGTGGTGCGTTGAAAAGGACCCAACTTCCGCCCGTGTAACTGATGGAAGCATTTCAGACCAATGTACGCGGCGCTAAGGCGAGAGCCACATTCTGACGCCTCCCCTTCCCCATCTATCTGTATAACTTTTTGGAGTTGATCCGACAGTTGTGCGCAGCGTCCAGGCGAGAGCCACGTTTTGAAATTGACACCCCACATTTGCGTAGTCTTTTGACATGTCAAGCTTCGGGGTCATCATCGGGGAGGTGGTCTCAGGCGAAACGGCTTGCCCGCCATACGAGGACTGCTGATCAGCTGTACTGAGAAGGGATGGAAGCGATACAACCGTCCGGGAGGAACATCTTGGTTTTTGGCCGTCTAGGGGCCATCTTGAACCCGTCCTTGGGCCGTGGTCTGCAGGTGGCGTAGAGGCCGCTCTGTTCAAGGCAACGCTGGCAGCTTGATGCCTTCCTCGGTTTTCTTACCCCGCCGTCCTGCCGCAATGTGACCCGGCGACAGGAGAGACCGAACCACCATGAGTTGCGAATGATGTTGGCGCTGCCCCGCCGAGCGCCAGAGCTGGCACAGAGCCCCAGTGCCAGCAGCGGGGGCAGCTCGGCAGACGTGGCCGCAGCGGCGCTCGCATGCCTGGCGGGTTGCCGCACCGGCAAGCAAGCCCTGGCCCTGACGCCGCGAGCGCCCTTCCCACGGGCCCGCCGGTGGCGGCCCGCGGTGCCCGCCCGCCGTCCTCCTTGAAGCAGGTCTTGCCATGGCCGGCCGGGCCGAGCTGAGGCGCCAGGTCGCCCAAGTCGGGCTGCTCGCCAGAGCGAGCGATTGGGAGTCCGCGATCCTCCTCCTGGGCCGTGCCGCGGGAGCGGGCGCGCACGACGCGAAGGGCCTCGTGATGCTGCACAGCGCGGTCATGACCGCGTGCTCCCGTGGCGTGCAGCCCAGCCGCGCTCTGCTCGTGTTCGAGCGCATGCAGCAGGCGCGGGCCAGCCCCGACCTGATCGCCTTCAACTCGGCCGTCAGCGCGTGCTCCAAGAGCAGTGACCCTGCACACGCCCAGCGGCTGCTGCAGGAGGCGAGGGCGCGGCGTCTGCGACCAGACATCGTGACGTACAACGCGGCGATGTCGGCCTGCGAGAGGGGAACGTCGCCGCAGGCCGCAATGAGCCTCTGGGCCGAGCTGCGGCTGGCGCGCCTCGCGCCCGACCCCTTCACCTACGGCACCGCGGTCGCGGCCTTTGCCAGGGGAGCCGCCGTGGCCTCGGCGCTGGAGATGGTCGAGGGCATGCTGCGGGAGCGACGCGCCCTGAGCCCGGTCGCCTGCAACGCCGCCCTGAACGCGTGCGCGCGGGGCAGCCGAGCGGACCGCGCCCTGCGGCTGCTGGCCGAGATGCGCGCCGGGGCGGTCGCTCCGGACATCGTCTCCTACGGCGCGGCCATCAGCGCGTGCGAGAAGGGCGGCCTCCCAGAGCAGGCGCTGGGGCTGCTGGCGGCCCTGCGGCGGCAGCGGTTGCTGCCCGACCTGGTGGCCTGCAATGCGGCCATCAGCGCGTGCGGGAAGGCTGGGCTCTGGGAGCGCGCGCAGGCCCTGTTCTGGGCGGTGGCGGAGTGGCGCCTGGGCCCCGACGCGGTCTCGTGCAACGCCATGGTCAGCGCGTGCGAGAAGGGTTGGCAGTGGGAGGCGGCCCTGCTGCACATGAGCCTCATGTCCTCGTGGCGGCTGGAGATCTGGGCAGCGAGAGCAGCGCACTTGCACGGATCCCGGCCAGGCCCATCTTGTGTCCAGCATCGTCAGTTTGTGCTGGCCTTTTGGCCACGTCAGGAGGGCTTAGGCACCGATCTTGGGCTGAGGATGAGCCTAGCCAGGACCAGTGGTTATTTGCATAGTTCTCGCCCCCCCAGGAGAGGAACGCCATCACCTGTAGCGCTGCCATCAGCGCCTGCGAGAAGGGCAGGCAGTGGGAGGCGGCGATGGCCCTCCTCCGGGAGATGCCAGAGGCAGTGATTGAGCCCGGCGCCATAGCACATTACGCGGCCATCCGAGCGTGCGAGGTCAGCGGGCAGTGGGCCAAGGCCCTGGACCTGCTCGAGTCGATGCTGGGAGCCCGCGTGGACCCTGCTGCTGCCAATAGCCCAGACGCCGGCTGGTACGTGCACGGCTTCGAGGCTGGTGGGCCTGTGGACGTTTTCAAGCACATCGTTCTCGTGACGCTGTTGCAGCAGATGGCGGCGGACGCAGACCCCTTCACCTTCGTTGACATGCACGCTGGTGCTGGGGTCTACGACCTCACCTCCGAGGAGTCGCTTCGGTGCCGGTGGTTTGAGGAGGGTGTGCTCCGGCTGTCGCACGCTGCCGACCGCTGCGGCGAGGATTTGGTTGCAGACTACCTGGCCGCTGTGTGGAGGTGCAACAGGGCCTTGGGTGCCTCCCCGGGCGCCCTGAGCTTCTATCCTGGGTCGCCTGCGCTGGCGTGGCAGTGGCTGAGACCACAGGACAGCGCCGTTCTCTTCGAGGCCGCCGCCGAGCCCTACGAGGCCCTGAGGCGGAGCCTTGCCCTGCTGGAGCGAGGGGCACGCCGCCGCCTCACGCTGCTGAAGGATGACTCCTACCTGCGGCTCACACTTGGGCGGTTTTCCTGGCCCAAGGGGCGGCAGCTGGTGCTGATGGACCCGCCATACGACTCCATCACGTCCCATGCAACGTGGAATGTCTTCGTCATCAGGCACCTGCTACACAGAGCGCCCTCCAGCTGCGTGGCCCTGTGGTACCCGCTGGTTGACCAGGAGCAGGTCGCAAGTCTGCACAGCCGGGTCCGCAGCCTCGCCGCGGGCAGCGTGCTTGTGGCCGAGATGCAGCTGGAGACCTCGCGGGCGCGTGGGGCGGCCTTGCAGGGATCCCAGGGCGTTCAAAACCACAGGGGTTCTGGCGAGGTCTGGCCTTTCTAATCCTCCCCCTCGTCTCCCCTCCCCCTCCTCCTCCCGAGATCTGTCGTCGCGAGATACCACGGAGATGCGAGCCGAACGGAGCTCCCGAGCCGTCTTTCTGCTGATTTCTCTTGTCCACGTCGATATGTAAGGGCCCCGCGGAGCGGAGCGGACCACCTGAGGGCCCCGCAGGCACGAGAGGAGGCAACCAAAAACACCCATCGCTGATTTGTGCTCACGGCGCCTGGATGTCAGGGCCAGGGGACGGTGGGGTGGAGGACGATCTTCGCCATCCCGGGGTCTTGGGCCGCCCTGAGGATCAGGCGTGCTGGTCGCCCGGGGGGGCGCCAACTGCCCGCCTGCAGCCGTTTTTGGCCAGCCTGTGTGCTGTGCGGTTGCGTGTTATTAGTGTGATGGTGTGTGTGCGTGTTCTGTGTTTACGTGTGTGTTTGTAGTGTGTTTGTAGTTGTGTTGTGTTGTGTTGTGTTGTGTTGTGTTGTGTTGTGTTGTGTTGTGTTGTGTTGTGTTGTGTTGTGTTGTGTTGTGTTGTGTTGTGTTGTGTTGTGTGTGTTTGTGCGTGGTGTGTGTGTGTGTGCTTGTGTGCGGTGTGTGTGGTGTGTGTGTGTGAATCCGGGTAAAGGAGAGCCAGGTCGCGTTGCGAAGCAAGGTGGTAGTACAATTGCGCACTTCCCGTCGTCGGTTGATTCACTTGTCTGCTGAATTCAACCCCACTGGCGCGGCAAAAGGATCAATTGGCATACATCTGTATATACTATATGGCTGAAGGATTGTCAGTGGAAGGAGCTTTTCACCAAACACGCAGGCCGACTCCAAAGGGGAACAGCGGGGAAGGGAGCACAGAAGGGCAAGGGCAAGGGGAAGAAGGGCACCCGCTAGGGACAGCACCGGCCGGGGGACGAAGATACCGATATCGAGGAAGTGAATTTTGTCGAGTTCAACGTTTTCTGCAAGAATGTACAAATTCAAAATACAGGCAGATTGGGGCAGATGTTGGGCGAACTCGAGGGTCTAGATTGGGACGTATTGTGTTTAAGCGAAGCCAGGGCGACCACAGGAAATGTCGATTTAGAAGGGGGCCATCGTTTAATCTCCGCAGTGGGCGACCAGAAGTGTGCAGGCGTGGCTGTGTGTCTGCATTCTCGCCATGCTGATAGAGTTCAACAAGTTCGTTCGCACGATGGGCGTATTTTTCGCTGTTGACGTCACCGCGCACGGGTGTGAGTTCACAATAATCGCAGTATATATTCCCCACGCTGGTTACTCACGTGATTATTTGTTCGACATCTATACGAACTTGCAGGCTGAGGTGGACATTGGCAGACGTGCTTTTCGCAGACTCGTCGTGGCCGGAGATTTCAACACTCAGGCACATGTTGGAGAACGTGGCCATTTATTACAGCGCTTGGCCCATCCAAACAACATGATCATCAGCAACGCTGCAGACACACAAAACGATCATCTACATACTCAGTGGAGTTTTCGCAGCTCTCTTGGGTTTAAACGGCGCCTCGATTACGTACTATGTGATTATCGTGTTGATTGTCTGTCATGTGTCCCCGTTGACGATTTTGACATGGGTTCAGATCACAGAATAGCGCGCGCTCGATACGTAGTCCGGCGGGCGCCGCGGCGTCGAAGAAGTGGCTCCAACCGCAAACCCCGATGGAAGCCATCAGTGGGGCAAAACGGGAAAGACCGAGCTTTTGGAGATGCAGTATCTACTTTGCTCCGGGACAAGCCTGCGCCAACCCTGCAGAATCTGGAGGACGTGGTAACGGAAGCAGCCAGGTCTGTTGCACAGGCCGGTGGTCTTTCGAAACGCCGGCCGTGGCGCGATCGTCATATTCTGGACCTGCGCCGGCAACGCCGTCAAAGCCGAAAGCCAAGCAGAAAGAGCGCGATTGTCGAAATTGATCAACAAGAAGCACAGAAAGGCCATGATACAATTCTCCGACACGCGGGCCGCGGAGAAATTGACCGAGTTCCAAAGATTATGGAATTTGCCTCATATACGTATGTTCCCAGCTCAGAAGAGTAGGAGGTGCCCCATCAACAGCGAGACGTTCCAGACGTCATTAGAGCAGATTTTTACCACCGAAGCGGAAGACGAAAGAGCGGCATGGTCAGACAGCTGTTGCGACAAAGGGCCTTACGACGTAGACCCGTTCACTTTTGCTGAATTTCGCTGTGCACTACAGAGGATGAAGAAGGGCAAGTGCGCCGACAGGCGAGGCGTCACATTGGAAATGTTTGTGCACGGAGGAGACGTTCTTCACAAGGTTTTGCTGGAGGGGATGAATGGCGCGTTACGCGACGGTGCCCTTGACCCGGCATGAAAAGAGACTTTCTTCACGACGCTGCCGAAAACCGGCAACCGCCGCGACGTGAAGAATTGGAGGCACCTTGTCATCCTGAAGATAACTAACAAGATCCTCGCGCGCATGCTTGTCGAAAAATTGCAGCCGGCGCTCGACGCCGAGCAACATTTCGACCAGGTTGGTTTCCGGCCGCGCCGCTCTGTTGATGATGCGTTCTTGGCGTTCGAGGAGGTCTGTTCGAAGTCTTGGGAGCACAACTTGCCGCTATAGATCACCAGTGTAGACCTTGCGAAAGCATTTGACAGGATCGAGCACCACGCCCTGTTCGATGCGTTTTGCAAGCAAGGAGTTTCTGGAGAATACATCCGGCTGCTGTCAGACATCTACCAGCACCAGACTGGCACTGTCAATGGCAGCACGAACTTCTACGCTTCGCGCGGGGTGGAACAGGGGGATGCATTATCTTCGCGGTTAGTCAATGCTGGCTTGGAAGCCGCTGTTCGCGACTTCAAGAGACGAGTGGCTGGAAGCGGCACTTCAGTCGGCCATTGGGAGAAGTTGCGCAACATGCGGCTTGCAGACGACATCTTCTTGCGCGCAAGCTCCGCTGGAGAAGCCATTCGCACGTCGGGCGTTCTCGCGCAGGAGCTAGCGCCAGAGGGCTCTCTCTGAACGCGAGAAAGACCAAGACCGTTACCAGCGACGCCAATCTTTCCGGCGCAGAGGACGGGGCAAGTTTTGATTTTGCCGGCGAGCAGCTGATAGCCATGACCGGCAAAGACTATCACAAATACCTAGGTCGCAAATTCTCTGGTGACCTGCGCAATCGCACGACTCGCAATGCGAATTATCGGACGGAGTTCGCGCGGGCCAAACATCGCGCGAACAGCCACGTTTTAACCGACAGGAATATCTCTCTGAGACTCTGCCTGCGCTTGTTCGACGCGGCTGCCACGCCAACCGCCGTGCGCGGATTGACTTTCACCGGCCTGACCGACGAGCACCGTCGTCGCATTGGCTCTGCGCGCTGGCTGATGCCGCGCAAGGTCGCGGGGTGCACCGAGCTGGACGGCGACGCGTGGGAAGACGCAGGGCGCCGCAGCAAACAGGAAACCCAGCGGGCGATGGACAGCGCGTGCCAGGTTTCAGAGTGGCTCCAAAATATTGACCGGGCTGGGTGGCGTCTGGTCCAGAAATCGAGCTCAGACTGAATTATTGGCCGCCCATAGTCACGCGGTGGACGCCCCACAACGTCAGCAGGAGAGGCCGACCACGGGCGAGGTGGCGCGGCATCATCAGCTTGGTCCTTTCCAGAATGTGAACATCTTTACATTGAGTTCAGCAGAGCGGCAGGAATTTCCAGTGGGCTAATTACGAGCAGGGGGCGGTGGACTTCATGGACACAGCGACGGCCATCCCACCGCCCTCCTCTTCTCCCCCCCCCCCTCTTTCCTCCTCCTTCTTCATCCCCCGGTGATAAAGGAATTTGTTATTTTGGTCGCCGGGCTGCCCCGTCGGGGGCGCAGCCGCACAGTGCCGAACATTCTGTCTGATGCGAAGGGTGTTATTCATGCATTGTGCACAGCCAGTCGTCTTGTTTCACCATGTCTTCATTTCCGCCCCCGTTGAAGGGGCGAGCAGCTCTCTGAGTCGCCCGGCTGGACTTGCTTGCTTGATGTATATATATATATATATGCAGATATCTATATATATCTATGTATAGATTGCGTGCGTGTGCGTGCGTTATGCTCTGTGTCGTTATTGCATACAGTGTGTGCATTTACGGGTTGTTACTTCTCTTCTAAAGAGCTGGGTTTGCCTGTCGGTCTGGCGGTTGCGTTGCTACCGTTGCTGCTTCGTCGCCGCCCGTCGTCTGGGCCTGTATGTCGGTATGGCGGCTACGTCGTTGGCGTCGCCGCCTCGTCGCCGCCCGTTGCTTGGGCTTGTTTGTCGGTCTGGCGGCTACGGCCTCGCCGCCGCCTTTACATTGCGCGACATAAGTTCTCCGTAGAAAATGAAATAGGGATCTACCCGCCCAGGTCAGCGGTGCAACTTTTCAGATTGTAGTTTACATGCGACTCTGCCTGGTCGCCCATCTTAGATGTGATCTCGCACCGCCCCAGGCAAGCCAGAGTTGCCCCCCCCCCCCACCCCCCCCCTCATCCCTTGCAGAAAACCGAATGCGCGCGCATTCGCTTTTTACCAACAATTTCCAATAACCCCCTGCAAATGGGACGAACTGCGCGCGCGTCGTCGCGCGCGCGTGCCGAAATCTTTCGAACACTATAGGTTCCATTTGGATCAAAATCGAGAATCACGGAAACGTATAAGAAAACACGCGGTTTCGCAACAAGGGTGTACCCCCAGCGCCCGCGCTCCGGCGAATTCTTAAAAACACCATACAAATTACAACATGTCCATAACATGCCACCAAAAAGGCTTGTCGCGCGCGCGTGCCGGAATCGTTCGAACGCCCTTGCGCGCGTGCTGTCGCAAGAATCATATTCTGGAAAAAATGTCCGAGTTGCGCGCGCGTTGCCGTTGCGCGCGCGCGCCGTCGCAAATATTTCGCGAATCTGTGTTTTATGTTTTTTTGTCGTGTATATATATATATATAATATATCAAATACGGTTTCGCAAGGATTCCAATAGCGAGCGCCCCGAAGACATATCAAACACATGGTTGTGCGACATCCGCTTTCGAGAATTAATCTGGACCCCGCGCGCGAAAATTCTGCGGCATGCTCTATGGAAATCGTACCAGCAAACTTCGGATTCGGACAGCTAAGCTCAAGATGCGATTTCGCTAAGCTGCATAAGTCGATCACCCACTTACGATAAGCTTGATACGAAGGTGCCCATGCTGCTGGCGTCGAACCCTTCAGTGCTCTAAGTAGCCCGAGGGGCTTAGTACCTGTGTGAAACGCTTGCAGGTGCTTGCTGCGCTTGCATGCCGCTTGCAAGTTACTCGCGCGAGGTTGCAACACATCGGGCTGGCCTGCTGCCAGCGCCGCCGATCCGGGGGGGGTGAGAGCGAGCCGTTTTGGACACTGTGAAGACCCAAGAAGCGAAAATGCAGAAAATGTACGCGAACTGGGCTCTGGACTTGGGTTGTTTTGTGGCGCTCCTGGGCCCTTCTGGGGCCGTCGCCCTCCTGGGGGCTCGTTGGTCTTTTTTTTTCTCCCTCCCCCCAGTGCCGGCCCGACCCTCGCTCGACCGAGGCGCGGTCGACGGCGGCGCCTTCGGCGACCCGGGGCCTTCCGAGGCCCTTGGCCCGCGGCGCCCAGCACCAGCCGCTCCTGCCTTACGCGCCCCCCTGTTCTCTAGGGGCCTCGGGCAGTGTGCGGCGCCCGCCGCCGCTGGTACACGCCCCCGTTCTCGGGGCGCGGATCCGGCTGCTGGGGCCGCACAGGGCCGGGCAGCGCCGGAGCCCACTGCCGCGCGCCGCCCTTTTCGCACGCGCAAAGCCTGGCGCTATAGCCGGGTGCGTCTTAGGCCCAAGCGCTCCCGGCGCGCTCCCAGGCGTTCCCAGCCGCCCCATGCAGGCATTCCCAGGAATTCCCACAGGCGCTCCCGGCACGCTCCCGGCGCGCTCCCAGGCGCTCACGGCGGGCTCCCACTCCCAGGCGCTCCCAGGCGCTCCAGGCGCTCCCAGGCGCTCCCAGGCGCCCCCAAGCGCCCCCAGGCGCTCCCGGCAGGCTCCCAGGCGCTCCCAGGCGTTCCCGGCACGCTTTCAAGCGCTCCCGGCACGCCCCCAGGCGTTCCCGGCACGCTCCCAGGCGCGCTCCCAGGCGTTCCCGGCACGTTTCCAAGCGCTCCCGGCACGCTCCCAGGCGCTCCCGGCATTTTCCCAGGCGCTCCCAGGCGCTCCGGCGCTCCCTGCACGCTCCCGGCACGTTCCCAGGCGCCCCTATACGCGCTCCCAGGCGCTCCCAGGCGCCCCCAGGCGTTCCCAAGCGTTCCCGGCACGCTCCCAGGCGCCCCCAGGCGCTCCCAGGCGAGTTGTCGGGGCTCCGGAATTGAATTTCTAGACCCCCCTGTCCCCGTGGACCGAAAAACATAAGAAATAACGTCGGGAATAACGTGCCCCCCCCCCTGCAGAGCGAAGCTTGAGCGAGCTCAAGTCCACGCTCTCAGAATCGCGCGCGCCGGATCGGCGGACTTGTAGGCGCCCGATCAGCTTGCTAAGCGAGCTGATTCCCCCAGCGGAGCGGCGGGGCGAGCGGCGGGCGAGCGGGCGGCGCCAGGCCCGGCCTGGCCGGGCCGAGCCCGGCCGGGCCGAGCCGGGCCGGGCCGGACCGGGCCGGGGGCCGCGCGGGGCGGGGCGGAGCCGGGCCCGGCCCGGCCGGGCTGGGCTGGACCCAGAGGCTCTTCACTGTCACTTTTTAACGTTGCGCTCGCGTCGGCCTGTTTACTGGTGGATGTTGGTTTTACCGGTGGATGTCGGCCATTTACCGGTGCATGAGCTTAAATGAGAAAAAACGCATTCACTGTTAAACATGAATACCGGTGGATGTACTTAGGCTTCCGGTGAATGTCAATTTTACCGGCAAGCCAGTCTCAACGCATTCAGGTGCTTCATAGAGATTCGGGCGCTTCATAGCGATCCTCCTCTCCTCCTGCTCCTCCTCCTCCTCCTCCTCCTCCTCCTCCTCCTCCTCCTCCTCCTCCTCCTCCTCCTCCTCCTCCTCCCCCCCCTCCCCCTACCAGGCGGGGTAGGGGGGGCGGAAGCAAGAGAAATGAGGAGGGGGAGGGGCGAGGGAAGCGGGAGGAGTTAGGATCGCGGAGGGAGGAGGGGGCGGCGGAGGAGGAGGAGGAGGAGGAGGGAAGTAGATAGACAGGGACGGCGAGGAGGGAGGGAATTGGGAGGATGGAGGAGGGCGGGAGGGACGGGAGGGAGGGAGGGAGGGAGGGAGCGAAGGAGGGGGGGGAGCGAGGGAGGAGGAGCAGGAGGAGGGAGTAGAAGGGGCAGGAACAGGAGGAGGAGGAGGAGGAGGAGGCGGAGGAGGAGGCAAGGGACAGGGAAACAGGGTTGGAGGAGGAGGATGAGGAGGAGGAGGAGAGGAGGATGATGATAATGAGGAGGAGTCCTGCTACTGCTGCTGCTGCTGCTGCTTCTCCTCTTTCTTCTCCTCCTCCTGCTCGTTGCTCCTGCTCCTGTTGCGCCTCCTCCTCCTCCTCCTGCCCCCTGGTTATCCCCCTCCTCCTCCGCCTCTTCCTCCTGCTCCTCATCCCTCCTCCTCGTCCTCGTCCTCCTCCCTCCTCCTCCTCGTATTCCTCCCGCTTCTCCTGCTCCTGATGCTGCTCCTCCTGGTCCCGATCCTGCTCCTGTTGCTGCTGCTGCTCGCATGCAATGCTCACGTCTGTTGGAGGTTTCGCGTGTCGGGAGGTTTGGGGTATTGGCGAGTTGGTGCGTTGAAAACTCGTGCGTCGACCCCTCATGCTGGGGTTTTGGCCCCTCATGCGTTGACCACTCGTACTAGGGCCTCGGCCCCTCTTACCTCATGCGTTGACATATCATGTCATGCTGGGAATTCGACCCCTCATGTGTCGACCTATCATGCTGGGGCTTTGGCGCCTCATGCGTCGACCCCTCATGCTGGGGCTTTGGCCCTTCATGCGTCGACCCCTCATGCCGAGGCGTCGACCCCTACTATCCCGTGCCTTGACCCCCTCGTGCTGGGGGTTATACCCCTCATGAGTTGACCCCCCATGCTGGGGCTTGTACAGTTTGGTTCCACTTACCTCATGGGTTGACCCTTCATGCTGGAGTTTGCACCCATCATGCGTCGACCCCTCATGCTGGGGCTTTGTCGCCTCATGAGTCGACCCCTCGTGCTTGGGCGCTGGGCCCTCTTGCCTCATGCGTTGACCCCTGATGCTGGGGCTTGCACCCCTCATGCGTCGAACCCTCATGCTGGGGCTTTTGCCCCTCATGCGTCGACCCCTCATGCTGGCGCCTTGGTCCCGCTTCGCTCATGCGCTGACCCTCATGATGGGGTTTGCCCCCCTCATGCGTCGACCCCTCATGCTGGGGATTTCGCCCCTCATGCGTTGACCCCTCATGCTGGCGCCTTGGTCCCGCTTAGCTCATGCGTCGGCCCCTCATGCTGGGGCTTGCACCCCTCATGCGTTGACCCCTCATGCTGGCGCTTTGGCCCCTCATGCGTCGACCCCTCATGCTGGGGCTTTCGCCCCTCATGCGTCGACCCCTCATGCTGGCGCCTTGGCCCCGCTCAGCTCCTGGGTTGACCCCTCATGCTGGGGCTTGCACCCCTCATGCGTTGACCCCTCATGCTGGGACTTTGACCGCTCATGCGTCGACCCCTCATGCTGGGGCTTCGGCCCCTTCTACCTGGTGCGTTGGCCCCTCTCGCTGGGGCTTGCCCCCCTCATGCGTGGACACATCATGCTGGGGCTTTGGCCCCTCATACGTTCCCCCCTTAGGTTTTACCCCCCATGCGTTGATCCCTCATGCCGGAGCTTCGCCCCCTCGTCGTCGTCGTCGCCGCCGCCGCCGCCGCCGTCGTCGTCGTCGCCCTGGAGCCCTCCCGGGGTCCAGACGCATCAGTTTTCCGAGCCGCGTCCAGCCGCGGCGACGACGAGGCCCCCCGAGGGCCAAAAAAAGACGCGAATCCTTGTCTCGGCTCGCCCTCCTCCGATCCGATCTCTTTCAGGGGCAGACGACGACGACGACGACGACGGCGGCGGCGGCGGCGGCCGTACCTCCGCCCGCCGGCCGCACCTTCGCCCGACGCGCGCGAGGAGGGAAGAGGAGAGGAGGGAGGAGAGGAGGAGGAGAGGAGGAGGAGGAGGAGGAGGGGGAGGAGGAGGGGGAGGAGGAGGAGGAGGGAGGAGGGAGGAGGGAGGAGGGAAGAGGAGGATGAGGAAGAGGAGGAGGAGGAATATCACAAGGAAGGGAAGGACGACGACGACGACGACGGCGGTGGTGGCGGCGGTGGCGCTGGCCGCACCTCCGCCCGCCGGCCGCACCTCCGCCCGACGCGCGCGAGGACGGAGGAGGAGGAGGAGGAGGAGGAGGAGAGGAGGAGGAAAGGGCGAGGAGTACGAGGAGGGGGGAGGAGGGAGGAGGGAGGAGGGAGGAGGAGGATGAGGAATATAACGAGGAGGGGAAGGACGACGACGACGACGACGACGGCGGCGGCGACGGCGGCAGCGGTGGCGGCGGCGGTGGCGCTGGCCGCACCTCCGCCCGCCGGCCGCACCTCCGCCCGACGCGCGCGAGGACGGAGGAGGGGGAGGAGGAGGCCGGTCCCCGGACCCCCGGGGGTCCACCCTGCCTGATTGGATCGGTTTTTGACAGCCCCAGGGCCCGAAAGTGGCCCGTGGAGGCCGAGATCGAGGAAACCTCCCGAACGCACGGACGTCACACGAACGTCGACGGCGACGACGACGACGGCGGCGGCGGCAGCGGGGGCGACGACGACGACGACGAAGACGACGGCGACGGCGACGGCGATGGCGACGGCGACGACGGCGGCGACGACGACGACCGCGGCGACGACGACGACGGGGACGGCGAGGGCGACGGCGACGGCAGCGGCGGTTGTGGCGACGACGGCGGCCAGCGCGGGCAAAGGCCGATGACCGCGCTCTCTTCCCCGCGCGCTCCTCTCCTGCTTTCCCCTCCCTCCCTCCCTCCGTCCCTCCTCCCCTCCCCCCTCTGCTCCCCCCCTACTCCCCTCCCCTCCCGCCTCCCCTTCCCCCCTATGCCCTCCTCCCCCCTCTCCGCCTTCCCGTCCTCGTCCTGGTCATGCTGCTGCTGCTGCTGCTGCCCCTCGCCCTGCCGGCAGCTCCGCCCCCCGCGCGCGCGGCGCGGCGCGGCGCGGCGCTCGCGGACCACACCGCGAGGCGAGCCTGCCGCGCGGGGGGGGGGGGGGGGGCGGGAGCGGGAGCGGGGAAGGGGGCGGCGAGGAGGGAAAGAGGAAGAGGAGGGAGGACGGGTGGGAGGGATCGCAGAGGAGGCGTGGCGGAGGGAAGGAGCGCCGGCCGACGCTTTTTCGTCGATCCTCGTCAACATCTCCTCGATTTCGGCACATGGTGGCCGTTTTCGGGCCCTGGGGCCGTCGAAAACGGATCCGGTCTTTGGGGAAGGTGGCGACGACGACGACGACGACGACGACGACGACGACGACGGCGGCGGCGGCGGCGGCGGCGGCGGCGGCGGCGGACGGGCGGCGGCGGCGGCGGCCATCGGCACGCAATGCTGGGGAGGGGAAGGCAGGGAAGTAAGCTTTGGGCGGGCGGGGCGGGGCGGGGGGCGGGGGAGAGGCAGGGGAGTAAGGAAATAGGTGTAAGGCGTACTTCTCGGGGGTCAGGACACAGCTTGCCAGGAGCGATCGGCCACCTGTCCTCTTTGGCGGGGCCCACCTCAACAAGTAAGTTTTCCCTTTAAATGTTGGCCCGAGGCCGCGCGCGGCGCGGCTGCTGGCCCTGGCGGCCCGCTCCGGCCACCGATGGGCTGTCAGTCAACCTGAACGTTCCTCTCATCCTCCTCCTTCGGAGCTTCGCACTATGGGGGGGGGGCTGGGGCATGCCGCGGGGCTTCCATAGCTCAGCCTCCTCGCGCTGGCGCCGGCCGCCCCAGCGGAGATGTGCGCAGCGGCGATCTAGAGTGCGCGCGGTACGGAGCCTTTCCAGAGGATGCGTATACAACAACGATCTAGAATACGCGCGGCACTGAGGTGTCAGTGCCCAAGTGCTTCCCCAGGGAGCCTTCAGCGGTACTCTCTCCCTCCGTACCCGCCCAGTGGCCCCGTGGGCCTCGGGTGGGGGGGCCCCGCCGCGCGGGCGCGGTCTGTCGGAGCGGTCGGCCCCGACTTTCCCCGCTGGGCAGCGGTGGCCCCATCAGACGGGTCTGCCCTGGGTGACCTGCTGAAACCAGCAAGCCCGCGTAGCCGACAGTGCCTGGTTTCAGCCCGCGCAGGGGCCTCGGGCATGCACTGACGTGGCCTGGCGAAGAGCGTACCTGAAAAATGGCCCTCCCCCCCCTTCCCCTCTTCCGCCCCCTCTTCCTCCTGCCCGCTGGATCTTGGAACGTTCAGCGTGAATGGCGCCACCGTCGGACCCCGCTGCCGCGCGATGGCCCCGCAGGCGGGGGCCCCGCAGGCGGCGGGGCCGCGCTCGATACGCGCGGGGGGCCAGGCTTGCAGAGGGGGCAGAAGGGGAACGTGGCAAGGGCCGCGTTGGCTGGTGTGCTGTCTTAATCCTGCGCTGTTTGCACTCCGGGCTTCTTCGCTGTCCGCTTCCTTGCTTTCTACTCCGCCGCCCTACGTGACCCTCCGTTTGCCAGTCGCCAATGTGGGCCGCGCGCGCCCGGTAGTCCGGCGTTTGCTAGACAAGTGCAGACAGCGGCTGGGTGGCCTTCCGCTCGGGGCAGTGCAAAGAGCGCGCGGGAAGGCAATTTGTGAGGGAGGAGCCTCTCTCATTTCCATCCGACCTTGGCCCGGCGCGCCGCCGCCCAGCAGACGCTCGGCGACTGCGGGCGCGACTACTGGGTGCGCCCGTGGTCCGAGGGCACGGAGCGGCGGCTGCCGAAGGCGGGGGCGGGGCAATGTGGGGGGGGGAGCCAAGAGGCGGGGGGGGCGCCGAGAGTGGGGAGGTCGCACGCGCGACATGCGATCGATACGCCTGGAGCGCTGCCAGCGGGAGCTGCGAGGGGGCACCCTCGAGCGCGATTCCAGGGAGAAGGGGGGCAACCTGAGACGGGCAGGGTGGAACTCTTCAGGCCCCAATGCCTGTCTGGCGCCCCTGTCTCTGAGGCAGTCATCCCGCGGCGAGCGCTCTGAGTGAGGGCTTAACAGTGAACAGGGTGGCCCTGATAGGAGCATGAGAGCGCTCGTTTGCTCGTTGCTTCGCTGGGCGCTCGACGCATGTTGTTCCAACTCCAAATTGGCAAGCCTTCGCCCATGAAATAGAACCATGTAGCCGAGGTAGTGCGAGCAGGAAAAGAAGGAGGAGGATGAGGAGGAGGAGGAGGAGGAGGAGGAGGAGGAGGGGCAGCAGCATCAGCGCGAGGAAGACGAGAACGAGCGAGCGCCTTGCCGCCGGGATTGCCCATGATCTCCACCTCCACGATGCTCACCACGACGCCCTCGCCCCCGGGGGCGAGCCGACGAAGGGGCAGGAGGATGATATGGGGGGGGAAAATGAGGAGGAGGAAGCGGGGGAATATGAGGTGGAGGACGATGAGGAGGCGGAGGAGGAGGATGAGGAGGATAGGGGAGGGAGGAGGGGGAGGAGGAGGAGGAGGAGGAAGAGCAGGACGGGGGGATGAGGAAGAGGAGGACAAGTACAAATCAGAGGGATATCGGAAGGAGGCGGACGATGGGAGGAGGAGGAGGAGGAGGAGGAGGAGGAGGATCCTGAGGAGGAGGAGGAGGGGGAGGAGGAAGAGCAGGAGGAGCAGGAGGAGCAGGAGGAAGAGAAGGGGGAGGAGGAGAAATAAACAACATGAGATAATGAGGAGGAGGAGGAGGAGGAAGATGACGAGGAGGAGGAGGAGGAGGAGGACGAGGAGGACGAGAAGGTGGAGGAGGGAAAGGTGGAGGAGGGGGAGGAGGCGGAGGAGGAGGAAGCGGGCGGGGGAGGAGGAGGAGGAGGAGGACGAAGAGGAGGAGGGCGACGGTGATGACACTGGCGATGACTACGTTGACGATTGCGGCGCGCATGACGGTGGCGATAACGGCGAGATGGATGAGAGCTTCGCTGCTGTGCCTGGGTTGTGGGCCCAAAGCCATGCTTGGGCCATGGGTCGAAAACCTCACCGCCGTGCCTGGGCCGTGGGCGAGCGCCCTCGCCGCCGTGTCTGGGTTGTGGGCCAAACGCCGTGTCTGGGGCCCCATCCGTCCTGAGGCCCCCGACTGCCCTGCCCAGGGGGAGCTCTAGGAGGAGGACGGGGGGGGGGGGGCCCTCGGGGGGAAAAGGGGGGAGCGGGAGGAGGAGGGCGCTTTCAGGCGGAGCGGGAGGCGGAACGAGAAGGTTACATTCTGAACGCTTCGCGTAACTCACGAGCAGGAATCTTTTTGCGGTCTCCACGGGCTGGAACAGTTTCGGGCTCCTTTTGGGTGAGTAAGAGGCCCTCCTTTTGGACCTCCTTTTCGGGCCCCTCATGAAGCTCCCAGGACCTCCGGGTTCGGGACCCCTGCCCCACAAGGCGCCACATCTGGTGCTCTTTTGGGCCACCCCTTCGGTTTCCAGCGTGGAGATCAACTTCGGGAGAGCCCCAGGCCCTCCTTTGGACCTTCTTATCGGGCCCCTTTGAGGCTCCCAGGACTTCCGGGTTCGGGACCCCCGCCCCGCAAGGCGCCTCCTGTAGGGCCCCTTTTGGCCACCATTCGGGCTCCAACGTGGAGATTAATTTCGGGAGAGTCGGAGGCCTTTTTTTTGGACCCTCTTTTTTGGGCCCCTTTCAGGCTCCCAGGGCCTCCGGGTTCGGGACCCCTGCCCCGCAAGGCGCCTCCTTTGGGGCTTATTTGGGCCACCCGCGCGGGGTCCATCGCGGAGATAAGCTTCGTGGGAGTCGGAGGGCTGCGTCGCCGAGTCCGGGTTGTGGGTCCAAAGCCGTGATGAGCCGTGGATCGAAAACCTCGCCGCCGCGCGTGGGTTTTGGGTCAACAACCGCGCCGCCGTGCGCGGGTTGTGGATCAGAGGCCGCGCTGGGCCATGGGTCGAAATCCTCACCGCCGTGCCTGGGTTATGTTGTGGGTGCCACCATAACGTTGGCTGCGTTGAAGTCACCGAGGACGGCGGGCGCCTTTGTGTTACTCTTTCCTCCACCCGTGTAGCGAGGATCAGGATAGCGTGCATTTGCCCCCTCTTCTTGGAGTGGCTCTTCGGGGCATTCTGGGCTGTCTTGGCGCCCGCCAGGGCTGTCTTGGAGGCAGGTTCAGCCGAAGAGCGTAATGCACCACACGCACGGTGAAACGCACATATGGCGCCGTCGCCGCAGAGCATGATAGCGTGTACCCACCCCCCGTCTGTCCTTGGGTCCACGTGTTGGCGTCGGTGCCCCCCCGGCTCGTGTCAAAAGGCCCCCATGTAGATCCCCCCGCTCGTGCCAGAGGGCACCCCGCTCTTGGGGGAGGGCTAATCACTGCAGCCAGAGTGGGTACCCACGCCCTTTCCTAGAGGGGCTCTGGGGGCCATGCGCCCGTGCGCCCCCCCCTCGAGAGGGCCCCCGCTCTCGCTGGAGGGCCGCGTGGCCAGGGTAGCGCGCGCCTTCCCCGCCCTCCCCGGGAGGGGCTCTCGGGCCCTGAGCCGGGGCGCCCTCTTTGCTGGGGCCGCGGCCAGTTTCGCGTGAACCCCCCCCCTGGAGCTTGGCCTCCACTCCGTGGCCCCATTTACATATACCCCCAGGGTGCTGCTCTCTGGTCCCGTCTTGGGCATCTCCGAAGGCTCTTTTGGATTATATTGAGCGGTGTTGGGGCCCTGTTGGTTGGGCCGTTTCGGGGTTACTGGGGCCAACCTGCGCTGTCTTGGCGGCGTTGTGGGCTGTCTTGGAGCTCTCCTGGCCACTGGGCTGTCTTCGGCGTCTCTGGAAGCCCTCTTGGGCCATCTTTGGGGCTTAGCAGGGCTCGGCAGAGCTTGGCCGGGGGCTCAGCAGGTATTAGTAGGGCGTGGCAGGGTTTAAGGGTCGGCAATCCCCCGTCGTCGAGGTCAGGATTAAGATCTCATGGGGGAGGAACAGGAGGATCAGGAGGAGCAAGAGCAGGAGAAGCAGGAGAAGCAGGAGCAGGAGAAGCAGGAGCAGGCAAGAGCTTCCTCCTGGTCCTCCTCCCTCTTCTTCCTGCCCCGGAGCCCGCCGCAACACTGCCATTTTGGCTGGAGCCTCGCGCGCGCGCCGGCTGTTCTCGGGCCCCCGCGTCGGTCCATCGCGCAGCAGTCACTGTTGATTCCGTCGGGGGCTACCCATGGAAGCGGAGGTGACGTCGCCATCGGGCAGCGAGGCGCGCGGGCCACTTGCGCGGGAGGCGACTTCCCCATCAGAAGGGGCGCCGGACGCCGCAGGTGGCCCGGGCGCCGCTGCCGCAGCAGCAACCCGCGGGGGCCGCGGGCGCGGCCGGCGCGGGCGCGCCGGGCGCAGGGCAGGGCGCGCACGCCAGTGGCAGCGACAGCCCAGAGCAGACGCAACTTCTGGTCCCGAGGTGACATCGGAGCCCACAGAGGCCGCCCGGGTCCGCTGCGCTGGGAAGAGGTGGGAGGAGCTCGCGCAGGAGACACGGTGCGGGAGAGGGAGAAGAAAACGTCATCGAATCGCAGCGCCCGACGACGAGGAGGAGCACACTTCCAGCTCCGAGTGGGAACCCGTTACTGGGCCGGGGCCCGCCGCAACCCCTCGCACGTCTGGCGTGACGGATTACTTGGAGTGGGCTACTTCGACGGCCCTGTCGGTGGATGAGCGGGGAAGCTTTCCAGCCCAATACAATTTCATAGATTGCTGTGCCGGCATGGGCACCTCTCTGTTGTGCGCCTCTGCTTTGGGGCTGGCCTGCGCGCGGGTGCTGCCGGCAGGTAGCGGCGCCACGTGCCCTTACGGAGTAGCGGTGGCGGTAACGGAGAAGAGCGACGAGAAGTTGCGCGCTATCGGGCGGATGGCGGATGCCATGGTCGCCCGACGCGGCTCAAGAGTGCCCCGGACGCTACTGTTCAAGGACACTGCGGACACGGCCACTTCAACGCCCACCACGCGGGATGGGGAGCTCGTTGCCACACCCGTTGCCGAGCTACTGTTCATGGGCATTGTTTGCAAGGACGTGTCCAGGTGTTCCACCACTCCGAAATCAATCCTGGATGAAGAGGGCGCCTCGGGGCATTCGTGGGCAGGAGCCCGTCAGTACTTGCGCGCGCCTTAGCCTGACCAATTGCCTTGGGTGATCGTGCTGGAGTGCGTTGATCGGCTAGGGCACCATCGGAAGATCAATGGGAAAGTTGAGCCAGGCAGCAAGATCATCCAGGGGCATCTCGAAGATCTGGGTTACTGTGGCAGCTGGCGGAGGGTCAACGCAAAGCATTTCTACCTCCCCCAGTCTCGCCGCCGCATCTGGGGCATGTTCGTCCGACTCTGGGGCTTCGGCAGGGAGCGCCAAGCCGAGCAACTGAGGCGGGCCTGGGAGATCATTGATGCTTGCCAGATGAGGGGGCCCGAGCCCCCGCGCGACCTCTTACGGCGCGTGCCGCCCCCGCATGCTGCAGAGGCAGAGGCTGCAGGTCGCCGCCGCGCTACTGCGCGCGCTAGCCAGGACGCCACACCCACTCACGCAGAAAAGCTGGAGAAGTGCACGCAGCAGCGGGGGCTGACACACGAGCAACTACTGGATGGCAAGGCCGAGTTCGACGTCGCGTGCGGAGACTTGTTGGTCCAGCGCGAGCGGGAAGTCTTGCGGCTCCAGCTCTGCCGCTTGAAGATGGAGGGGCGGGCGCAGGCATGGACTGAGGCCCCCCTCCTCGCGTGGAACGCCGGCGACCGCATCGGCCGGAGCGAGCGCCCCAAGCCCGACTGCCCGCGCGTTCGACCCAACAAGAAGTTCATTGCCATCCAACGCGGGCCCCTGACCCGCATTTCTGATCACCAGCTTCTGGCGTTGCAAGGTGTTGGGCCCACGGAGTTCGAGTGGCTGCGCCCTGGCGCGGAAACAAGTTTGTCAGATCTCGCCGGGCACGCGCCCACCACGAATGTGTGCGGCGCATTCTTGTTGGCGGCCCTGGTCATGCTCCGCGGGCGCCCCAAGGCGGAGCACTAGTCCCGACGCGGTAGTCTGACTGCGCATTAGTCTTCATTGCCATGGAGTGCCGCGAGCATCCTTGTAGTCTCGCACTGAGCTTAGTGATTTTGCAGTGAGCTCTGGCTGCCTGCGCGGCCGATTGCACGAAGAGCGATGGCCAGCAAACGCCCCAGCTTCTCATTCCACACGCGCGCGCACGGTCCGAGACGTGCCCAGACATGCCCCTGGCACCATGCCGCCAGGAGCATGAGCAGGAGCATAAGCGGGAGCAGGATCATGGGGAGGAGAGGGGGAGGAGGAGGATAAGGAGGAACAGGAGAAGGAGGAGGAGGAGAAGTAGGAGGAGGAGGAGAATGAGGAGGATGGGGAGGAGGAGAAAGAGGAAGAGGAAGAGGGGGAGGAGCATCAGCGGGAGCAGGAGCAGGAGCAGGAGCATGATCATGAGCGCGAGCTGGCTCAGGGGGAGGAGAGGGGGGAGAGGAGGGGGAGCAGCAGGAGAAGGAGGAGGAGGATGAGAAGGAGGACGGTGATGATGATGAGGAGGAGAAAGAGGGGAAGGAGGAGGAGGACGAGGAGGACGAAGAGGACGAAGAGGAGGAGGAGGAGGAGGAGCATCAACGGGAGCAGGAGCATGATCATGAGCGGGAGCAGGATCAGGAGTAGGAGAGGGGGAAGGAGGAGGAGGAGGAGGAGAAGGGGGATGAGGAGGAGGAGGAGGAGGAACGAGGAGGATGAGGAGAAGGAGGAGGAGGAGGAGGAGGAGGAGGAGGAACATCAGCGGGAACAGTAGCAGGAGCAGGAGCAAGAGGAAGAGGAGGAGGAGGAGCAGGAGGTTTCCTCTCCCTCATCCCTTCCCTGTTTTCCCTCTTCGGATCTCCCCCGCGCGCGGATTGGAGTCGGGAGGTGCACGAGTGCGGCGAGAAGCTCTTGGCCGTGACCCTGCCGAAGCAGGTCAGCTTCGACGCCTGGGCGCAGGCGTCGCCCGAGCTTTTGGCGTACTTGCGGGCTGCTCTGGCCCGCCCCCCTCCTCCTCTACCTCCGCTTCCTGTTCGCGCGTTCGACGCTCAGCCTTGTCCCGGCTGCAATCCTATCAACGATGATTATGATAGTTGTGTTTTTTCCCAACCATCCTGCGGTGTTGGGTCCTCGTGTTGAAGAGACGGCGCCCCGCGTTCCTCTTTTCTCTCCTCTCCTCTCCTCTCCTCTCCTCTCCTCTCCTCCCCTCTCCTCCTTCTCCTCCCCCTCCTCCTCCTCCTTCTCCCTCCCCCCCCTCTTCCTTGCGTTTCACCCATCCAGCACAGCGTTTCGTAGCCCCATAGGAGCTCCACCGAAGGCCCCAGCGCCCGCGCCCGCATGCGTCACCCACACCCAATTCGGCACACCCCTCACACGTTTCGTGGCTCCATGGGGAGCTCCACCGAAGGCCCCAGCGCCCGCGCCCGCATGCGTCACCCACCCCCATTTCGGCACACCCCTCACACGCTTCGCGGCTCCATAGAGAGCTCCACCGAAGGCCCCAGTGCCCGCGCCCGCATGCGTCAGCCACGCCCATTTCGGCACGCCCCTCACACGCTTCGCGGCTCTATATATAGCGAGCTCCACCGAAGGCCCCAGTGCCCGCGCCCGCATGCGTCACCCACACCCATTTCGGCACACCCCTCACACGTTCGTGGCTCCATAAGGGAGCTCCACCGAAGGCCCCAGTGCCCGCGCCCGCATGCGTCAGCCACACCCATTTCGGCCCACCCCTCACACGTTTCGTGGCCCCATAGGGAGCTCCACCGAAGGCCCCAGTGCCCGCGCCCGCATGCGTCAGCCACACCCATTTCGGCACACCCCTCACACGCTTCGCGGCTCCATAGGGAGCTCCCCGAAGGCCCCAGCGCCCGCGCCCGCATGCGTCAGCCACACCCATTTCGGCACACCCCTCACACGTTTCGTGGCTGCATAGGGAGCTCCACCGAAGGCCCCACCGACCCATTTCGGCACACCCCCCACGCTTCGTGCTCCATGCCCGCGCCCAGTGCCCGCGCCCGCATGCGTCACCCACACCCATTTCGGCACACCCCTCACACACGCTTCGCGGCCCCATAGGGAGCTCCACCGAAGGCCCCAGTGCCCGCGCCCGCATGCGTCACCCACACCCATTGCGGCACACCCCTCACACGCTTCGCGGCTCCATAGGAGCTCCACCGAAGGCCGCAGCGCCCGCCCCCGCATGCGTCAGCCACACCCAATTCGGCACACCCCTCACACGTTTCGTGGCTCCATAGGGAGCTCCACCGAAGGCCCCAGTGCCCGCGCCCGCATGCGTCAGCCACACCCATTTCGGCACACCCCTCACACGTTTCGTGGCCCCATAGGGAGCTCAGCCGAAGGCCCCAGTGCCCGCGCCCGCATGCGTCAGCCACGCCCATGTCGGCACGCCCCTCACGCGTTCCGTGGCCCCATAGGGAGTTCCGCCGAAGGCCCCAGCGGGCGCGCCCGCATGCGTCCCGCACACCCATTTCGGCACACCCCTCGGCCCCAGTGCCCGCGCCCGCATGCGTCAACCACACCCATTTCGGCACACGCCTCAAACGTTTCGTGGTCCCATGGTGAGCTCCACCGAAGGCACCAGTGCCCGCGCCCGCATGCGTCAGCCACGCCCATTTCGTCAACTCCCTCACACGCTTCGCGGCCGCATAGGGAGCTCCACCGAAGGCCCTAGTGGGCGTGCCCGCATGCGCCCCGCACGCCCATTTCGGCACACCCCTCGTACGTTTCGTGGCCCAGTAGGGGGCTCCACCGAGAAGATATTCACAATTGCAGTATTCACGATTGCATATGGTTGGGTCCTTCGCCAGGATATTTTTCAAGTCGGCGGCAGAAGCGCTGCACCAACGGCCGTATCAGGGAGCGGCTGAATTCTAGCTGGGGAGCAACGATAAGCCCGATATGGAACATGCATCTGTTTCGCGCCGACTGCATGCAACAAGCTTGCTTTTTGTTGGCATCATTATAATCTAGCTTGTTGGGCACTTCCTACTCTAATCAGACGGCTCTCGAGTGCGAGCTCTCACTGCGGCCACGTTCTAACCCCTCCTCACACGGCGCGCATGGGGTTTGGCTCCGCTGCCGCTGGCCCCCGAAGCGCAGGGCGAACGGTGTGGGACACTCGGGCTGCCCTGGCAGGTCTCGCCCCGTAGGCCGTCACCAACAGGTTCCGCGTGGTTTTGAGAAGGTTGTTCCTGGCCTAGCGAACCGCCTTCTCATGCAACTTCAGCTGCCTCCTCAAGCGGATGTTGATGCCTTTGAGCGCCTTGTATTTCTGCTGCAGCTTCGCGCGCTGACTCGGCTCCAGCCTCGGATTAGACAAGGGCGCCCTCTGAGGGGCCATGGCGCTGCACGAACAAGTTTGCTGATGTAGGATTCTGGTTAGAAAACTTGGACTGAACCCAAATGGCTACGGGCGATGGCATGGAGGGGAGAGCTGAAGATTGAGAGCTGACGAAGAAGGATTGCGGAGGGTCGGTGATTGAGAACGGAATTTGGTGATGACGGAGGCGGTGGCTCGCCCCCTGTTAAAGCCGCATTCTGCCTTCTTGGGCGCCTCTTGAAACCCAGGGGTCCGATCTCCGAGACCGGCCCCGGACACAACAGGAATCGGCGTTGCTTGTGCCGCGTGTTGTTGCTTCTGCTTGACGTTATGCTCTGCTTGTGCTTGCTTGCGGCTGGTGTTCTTTGATGATGCCTGCTGCTGGTTGGTTGCGCGCGTGCATTGTTGCGCGTTGCCGTTCGGTCTTTTCTTCCCGCCTATTGTGGCATCGCTCTGGCATTCGATGCTGATGTTGCTGCTGCTCGCCCTCCACCGCCTCCTCCTCCTCCCCGTTTTCCTCCTCCTCCTCCTCGTGATCCTCCTCGCCGTCAGGCCGGCCACTTCTCAGGCGGTCGCTACGGTGGGCAAGCCGCACTGCCTGGGCCCCCTGGTGGCCCCTGCCTGATATCAGGGGAGGCCGCCCGTGATGAATTGTCGGAGGCGATGGCCCGCGGCCCACGGCTTGCTACCACCTTGGTAGCCGCGCCCACTGCCGCGGGCACACCGTCCGCCGTTCTTGCGGGGGTTCAGGCGCCAGGCAACGCACCGCGTTTTGTCCCAGGGGTGCCGATCCCGAACCCCCATGCGCCATTTTGGCGCGGGGTGCAGGGCTCTCCCTGGCTTCTTGCTTATTTGTTGGTTTCCTCCCTGAGGCGCCGCGTTCGGGCGCCATTGGGAGTTAGCCACGTAATGGATGTCGGAGTTCGAGTCCCAGTTCGCGCCTGCAACCCATTTCCGCGCGCGTGGCCCGTTGGCCTGTTCTGCCTTGCGGCCTGTCAACGCAAATCGCAATCCCCCTCCTCCTCCGCCTGCGCCCCCTTCTCCCGCGTGCCCCCGGGACCTGCTGATGAACGCTGCACGCCGACTCCACGGCGGCCCGCCCCCCGGCGGGGGCCGCAGGAGTAGCGCGGGGGGGGGGGGGGCGGGCGGGGGGGGCGAGGAGGCATCTATCGAGGCAGCAGCCAGGGGGGCCGACAGGGTGCGCACAACTTCTACATACAATCGCTGTGCCCCTGCAGGGTGCCGAGGGGGGCCAGCGACAGGTTTCCTCCCTCCTTCCGTCCCTCCGTCCTCCCTCCCGCCCTTCGGCCCCCCCTTTCCCCCTCCGTTCCCCCGTCCCTCCTTCCATCCTTCCGCCCCCCCCCCTCCCGCCCGCCCGCCCTCCCTCCTCCCGCCCGCCCCGCCCCTCCTGCCCGCCCTCCCTCCGCCCCCCCCCATCCCTCCCTCCCGCCCCCCCTCCGCCCCCCTTCCGGACTCTCAGGGGTGAGAGCGGCCATGCTCATTAGCCGGGCTGGAAAAATTGCAAGGCCACGCATCGCATAACGCAGCCAGCCGGGCTGGGAAAATAGCCAGCCGGGCCGGAAAATTGCCGGGCCACGCCGCCGCGCAGGCCACGCATCGCACGCGCGATGTCAGCACGCGGTGCCATCTTAGGGGTAGGAGGAAGACGAGGGGGAGAAGGGGGGGGGGGGGAGGAGGATCAGGAATGCGGCACGAGGAGGATTGAGAGGAGGAGGGAGGAGGCAGGAAAAGGGGCAAGAAGAAGCGGACGACGATGAGGAGCACAGGCTTTGGGAATATGATGCGGCGAGAGGTTCTTCGAGGACTCGCAGTGCCGTCTTGGCGGCACCTTGGCGCTGTATTGGGGTCATCTGGGGGGCCTTGTTGGGGCCCTCTTGGGGTTCTTTTGGGGCGTCTTGGGGGCCTCTTGGGATTCTTTTCCCGGCAAGGGCTCCGCCCCAGGGTTCTCTTGTAGTTTGCGGGCCAGAGGCCCTCCTCCGGAGGGGTGTCGAGCAGCAGGAGGCGGAATTGGACGCGTAAAAATGCCATGGGGAGAAGGGGGGCCTCCAACATGAGACTCGGCACGCGCGCGTTCGGCACGTGTTTTCACGTGTTTCGGGCCGCGACGGGGCCGCAGGCGAGGGCCCCAACTGCGTAGCGGGGGAATTGGGCGCGCACAAACAGGGCGCGATCAAAACGCTGTTTTGTTTTTTCGTTACGTTTTCGTTTTTGCAAAACGTTTGGTTTTAAACCATATAAAAACGACGCTTTGTTTTAATGCCCCCAGACCATATCGCGCCGTGCAAGGACATCATGCGCACCGAGCGTTTTGTTTCACTGTTTCGTTCTTTCTTAGTTGCGTGGCGCCGGTTTGTTTCTGCGTTTTGTTTTCCCGTCGCGGAGCGCGGCCGCTGCGTTTTATCGTTTCGTTTCTTCGCCGGAACTTACCGAGGGCGCCGCAAACCGACCAAAGGCGCCGAACATCGATTCGCTTCGTCTTACCGAGGGCGGCCGTTTTTCAGCAGCGGCTGCTCTTTTTCGGCAGCGGCTGCTTTTTTTCTGCAGCGTCGCCCGTTTTTCGGCAGCGGCGTGCGTTTTTCGGCGGCGGCGGCCGTTTTTTCGGCAGCGGCGGCCGTCTTTCGGCAGCGGCTGCCTTTTCCGTTTTTTCGGCAGCGGCGGCCGTTTTTCGGCGGCGGCCGCCGTTTCTCGGCAGCGGCGTCCGTTTTTCGGCAGCGGCTGCCCTTTTGCAGCAGCGGCAGCCGTTCTTTGGCAGCGGCGTCAGTTTTTTGGGCAGCGGCGGCTGTTTTTCCGGCAGCGGCGGCTGCTTTTCGGCAGTGGGCCTCTTCTTGACGGCGGCAACCATTTTTCGGCAGCGGCAGCTATTTTTCGGCAGCGGCAATTGTTTCTCGGCAGCGGCGGCCGTTTTTTCGGCAGCGGCTGCTATTTTTCGGCAGCGGCTGTTTTTTTTTCTTGCAGCGGCGTCCGTTTTTCTGCAGCGGCGTCCGCTTTTCGGCAGCGGCGGCCGTTTTCCGGCAGCGGCTGTCGGCAGCGGCGGCTGTTGTTCGGCAGCGGCAACCGCTTTTCGGCAGCAGCGGCAGTTGTTTTCGGCGGCGGCGGCTGTTTTTCGGCAGCGGCTGTTTTTTTTTTTGGCAGCGGCGTCAATTTTTCGGCAGCGGCGTCCGTTTTTTCGGCGGCGTCGGCCGTTTTTCGGCAGCGGCGGCTGTTTTTCGGCAGCGGCTACATTTTTTTCGGCAACGGCAACCGTTTTTCGGCAGCGGCAATAGTTTTTCGGCAGCGGCGGCCGTTTTTCGGCAGCGGCGGCAGTTGTTTTCGGCGGCGGCTGCCTTTGTTTGGCAGCGGCCGCCGTTTTTCGGCAGCGGCGTCCGTTTTTCGGCAGCGGCGTCAGTTTTTCGGCGGCGTGGTTTGCCGGGGCCCCGGGGAGATCCCGCGCGCGAGCGACGCCCTGCGCGGGCGAGTTCGAAGGGGCACTGAAATCGAAAAGCAACAAACTGCATACACATAACCATTCGTTGATCCGCGTGGAATCATTTTGGTCGGCGGGTGGACCTCCCCGGAGGCGTCTCCTCCGCGCGCCGGGGAGGGGAGGGGGGGGCCCAGAGCCGATTCCACCAAACAAAAAAAAACACACGGCTCTCCGAGGGCATGTGTTTATGCAGTTGTCTTTGGTGTATGAGAGGCGAGTGGTCCTCTCCCTCCTCTGCCCCTCCTGCCTCCTTCATCCCCCCTCCGTCTTTCCCTTTTCCTCCCCTCCCTCCCTCCCCCGTTCTCCCTCCGTCTCCGTTATGGAGGTGGCTCGGTCGGCGCGTTCGCCGGCCGCGCCTTCCTGGCCATCGCCTCGCCCGCTTCTCGGGCCATCGGTCAGTCCCGCCTCGTCGCCCTGCGGTTGCCTCCAAGGGAGTCAGGGTTTGACGCTGACGCATTGGCGCGCGGCCCCGTCCCTCACCCCGCTCTTTTTCCCCGAAGCGGCGCCGTGCCATGTCGCGCGCTGCCCCCTTCAGCGCCGCGCCGTGCCCCGCGCCGCCCCGGATCTCTCTTGGGCCGGGCAGCGCCCGGGCGGCGGGGGGGGGCATGTTATTTCAGAGCCCCTCAGAAATGACATCTCCTTCGGGCGTGGCCTCATCCCACCTCCCGCCTTTTCCTTCGAAGCGGTGCCGCGCCAGGTCGCGCGCCCCCCCTTTTCGGCGGCGCCGTGCCCGGGCCGCGTCGGCCTGGATCCCTCTTGGGCCAGGCAGCCCAGGGCGGGGGGGAGAGGGGTCATGTTATTTCAGGGCCCCTCAGAAATAACATCTCCATTGGGCGCGGCCTCATCCCACATCCCGCTCTTTTCCCCCGAAGCGGTGCCGTGCCATGTCGTGCGCTGCCCCCTTCAGTGCCGCGCCGTGCCCCGCGCCGCCCCGGATCTCTCTTGGGCCGGGTAGCACCCGGGCGGCGGGGGGGGGGCATGTTATTTCAGAGCCCCTCAGAAATGACATCTCCTTGGGCGTGGCCTCATCCCACCTCCCGCCTTTTTCCTCGAAGCGGTGCCGTGCCAGGTCGCGCGCCCCCTTTCGGTGGCGCCGTGCCGTGCCGCGTCGGCCCAGATCCCACTTGGGCCAGGCAGCCCAGGGTGGCGGGAGGGGGGTCATGTTATTTCAGAGCCCTTCAGAAATAACATCTCCATTGGGCGTGGCCTCGTCCCACATCCCGCTCTTTTCCCCCGAAGCGGTGCCGTGCCATGTCGTGCGCTGCCCCTTTCGGTGCCGCGCCGTGCCGCGCCGCGTCGGCTCGGATCCCTCTTGGGCTAAGCAGCCCCCGGGCTGCGGGAGGGGGGGTCGTGTTATTTCAGAGCCCCTCAGAAGTAACATCTCCATTGGGCGTGGCCTCATCCCACATCCCGCTCTTTTCCCCCGAAGCGCTGCCGTGCCTTGTCGCGCCCCCCCCCCTTCAGCGCCGTGCCGTGCCCCGTGCCGCGCCGGATCTCTCTTGGGCCGGGTAGCGCCCGGGCGGCGGGGGGGGGGGCATGTTATTTCAGAGCCCCTCAGAAATAACATCTCCTTTGGGCGTGGCCTCATCCCACCTCCCGCCTTTTTCTTCGAAGCGGTGCCGTGCCAGGTCGCGCGCCACCCTTTTCGGTGGCGCCGTGCCCGGGCCGCGTCGGCCTGAACCCTCTTGGGCCAGGCAGCCCAGGGCGGGGGGGAGAGGGGTCATGTTATTTCAGGGCCCCTCAGAAATAACATCTCCATTGGGCGTGGCCTCATCCCTCATCCCGCTTTTTCCACCGAAGTGGTGCCGTGCCACGTCGTGCGCTGCCTCCTTCGGTGCCGTGCCGTACCGCGCCGCGTCGGCCCAGAATTCTCCCGGGCCGGGCAGCCCCCGGGCTGCGGGAGGGGGGGGGGTCATGTGATTTCAGAGCCCCCCAGAAGTAACATCTCCATTAGGCGTGGCCTCATTCCTTATCCCGCCCTTTACCCCAGAAGCGGCGCCGCGCCATGTCGCGCGCCCCCTCTTTCAGTGCCGCGCCGCGCCCCGTGCCGCCCCGGATCCCTCTTGGGCTGGGCAGCGCCCGGGCGGCGGGAGGGGTGGGCGTTATTTCAGAACCCCTCAGAAATAACGTCTCCTTTGGGCGTGGCCTCATCCCACCTCCCGCCTTTTTCTTCGAAGTGGTGCCGCGCCACGTCGCGCGCCCCCCTTTTCGGCGGCGCCGTGCCCGTGCCGCGCCGGCCCGGACCCCCTTGGGCCGGGCAGCCCAGGGCGGCGGGAGGGGGGGGCATGTTATTTCAGAGCCCCCCCCAAAATCACATCTCCGTTGGCGCGCGGCCTCGCCCCGCATCCCGCTCTTTTCCCCCGAAGCGGTGCCGCGCCACGTCGCGCCCCCCCCCCCCCCCCCCCCCCCCCCCCCCCTTCAGCGCCGTGCCGCGCCCCGTGCCGCCCCGGATCCCTCTTGGGCCGGGTAGCACCCGGGCGGCGGGAGGGGGGGGGCATGTTATTTCAGAACCCCTCAGAAATAACATCTCCTTTGGGCGTGGCCCCATCCCACCTCCCGCTTTTTTCTTCGAAGCGGTGCCGTGCCAGGTCGTGCGCCCCCCATTTCGGTGGCGCCGTGCCCGTGCGGCGTCGGCCCGGGCCCCTCTTGGGCCGGGCAGCCCAGGGCGGCGGGAGGGGGGTCATGTTATTTCAGAGCCCCTCAGAAATAACATCTCCATTGGGCGTGGCCTCATCCCTCATCCCGCTCTTTTTCCCCAAAGCGGTGCCGTGCCATGTCGTGCGCTGCCCCCTTCGGTGCCGCGCCGTGCCGCGCCGTGTCAGCCCGTGCCGTGATCCTGCGTCGGTGCCATGCTGTACTGCCGTGCTGGCTCAAGTTCAGAACTCGGGCTTTCACCCACTTCAGCAATTTGATGTTTTCGCCTGCACCGTGCTGTTCGGAATGCTGCCCCCATGGCCGGCGCAAGTCTGCGCCTTCGTGGACACCGCCTCTGGGCGCCTCTGGAACTGCTTAGACACGACTGATTCCCCAGGACTGTATGCGATCTTGTTCGCGCAGTGGCTGCCACATGGTTCGGGCAGGCCGGATGTCCAAGATGACGTAGTTCGTCGTTTGCCCATCATTCGCCACTGGCAGCAATATAAGAAGGCCGAGCAAGTGCGATTCGTGATGCTTCGCGTATCCCCGCCAGACCACCTAGAATATATGCCCATGGCAGCTGACGGATACGGAGCGTTTCTGGACCACTCCGGGCCCGCGCGGGGCGACGAAAATGAGGAGGAGGAGGAGGTCGACGACGAAGAGCATGATCAGGAGGAGGAGGTCGAGGAGGAGGAGGAGTGGTAGGAGGGGTAAACCCTTCCCCGACATGGACGGGGGTGGAGCAAGAGGGGGGCATAGATGTCGTCACACCACCTTTCCCCCAAAGGGGCTTGTTGGATTTTTCCAAGAGTTGTTTCAGACCTATCATTGCGTTGCCGTTCAGGTGATCGACGGCAATCACATTCGTGATAGATTATCGAAGCTCTTCGTTGCGGACCTAAAGGACGTGAACTTCACAGGCAATGGTGGCGTTGTCCCTGGACTGCCAAATTCTCGACGCTTCGCGTATCCCCACCACCCCGTCCAGGAACAATGCCCAGGAGAGCTGGCGGGAGAAGGGAGGAAGAGACGCACATAGTGATACAGCGCGGACAATACCGCCGAATTGTGAGGTCTCTGGTAGCGAAGGATGCGGGTGCTGCTGCTGGTGCTGCTGCTGGTGCTGTCGTTGCTGCTGGAGCTGCTGCTGCTGCTGGCGTTGCTGGTTCTCGTGTTGCTGGTGCTGCTGGTGCTGCTGTTGGTGCTGTTGGTGGTATTGCTGGTGCTGATGGTGCTGCTGCTGGTGCTTTTGCCTCTGGTGGTGCTGTTGCTGGTGGTAGTGCTGCTGCTGGCGCTGCTGCTACTGCCGTGCTGCTGGTGCTGCTGCTGGTGTTGTTGGTTCTCGTGCTGCGGCTGGTGCTGCTGGTGCTGCTGCTGGTGCCGGTGTTGCTGTTGGTTGTGTTGCTGCTGGTGCTGATGCTGGTGGTGATGGCTCTCGCGCTGCTGGTGCTGCTGATAATGCTTTTGCTGCTGGTGGTGGCGCTGCTGGTGGTGCTGGTGCTGCTGCTAGTGCTGGTGGTAGTGTTGCTGCTGGTGCTGTTGCTGGTGCTGCTGGCGCTGCTGGTGCTGCTGGCGCTGCCGCTGCTGCTAATGCTGTTGCGGGTGGTTGCGGTGCGGCTGCTGGTGCTGGCGGTGACGGTGGACGCAGGCAGTGCGACAACCGCCTCGGAAGCGTTTTCTCGGAGGTCTCTTGGAGCCATATTGGGGCGTTTTTGAGGGTTCTCTTGGGGCTCTCTAGGGGCCCTCATGGGGCTCTGTTGGGGGGTCTTGGGGCTTTCTTGGGGCTCTTGTGGGATTATTTCGGGGGGTCGTGGGGCCCTCTTGGGGCTCTTTTGGGGGGTCTGGGGGGCCTCTTCGGGCCATCTTGGAGGCCGCGGCTGAAAAAAGAGGGCGGCGTAAATTCGGATCGCCCCCTCGGAGGCTCAAAGCGGACGTATTGGGCCCCTCTTGGGCCGCACTTGGAGCGCTCTTGGGGCCCTCTTGGGGGCCCTCTTGGGCCTCTCTTGGGGCTCGATTGGGCCATCTTTGGGCCATCTTGACGCCTCCAGAACCCATCGGGGGCGAAAAGGCGAGACATCAAAAAAAAAAAAAAAAAAAAAAAAAAAAAAACATCGATTTCCTTTAGGTGTTGGAGCCATTCTGGCTTCGTGGGGGGCTCCTTGGAGGGCTCGGAGGGCACTTGGAACCGTCTTGGGGCCGTCTTGAGGCCTCTTGGATGCATGTCGGAGGCTATCTTGAGCCATCTTGGGTTATATTGAGCCATCTTGGAGGCAATCTTGGCCTCTCTGACGCCCTCTTGGAGCCATCTTGGGCCGAAAAGGACCCTCTGCCACCTCGCGGCCCCTCCCGTCCAGACCCAAGGAGAGGGGGCGGGGGGAGAGGTAAACCTCTCCCCCGAGCAGGGGAAGGAGGAGGTTTTGACCGAGAGAAGACATAACTCCCTAAACCACCTCAGCCCAGAGGGCTGGTGGGATTCTCAGAGCGCCGGCATTCAGCGAGCGTCTGGCCTGCCACATGGACGGTTCGCTTTGGCTATACGGAATCTTTCAGAGATTCACCAGTTATGGGATTTGGCATACATCGCCACTGACCGGCCAGTTGCATTCGCTGCGACGCCGTGTCTATGGGTTGCCCCGCCTGACGGTGTGCTTTACACTGTTGCGTCGCATGATTTCAAAGGCCTCGATGCTCACGCTGACTGGGAAAGCGGCCCAGTATGTCACGGCGGCACCCTGCAGGGCCTGGCACGCGCATGGCCCCCGCCCGGCAATATGGCCGAAGCCGCGCTTCGCCTAGGAAGCGCCTTTTCCTTCTACGCAGAAGCCTGCGGCAATTGCAGCCGCCGCGCCACCAAAGTTTCAGGAAGGCCGCTGTTCGAAGTACGGGCGAGGTTGCTTTGGGAGGCTCGCGGGTAACCCGGGGCCCTCTTGGGCGGATTCGGCCGGCACCTCAGGGTCAGCATGGACCTCATCTTGGCATTTTCTCCGAGGTGGCAGGGGCATCTTGGCTAATGTTTTCACGGCGTCAATCGCCGCCTGGAGCCCGTTCCAGCCGTCTTGAAGACATGTTGGGCCGTGTTGGCATCCCCGGAGAAATCCCAGCGAGGCGCGGACAGCCCGCAAGCATCGCCATCTGCCACTGCCGCGTCAGCGCGGCGGCGGGTCGCAGTCATCCCGTGCTCGTCGAACGCGTGCGGCAATTGTTTGTCTGTCGGTGGAGCAGTCTTGAAGTAGACTTCAGGACGTCGGCCCTGCCTGGGCAAGGGTCGCCGCGAGCGCCCAAACACGGTTGGGGCAACATTGGGGGCTCGGTCGTGGAGAAGGCAGTCGTCCTGAAGATGACCCCCGAGCAGCTGCTCAAGTGCGCGCAGAGCCTGCCAGCGTGGATGAGGACCTGGAGGGTTTCTCCGAAGGGCTTAGGCGACCCGTCTCCTCCTCCCCCTCCTCCTCCTCCTCCTCCTCCTCCCTCCCCCTCCCTCCTCCTCCCACCTCCTCCTCCTCCTCCTCCTCCTCATCCTCCTTCTCCTCCTCCTCCTCCTCCTCCTCCTCGGGTCGCCTCCGGCCCCGGGGGAAACCGCCCATGAGGACCCAGTCGCGCATCCTGGAGCCAGCCATCGCCAGACCCCCTGACCTGCGCTCCTGGTTGGAATCTCGCGGGTACGCACCTGTTAGCGTTGAGAACCTGCAGAAAGAGTATGACAAGATCGAGCCCCCGCAAGAGAACCGAAAGTTCGTCTTATCGGCTCTCGCTGGCGGCCTGAATCCGGGGGCGCAGGCAGCTCGGCAGTTTTGGGGATGCGGCCCGAGTGGCATCATGGCCAGCGGGGCGAATGTGGCCGAACAATCTCGGATTTGCTCCGACCCTACCCACCTGACTCGGTGGATAGCGGACGCTGGCCAGAGGTACAGGGCGAAGGCGTCGCAGCTACAACCGTCCGGTCGTCTGAGTGCGAAGCGCAAGGCCGCTGGCAATGTCCTAGCCACCAAGGCGTACGCAGTTAAGTCTCAGAAGAAGTGACTGGCCAGCTGGCGCTATGATGCTGCACTTCATAAATGTGAGCGAGAAGCCACCCCGTTTAAATCCGCACGCGGCTCTGTTCTGGTCTTGTGCCGACTTTACGAGCATGGGCTGCTGTCGAAAAAAAGGATACAAGACTGGCGAATGGTCCTTGGGCCGAGTTGCCCCGCCGAAAGTCTGCTCACAATTGTTCTCGCTTCGCGTATCCCCACCAGCCCATCCAAAAACAGTCGCCAGGCGAGTTGACCCGATCAGGGATGCGTAGCAGCATCTGGCCCAGCAGTGATCCACATCCGCTGTAGAGGTGGAGCAATCAGAGTTGAGAGTAGAGGGGGCATGCGGAAAAGGAGGGGGGAAGGAGCAAAAGGGAGGAAGGCGGGCAATGATGAGCAGGAGGGGGGGAGGATGAGGAGGAGGGGGAGCCGGAGGAGGAGGATAACAAGTAGCATGTGTATGGATATATATATATAGGTGGCGAAGAATGACACGACGACGATGACGAGCAATACGACGACGACGACGACGACCACGACGACGACGACGACGACGACGACGGCGACAACTCCTCGACGACGACGACGACGACGACGACGAGGGTCAACCACCGAGGTCTTTGCTGATCCTTCGCTCTGCGAGCGTCACGTCTTGGAAGCCTCTTGGGGCCATCGCGGGGCACTGCGGGGCCCGTGTTGCAGGCTTCTGGAGCCCTCATGAGGCTCTCTTGGGGCCCTCTTGGAGGCCCTGGGGGCCCTCTTTGGGCCATCTTGGAGGCCTCTTGGGCCCTCATGGTGCTCTCTTGGGGCCCTCAGTGGGCGCTCTTGGGGCCCTCTTGAGGCCATATTCGACGCGTTGAAGGCCCTCTTGGGGCCACCGATGAAAAAAGGGACGGGTTCTTTAAGTCAGCACCCCCGTCGGGACCCGAAAATGAGCCTCTTGGGGCGCTCTTGGGCCGCTCTTGGGGCGTTCCTGGGCGCTCTTGGGGCCATCTTGGAGCCCTCCTGGGCCCCTCTTGGGCCCTCTTGGGCCATCTTGGAGCCATCTTGGGGCCTGAAGAGCCCATCGGACGCGAAACGGCGAGAATACAGAAAAAAACATCGAACAACAAAAGGGATTTGAAGGATTTTGGCCTCTTGAGGGGTTTCCTGGAGAGCTCGAGAGGCACTCGGGGCCGTCCTGGGGCGGTCTCGAGAGCTCTTGGATGTATGTTGATAGCTATCTTGAACCATCTTGGGCTATCTTGCACGATCTTGGAGGCCATCTTGAGCTCTTGGAGGCCCTCTTGGAGCCATCTTGGGCCATCTTGGGCGCCCTGACCGCTCGCGGCGCCCTCCCTCCAGGCCAAGGGGGAGGGGGTAGGGGGAGGGGGAGCCCCTCCCCGAAGGGGAAGAAGGGGGTTTAGCAGAACGAGCTCCTTAGACCACTCACGCCCTGAAGGGCTGGCGGGATTGGTCTCCGGAACCCTTCCCGGGCCCGCCCGGTGAAGTTGCACACCCCGAATCGATTCTTACGACACCGCGGAGCCCGAAAGCGAATTCCAGAGGCCTAAAACGACGAGAAGCGTCTTCGAACTTCGATCGTCGAACCTCCTCGGAGAAAAAAACAAAAGAACAAACTAATACGATCGTCGAGCCTCCTCCCGGCTCTGCCCCCTTCCCGTCCTGCATCCTTCCTTGCTCACGATCGGCCCCCGGACCCGTCCAGGCGCGCGCTTCAGGATTTCGTGGGGAACCCAGCCGCGGCGACGAGAGCGCCCCAAGTCGAGTCAAGTCACAGCCAATCGCATAGGCAAGGAGGCCCAACATAAACATTAAAAACGCAATAAGAACCCTCGAAGTTCAAACCTCGAGGTCCTCCGCCTTCAAGATAACGCCTAGCATTCAACAGCCCCCAGGGCTCCCGGGACTGCCCGGGTCCGCTCCCAAACACGCCACGACACGCCAAGAGGGCCCTAAAGATTGCCAAGACAGCCCCAAGAGGCCCCGGACACGCCGAATATGGCCTCAGGACGGCCCTAAAGATTGCCAAGACAGCCCCAAGAGGCCCCGGACACGCCGAAGATGGCCTCAGGACAGCCGCCGACGCCACCAAGACGCCCCAAGAGCGCCTCCAGAGGCCCCTCCAAAGGGCCCCGCATTTTTGCGCTCTCGCATGTTCGGCCTCCCCACGGTCCCAGACAGCGTCAGAGGCCCTTCAGATCGCTCCAAGACGGCCGAAGAGGCTCCCCAGGAAAGACCAGAGACGGCCCAGGAAGCTCCCCAGATAAGTCAAGAGGGCCTCGAGAGCGCCCCCAGAGAGCCCCAAGAGCGACCCAAGAGGGCCCGAAGAGCGCGACATTTCAAGGTCTCCGGCCTGAGAGGCTCCTAGGACGCCCCCGGAGGCCATCAAGAGGCTCCCAAGAAGCCCCGTGAGGCTCCCAATAGGCCCCCCGGAAGCCCCAATAAGCCCCAAGGGCTCCCCAGGGAAGCCCCCTGCGGGCCCCCAAGAGACCTCGGTAAATCGCATTTCCCAGAGTTTTCCGGGAACATGATTCCTTGGACTTCCGCCCATCGCCCCAACCATGTTTCCAATAGGCTTGCCGACAAGGCCAAAAAGAGCCCATCGGTGAGCCCCCAGAGCCAACCCTCTTAAGAGAGCCGAACAAGTCATGCTCCTGGAAAGCTTCCCGGGAACATGATTCTCGGGTTACCGCCCTTTCCCCAAACCATGTTTATAAACGCCTGCCAGGATAAAAAAAAGCGAGAGTCCCAAGCAGCGCTACCTGCCGCCACGCTCGGAAACGCGTCAGGCCCCGAAGCCTCCGGAGGCGCCCAACGACACCCCAACAAATCATGTTCCCAGGAATGTTACGGCCACTGCCGCCGACGTTGAAGGAGGACGGTCCAGAACACCCAGAAATCTTCCAAACAGGCTTCCAAGAGGGCGCCGAGACAGCCCAGGGCCGCCCCCAGACGGCCCAAGAAAGCCCCAACACAGGCGAAAAGCGCCGCAAGAGGCCCCCAAGATGCCCCGAAACGAGGACATATCGTTCGAACACGCCCAAGATGGCTTCCGGACAGCCCACAAGGCTTCCAACACGGCCCAAAGGGACGCCAAAATCATTGATTGTCTTTAGGTTTTTTCATTGATTTCAGACACCCAATGCCGCCCCAACAGGCCCCCACGAGGGCGCCGAGACGGCCTAGGGACGCCCTGCCGCGGGCACGAGGCGGGGCCCGGGACGGAGCCCTCGCACCGGGGGGCCCGGGGGCCCTGCCGTGGCACTGGGGGCCTTGTAAAGTCGCCCGAAGACGGCCCTGGCGTTTCCAGACAACGAGAACGACCAATGACCGCCTGAGATCTTGGTCCCTGACTGTCCAAGAGGCCTCCAAGACGCCCCAAGAGGTCTCCAAGATGGCTCCCAAGGAGCCCCAGGAGCCACAACTAAGTTGTTTTCCTTTGGTCTTTGATCGATTTTCGAGTTCTCGCCTTTTGAGTTTCCTGACGCTTCACGACGGCCCAAGAGGTTTTAACTTCCGCTCCAAGGCATCCCTAGAGGCCTCGAAGACGGTCACAAGACAGCCCACGGGGGTCCCAAGACGGCGCCAGAGGCGCGCAAGGCGGCCCGAGAGGGCCCCAAGACGGCCCCAAGATGGAGCCAAGAGGGTTGACACGAACCGAAAATCCGAGTCTTCCACCCCGAGAGGCTCTCAGGAGGCCCCGAGAAGCCCCTAACAGGCTCCAAGAGGCCCCAAGAAGCCCCCCAGGGGGCCGAAGAGTGTCCAAGAGGCCTCCCACGAAGGCCCCAAGAGGCGAAAATCCATGTCTTGCCATAGGTTTTTATTGATGTTCGAGTTTTCAGCCTTTGGGCGTCCTGACGCTCCAAGACGGCCCAAAAGGTCTCCAAGACCAATCTAAGATAGCCCAAGAGGCCTCCAACAGGGCCCAAGACAGCCCGAGAGGGCACCAATACGGCCCCAAGGGGGGCCCAAGAGGGGTAAGACGTACCGAAAATCCGAGCCTTCACCCCGAGAGGCTCTCAGGAATCCCCAGAGGCCCCCAAGTGGGACCCAAGAGGCCCTCAAGAAGCTCCCCAGAAGCCCGAAGAGGTTCCAAGAAGCATTGTTTTCCCATCGGCCTTTGATTGATTTTAGAGTCCCCAGCCTTTTGACATCCCGACGCTCCAAGACGGCCCAAGTGGCCCCCACGGCCGCTCCAAGATAGCCGAAGAGGCCTCCAAGAGGGCCCCAAGACGGCCCACTAGGGCCCCAAGACGGTGCCCGAGGCGCCCAAGACGGCCCGACAGGGCCCCAAGAGAGCCCCAAGAAGGGGAACGCGAACCCAACAGCAGAGCTTTCCGCCCCAAGAGGCCCACAGGAGGCCCCAACAGTCCCCAAGTGGTCCGACGAGGCCCCCCAAAGCCCCCCACCAGGCCCCAAAAGGCCCCAAGATAGCCGAACAGTGTTCTCGATGCATCGAAATTGCTTCAAGGAGGCCCCGGGAGGCTTCCGGATTGCCCCAATGTGGCCTCAAGCCGGGCCTCCACGCAGCCAAGTCGGCCAATTCATTGCTTCAGAGACTGCACAACATCACTTTCCGACTGCCCGGAGAACCCTGACGATGCCCCCAAGGGACCCCAAGAAGCCCCAAGATGCCCCCCCGAGAAGCACCCAAGAGGTGCCTCCAACAGCAAATTAAGGAAGCACGGAGAACCCCCCAGAAGCCCTTCAGATGCCCCCACGAGGACCCAAGAGGTTCCCAAGAGGCCCCCAGGAGGCACGACTATGTCACGCGCCTGTGCTTGATAGCGCTGTCCAAGATCTTCTAGCGCGCCCCCGGCCTGGGCTAGAACCTGAGCGTGCGCAAAGCGCGCGCGATGGTTCTAGTGTATAGATATACACATTTCAATATAAAAAGTATGTTCAATAGTTGTATGAGATGTCCGTCTTCCCTTCCATTGTTCAACTTTGCTTCGAAATTGTTGTGCATTCTCTTGCACAGGGTGTCTACAGCCCCGACCACTTTATTCCGCGTCACATCCCCCCCCGCGTCCCGAGCGCCAGAGTGGGACCCCCGCGCCGTGGCTCTCTGCCCCGAGCCCCCCGGCGTCCCCAGCGCCCCAGCGGCAGCCCCGCCCACTGCCCTTTCCGCCACGAACGCTATATTCCGCGTCGCCCCCCCCCCCCCCCCCGCGTCCCCAGCGCCAGAGTGGTACCCCCGCGCCGTGACTTTCTGCCCCGAGCCCCCCCGTGTCCCCAGCGCCCCAGCGGCAGCCCCGCCCACTGCCCCCTTCGCCACGAACGCTATACTCCGCGTCGCACCCCCTCTCCCCCCCCAGCGTCCCCAGCGGCAGAGAGGGACCCCCGCGCCGTGACTGTCTGCCCCGAGCCCCCCCCCGTCCCCAGCGCCCCAGCGACAGCCCCGCCCACTGCCCCTTCCGCCACGAACGCTTTATTCCGCGTCACGGCGCACACCACCTCCTTCACCTCCCTCCCCGCGTCCCCAGCGTCCCAGTGGGGGGTCCGCCCCGTGCCCTTTCCGCTCCGATAATTTTATTCCGCGTCGCGCCGCATACCACTTCCCCCCCTCCCCCCCCCGTCCCCAGCGCCCCAGTTGGACCCCCGCCCCGTGGCCCTCTGCCCCGAGCCCCGCCCAGTGCCCCCTCCGCCCCGACCATTTTATTCCGCGTCGCGACGCACACCACCTCCCCCCCCTCCTCTCCGCGCCCCCAGCGCCCTAGTTGGACCTCCGCCCCGTGCCCCCTCCGCTCCGAGCACTTTATTCCGCGTCGTCACGCACACCACCTCTCCCCCCCGCCCCCACCACACCTGGGATTTGGGCCCCGTTGCTGGGCCCCGAGGGGCGATGTCTTGCCCACTCTTCCCCCCTCCTCCTCCTCCTCCTCCTCCTCCTCCTCCTCCTCCTCCTCCTCTCCCTTCCTTTTTGTGCAAGAGCTATGGCACACGTGCCACTTGTTTTTGTCTCTCCTGAGAGGTCGTGAACCCGCCCCGTGCTGTCCACGCGCGGCTCTTGTCCGCGCTGCCGGGGCTCGGCGGGGCTCTGCGGGCCTCTGGTTCCCGTGTGCTGTGGTTGTGAGGCCCCGCGGGGCGGTGCCAAGCGGGCGCGCCGACGGTGACGGTCGCGGAGCAGGTCGCCGTGAGCCAGACGGGTCTTGAGCGGGATCCAGGAGGGGCTGCAAGGTCGGCGACTAGAAAGGGTACGGTTGCGCTGGTGTCTGGTTTGCGATCTTCGTTCTTGGGGCTCGGGGGGCACCACGTCGCCCTCGTCGGGCCTCTTCGGGGCGCGGCGGGGAACTCTGTCGACCACCACCCTGGGTGCGCGTTGCAAACCACACCCTGTGCAGACCACACCTGTCGGAGTCGCCGACAAGGCTCTGGGAGAGCCCCGGGGCCCCCTTCCTCGACGTCGCGTTGTTATTCGGTGCGTGGCCCCTGGAGCTCTCGACCCCTGCCCGGGGGCCAGTCGTCCATCCCGAGCCGTGTTCTGATGTCCCGGGGCCCGAGAGCAGGCCCCAGAGGCCAGTTGAGAAAGCACGGCGATGCAACGTCCGTCTCGTTGTCTGAGCAGTGCGATTGACACCTGGGTCCAGGCTCCACGGCAGAGAGTTTGCTGTTGTTCATGGTGCCGCGGGCCTCGGCGGGCACGACCGGGGTCGGAGCCGTCGGTAGGGCGCGCGGGGATGCGCAGGCGCAACCAGCTGGGCTCCTCGCCAGGCGAGCGGCGATGCCTGGCGTGACGCGGCGGGCAAGCGTCCTGGCCACCGGATGGATCCAAGATTGGGCGACGCAGAAAAAGGAGGTCGTCTTCACCGACATTGGCGCACAAGCTGCCCGCGTAAGGTCGCGCGTAAGCGCCCTCGTCTTCACGTAGTGTGCCACCCTGGCGGCCCGCGTAACCCACCGCGCAAGGTCGCGATGTCAATTCGGACGTAAATTGACGTTCATGATCGTCGTTCAGATGTCCGAGGCAGACACGGGGGGTGAGGACTATGCGTGTGTGTGTGTGTGTCTGTCTGTCTGTGTGTGTGTCTGTGTGTGGTGTGTGTGTGTTGTGTGTGTGTGTCTGTGTCTGTGTCTGTGTGTCTGTGTTTGTGTCTGTATGTGGCGCGTGTGTGTGTGTGTGTGTCTGTGTGTGTGCTTGATTGTGTGCTTGTGTGTACGGGTGTTTGTGTGCTTGTGTGATTGTGTGCGTGTGTGTCTGTGTGTCTGTGTGTCTGTGTGCGTCTGTGTGCGTCTGTGTGCGTCTGTGTGCGTCTGTGTGCGTCTGTGTGTGTCTGTGTGTGTGTCTGTGTGTCGGTGTGTCGGTGTGTCTGTGTGTCTGTGAGTCGGTGTGTCTGTGTGTCGGTGTGTCGGTGTGTCGGTGTGTCGGTGTGTGTGTCTGTGTGTGTGTGTCTGTGTGTGTGTCTGTGTGTGTGTGTGTCTGTGCCTGTGTGTGTGTTTGTGCGTCGCTGTTCAGTGTGTTGGTGTGTCTGTGTGTGTGTGTCTGTTTGTGTGTCTGCGTGTGTGTCTGTGTGGGTAGCTGTGTCTGTGTGTCTGTGTATGTCTTTGTGTCTATGTGTGCATCTGCGTGTGTGTGTCTGTGTGTTTGTGTGTGTGCCTGTGTGTGCCCGTGTGTGTCTGTGTGTGCGCGTGAGTCTATGTGTGTGTTTGTGTGTTCTGTGTGTGTCTGTGTGTGTCTGTGTGTGTCTGTGTGTGTCGTGAGTGTGTCTGTGTGGGTCTGTGTGTGTGTCTGTGTGTGCTTTTGTGTGTGGATGTGTGTGGTGTGTGCATGTATGCGTGTGTGTGTGTGTGTGTCTGTGTGTCTGTGTGTGCGCGTGTGTGTACGTGTGCGTGTGTGTGGTGTGTGGTGCGTGTGTGTACGTCTGTCTGCGTGTGTGTACGTGCGTGTGTTTGTGTGTGCGTATGCGTGTGTGTGTGTGTGCGTGTGCGTGTTTTGTGTGCTTTGTGTTGTGTGTTGTGTGTTGTGGTGTGTATTACGTGTGTTTGTGTGTTGTTGTGTGGCTGTCTGTGTCTTGTTGGCCCTCGGCCTCCTTGTGCCTTGTCCTGCCTTTCTGCCAGTAGTCTCGGCCTCCAGACGCGCGCGCGCTCTCTTCTCTGACTGTGGACGCCCTGTCGCTGCGAACGCGGCCGCGACGCCAAAAACAGTTTGTGTTCGTGTGTGTGTGTTTGTGCGTGTTTGTGTTTATGGTTGTGTCTGCGTAGTTGTTCGCGTATGTTTGTGTTCATGTGTTCGTGCTTGTGGTTGTGTGTGTCTTCGTGTGTTGGTGTGGTTGTGTGCGTGCGTGTGTGTGTATGGGTGTGTGAGTGTGTGTGGGTGTTTGTGGGTGTGTGTGTGTGTGTGGGTGGGTGGGTGTGTGCGGGTGTGTGTGTGTGGGTGTGTGCGGGTGTGTGCGGGTGTGTGCGGGTGCGCGTGTGTGCGAGTGTGCGTGTGTGCGAATACGCGTGTGTGTGAGAGAGAGAGTATACGTGTGTTTGTGTGTGCGTGTGTTCGCGTGTGCGTGTGTGTGTGCGCGTGTGCGCGCGTGTGCGTGCGAGTGCGCGTGCGCGAGTGTGCGCGTGTGCGCCTGTGCGCCCGTGCGCCTGTGCGCGTGCGTGCGTGTGCGTATGCGTGTGCGCGTGTGCGTGCGAGTGTGTGTCTGTGTGCGCGTGTGTGTGTGCGTGTGTGTGTGTGCGCCTGCGTGCGAGCGGGCGGGCGTGCGTGCGTGTGCCTGTGCGTGAGCGTGTTTGTGTGTGTGTGTGCGCGTGTGCGTGCATGTGTGTGTGCGTGCGTGCGTGTGCGTGAGCGTGTGTGGGCGTGCGTTTGTGTGTGTGCGCGTGTGTACACATTTTGAAGATGATAGGCACATGAGTGCCATTCGGATTGGAGGGCTCCCCGACCCCATGGACTGGGATGGACCTGGAAAGCCGTGAGAGCATTTCAAAAATGGCAGAACAGCCAGACAGCACCCAGGATAATTGAAGCCCCGCCAGGGGTTCGTGGATGGAAAGGAGGTGCAGCTTTGGGACTTTGTAGACGGGGACTGGGATGCAGTCCCCGTATGCTACCCCCAGCAAACGGCCCATTTGGGTGGATGTCAGCCTAGGCAAGGATATTGACGCCGCCCGCCCCCGCTGGATGAAATGTGGCAGTGAGCTTCACCGGAGCAGAATTGAGGCGGATCAGACTCATGCGGTGCCACGAGGACTCGCTATTCGCGCCCCCCTTCTAATGGACAGGATCAGGTCCTTCTAACACGGGCGGTGCTGCCACCACATCCCCAGCAGCTTCACGTGCCACGGGACCACAGGCCGTCCACATCCCAGAGGGCAATCCCCCCAGCGAGCTAGGCACGCCGGCGCCCCACGTCCTAGACCAGCTGGTGCCTCTCGCTCTGGACGATAGCCCTCCCAGCCTATGCGCTGCGCGTGCCGCGCAGGGAATGCACGCGTACCTTTGGCACGCTCCCCCCCGCGCAGCCCATCCAGGGCCCCATCGGGCCCGTGCTGGGGGCCTCGGGGCCCGGGGCGGCGCCAGCCCGCGCCAGAAGCAGGGGCGCGCGTCCGTCTGAGTCGTCAGATGACCCTCCGACGCCGGGCGGGGACAGGCAGACAGCAGCCGTTGACAACAGCTCCAGCCCCCCTCTGGCCTCTCGCGGACGCTGCAAAAAATCGGCCTGCGGTTGTAGCGAAGAGGGAGCTCGCCCTGCCAGTCCGGCCAGCAGACATTCTGAGAGGCGGCGCAGCCCCAGCAGCCCCTCTCAGCCGACTGTCAGCGCGGCCCCTTCTGAGATGCATCCTGGGTTTGTTAAGGTTTATGAGGTTTAGCTAAAGTTTAGCGCACTTATAAAGTTTACCATACGTTTATCAATTACCCCAGTGCGACCCTACCTAGAAGTTGGAGCCCCTAGGAAAGCAGCATTAGTTGCTATGCTATGCTATGCTATGCTATGCTATGCTGCGCTATGCTATGCTATGCTATGCTATGCTGCGCTATGCTGTGCTATGCTATGCTGCGCTATGCTATGCTATGCTATGCTATGTCATGCTGTGCTATGCTAAGCTGTGCTCTGCTCTGCTATGCTATGCTGCGCTGTGCTATGCTGTGCTGTGCTGTGCTGTGCTGCGCTATGCTATTATATGCTATGCTATGCTGCGCTATGCTATGTTATGCTGGGCTATGCTATGATGTGCTGCGCTATGCTATGCTATGCTATACTGTGCTTTGCTATGGTAAAGCTCATATAAGCTAAGATGAAGGTAAGCTAAGCTAAGATAAACTTGAGCTAAGATGAAGCTAAGCTAAGCTAATCTAAGCTAAGCTAAGATGAAATAAGCTAAGCTAAGATCAGATAAGCAACGCTAAGCTAAGGAGACGCAACTGGGGGAACCGCGGGGCGGATGCCGGGGGAACCGCCCGGGGCGTTTTGCACTGCCCGGCCCTTTAAGCATATCGAGTAAGAACCCTTCTAGGCAGAGCCTAGGTAGGCAACAACGGACTTATAAACTTCATAAACGTTTAGCCGTCGCTATTTGCAAACTATAAAGCTTCAATTGTTTCACACTTCCCCCTCCTCCTCTTGATTCTATATCACCGCGTCGATTCTCCTTTCTAAAAAGAGAATAGACTCTACCCCCCCCGGACTTATCGGTTCCCCTTTCGGGTATGTCAATTATGTATGATTCTGACCATTCGTCCATCCTAAATATGAAATCATACCATCCCGGCCAGGCCGGGTTCCCCCCCCTGAGGTTCCCTTGTAAAAAACACTATGCGGTGACATTTTTTGTTCTAACATAACACTGTTTCACGAATCCCTTGCAAAAAATGGGACGAAGTACACACGCGCGCGTCGTCGCGCGCATGCCGAAATCCTCCACATACCCTCGGTGCGGGAAGGATTTCGCAATCGAGTTTCCAAAAAACATACAAAAACACAGGGTTTCGCAACACTGATTTGCTAAAAAAGCTTCCGCGCGAGCTCTTGCGAAGTCTGAAGAAAACCATAGGTTTTCAAGATTTTCGCAACATGCTACCAAACGGGCTTCGCGCGCGCGCATGTCGAAATCTGTCGAACGCCCTTGCGCGCGTGCCGTCGCGAAAATCGTGTGCAAAAAATAGGTCGAAGTGCAGACGCGCGCGTCGTCGCGGGCGCATGCCGAAAACCTTCAAAATCCATCGGTTTCGGAAGGATTTCAACATCGTGCGTCCAAAAAACCTACAAAGACCGAAGATTTCGCAGCACGGATTTTCAACAAAAGCGTGCGCGCGCGCGCTCTTGCGTCGTCGTCGTCGTCGTCGTCGCCGCCCTCCCTCCTCCCGCGTCGTCGTCGTCGTCGTCGCCTACGTCGTCCTCTGTCTTTTCTCGTGTTCGTCGTCGTCGTCCTCTTTGGCGTCGTGGTCGTTTCCGTCGCCGTTGTCGCCGTGGTCGTCCGTCCTCCTCCTCCCACGTCGTCGTCGTCCGTCGTCGGCGTCTCGTCGTCGGTCCCTCCTATTTCGTCACCGTCGTCGTCGTCGTTGTCGTCGTCGTCGTCTTCCCTCCTTCCTCGTCGTTGCCGTCGTCGGCGTCGCCGTCCTTCCTCCTTCTTCGTCGTTCGCGTCGTCGCCGTCCTCCCTCCTCCCTCGTCGTTGTCGTCGTTGTCGCCGTCGTCGTCCTCCCTCCTTCCTCGTTGTCTTCGTCGTCAGCGTCGGCGTCGTCGTCTTCGTCGGCGTCGGCGTAGTTGTCTTCGTCATCGTCGACGTCGGCGTCGTCGTCGTCGCCGCCGTCGTCGTCGTCGTCGTCGTCGTTGACGTCGTCGTTGTCGTCGGTGTCGTCGTTATCGTCGGCGTCGTCATCGTCGTCGTCGTCGTTGTCATCGTCGTCGGCGTCGGCGTCGGTTTCGTCGTCGTCGTCGTCGGTGTCGTCGTCGTCGTCGTTGTCGGCGTCGTCGAAGTCGTTGGAGACGTCGTCGGTGTCGTCGTAGTCGTTGTCGGCGGCGTCGTCATCGTCGTTGTCGCTGTCGTCGTCGGCGTCGCTGTTGTTGCCAAGTGCCATGTGGTACACACCGTCACGGTCTCAAGAGATTTTGCAAACCAAGTTGCGGGTGGGTGGGTGGGATGTTTGCGCGAGCAGTGGAGTGGACAACTCACTGCGAACAGAAATTAGTTGCACAACATAGGTTGCACCACACCACATAGGATGCACCACATAGATTCTCCTTTCTAAAAAGAGTCGACTCTACCCCCACCCCGGTGCTATCGCTACCCCTTTCGGGCATGTAAATCACACATGATTCTGGCCACATGTCCATCCTAAATATGAAATCACAATGTCCCAGGCCAGCCGGGTTCCCCCCCCTGAGGTTCACTTGTAAAAAAACACTATGCGGTGACATTTTTTGTTCTAACATAACACTTGTTAAAGAATCCTTGGCAAAAAATGGGACGAAGTGCACACGCGCGCGTCGTCGCGCGCGCATGCCGAAATCCTCCACATACCCTCGGTGCCAGAAGGATTTCGCAATCAAGTTTCCAAAAAATATACAAAAACACAGGGTTTCGCAACACTGATTTGCTAAAAAAGCTTCCGCGCGAGCTCTTACGAAATCTTAAGAAAACCAAAGGTTTTCAAGATTTTCACAAAATGCTATGAAACAGGCTTCGCGCGCGCGCATGTCGAAATCTGTCGAACGCCTTTGCGCGTGTGCCGTCGCGAGAATCCTCTGCAACAAATGGGACGAAGTGCAGACGCGCGCGTCGTCGCGCGTGTATGCCGACAACCTTCAAAACCTATCGGTTTCGGAAGGATTTCAAAATCGCGCGTCCAAAAAACTTTCAAAAAACACAAGGTTTCGAAACACGAATTTTCAACAAAAGCGTGCGCGCGCGCTCTTGCGGCGTCGTCGTCGTCGTCGCCGTCATCCCTCCTCCCGCGTCATCGTCGTGGCCTACGTCGTCCTCTGTCTTTCCTCGTGTTCGTCGTCGTCGTCCTCTTTGGCGTCGTGGTCGTTTCCGTTGTCGTTGTCGCCGTGGTCGTCCTTCCTCCTCCTCCCTCGTCGTCGTCGTCGTCCGTCGTCGGCGTCTCGTCGTCGTCCCTCCTATTTCGTCGCCGTCGTCGTCGTCGTTGACGTCGTCGTCTTCCCTTCTCCCTCGTCGTCGTCGTCGTCGTCGTCGTTGTCGTCGTCTGCTCGTCGTCGTCTTCCCTCCTCCCTCGTCGTTGCCGTCGTCGGCGTCGCCGTCCTTCCTCCTTCTTCGTCGTTCGGGTCGTCGCCGTCCTCCCTCCTCCCTCGTCGTTGTCGTCGTTGTCGCCGTCGTCGTCCTTCTTCCTCCCTGGTCATCGCCTTCGTTGGCGTCGTCGTCGTCGGCGTCGGCGTTGGCGTCGTTGTTGTCGTCGAAGTCGTCGGAGACGTCGTTGGTGTCGTCGTAGTCGTTGTCGCCGGTGTCGTCGTAGTCGGTCTAAAGAGGTTTTGCAAACCATGTTGTGGGTGGGTGGTTGGGATGTTTGCAAGAGCGCGGGATGTGTCAAATCATGGTTAAAAATCAGTCGCGCCACATATATTCTCCTTTCTAAAAAGAGAATAGACTCTACCCCCCCCGGGCGTTATCGCCCCCCCTGTCTGTTATGTAAATCACATATGATTCTGGCCACATGCCCATCCTAAATATGAAATCACAATGTCCCAGGCCAGCCGGGTTCCCCCCCCCTGAGGTTCCCTTGTAAAAAACACTATGCGGTGACATTTTTTGCTCTACCATAGCATTGTTTCACGAATCCCTTAAATTATCCCAGTGCGACCCTACCTAGGAGTTGGAACCCCTAGGAAAGCAGCATTAGTAGCAACAGTAACGCTAAGCTAAAGCTAAGCTAAAGCTAAGCCACAGCTAAGCTAAAGCTAAACTGAAGCTAAGCTAAAGCTAAGCTAAAGCTGAGCAACAGCTAAGCTAAAGCTAAGCTACAGCTAAGCTACAGCTAAGCTAAAGCTAAGCTACAGCTAAGCTAAAGCTAAGCTAAAGCTAAGCTACAGCTAAGCTACAGCTAAGCTCAAGCTAAGCTAAAGCTAAAGCTAAAGCTCCCAGGGGACTGGGGGGAACCGCGGGGCGGTGACTGGGGGAACCGCCCGGGGCGATTTACACTGCCCGGCCCTTTTAAGCTAAGAGAGTAAGAACCCTTCTAGGCAGAGCCTAGGTAGGGAAAAAGTGAAACGCTAAGCTAAAGCTAAGCTACAGCTAAGCTAAAGCTAAAGCTAAAGCTAAAGCTAAAGCTCCCAGGGGACTGGGGGGAACCGCGGGGCGGTGACTGGGGGAACCGCCCGGGGCGATTTACACTGCCCGGCCCTTTTAAGCTAAGAGAGTAAGAACCCTTCTAGGCAGAGCCTAGGTAGGGAAAATT
>CAUYUJ010011769.1:421536-462042 GCA_963575745.1 Prorocentrum cordatum
CCTTGTCCTCATCGCCCCCCTCGTCATCCTCAGCTCCCCCTTCATCATCGCCACCCTCTCATGCCCTCCCTCATCCTCGCCCCCGCCGCCCTCCTCTCCTCAGCACGCGCTTCGCGGCCGACGGGGCAAACATTGGGCGAGCGCCCCTGCGCGGCCCCCGACTGAAAGCACGGGCCAAACGCGAGCCGACCGACGAGAGACCGCCGACGAACGAACGACCGGCAACGACGGGACCGAAGGGGCCGACGGGCAAGCCGAGGGACCGAGGGCCGCGGAAGAGGAACGAAGGAGGAGGAGGAGGAGGAGGAGGAGGAGGAGGAGGAGGAGGAGGTTGGTTTACCACGTGACGCTGCCCGCGCCATGCACGCCGACGGCGCGCGGGCTGCGGCCCCGCGCCGCAAGGTCGCGGCACGGCGCAAGTTCTTGCTCTTCAAAGTGCCTGCGCCGAGCCGCCGCAAACACCTGAGGCCGAAGGCCTTTTCTCAAACAAATAATGTGTTAACTTGATATCGTCCCTGGACAAAAACTGGCCAAACCAACTCCCTGCGACTCGGCGCCCAAGGGCAAATGGATGCCCTTTAGCGCGCTCCGCGCCTGCTCTAGGGGGAAGGGGTCGCCTCCAGAGACCGCCACATCGGGCGAGGGGGCGAGCGGGGTGGGGGGGGGTCGGGCCGACAGAGGGGCATGCCAATCCTCCTTCGCACTCTCATCATCCTCATTCCCCTCCCCCTCCCCACCCTTGTCACCCTCGCCCTCCCTCCTCATCCCCCTGCCCCTTGGGCGTGGGCCTCCCGGGGGGCCGATGGGCGTTCGGACGGAGGCTGGGCCAGGGCTTGAACACCAACCCTCGGGACGAACACCGCCTCTGATCTGGTCGGTCTCTGCAGGCGCCCCAGCTAGCCCGACAGGCCCCCGCGGCGCCGCCACGGAGCGCGGACCTTCTGGCGGCCGAACGCGTTCGACAACCAAGTCTTAGGGGCCAAACGCAGCGATCCTGCGTTTGATTGCCAAGTCTCGGTAGTCAAACGGAGGCGGCCCTGCGTTTGACCGCCAAGACTCGGCAGTCAAACGCTGAACCGCAGCGAGGGCCTACTGCTCCCCAAGGAGCTTGCGCAGCGCGCTGCACTCCTTGGCGCGCACCTCGAACGCCGACCATTCTGCCGCCTCGTAGCAGCTGATCAAGGCGGCGCACATCGGCATCCAGCCACCGTGACCTCCCTTGCCACGCGGCGCCTCCTCCCAGCCGCCCTGGCCGCCGCCCTTCTTCCAGCCGCCCTTGCCGCCGCCCTTGCAGCTGTCCTTGTCGCCTCCAAAACCGCCCTTGCAGCTGTCCTCGTCGCTCCCGCCACCGCCCTTGGCCTTGTCGATGCCACCTCCGCCGTCGCTCTTCTGCAGGAGCAGCGCCTCGTACGCCGCCCGGCCGCCGGGGGTCTGCGCCCCGTCGGACTCCGACGGACTCCGCCGCGGGAAGTGCAGCGCCGCTGCCGGGGCATCTTCGAAGCCGGCCCCCGAGCACTCGTTCCAGAAGAAGATGTCGGCCTCGTCCTGGTCATCCTTCCTCCGAGCCGCTGCGCGCCACGTCGCGTCGCTCGGGCACCCCCCGCCCTCGCCCCGAAAAACGCACGCGGAGGTGGGCGCCGCCGACGTCTGTCTCGCGGGCGCTCTTCCACGCGCAGCCGCCGCCGTGCTCGAGGCCAGCGGTGAGGAGGAGGCCCGCGCGCGTCTGCACGCTCTGCAGGGCAGCCTCGTCGCGCGACGAGAGGAACTCGGAGCTGGCCACGTCGCCCGTCATCACGACCACGGCGGCGCCCCTGAACGGACTGAATCCCGCCCCCCCCCCCCCGCCTGCTGTCTCGCAGAGCTCTGCGAACCGCTGGATCAGCCACGGTTAACCGAAGCCTTGTACGAGGCGGGCCCGCGGGCTGCCGCGGGCGCTGCAGCCTGCGCTCGCGCAGCAAGCCCTTGCGGAAGACATGTGCCATGTTGCCCCCGCGCCGCAGCCGCCGCCGTAGTTGCGCCCGCAGCCGACATGGCTTCTCGCCCACAGCCAAAATGGCTGACACGGAGGAAGTGCCACAGGGGGAGGAGGCGCGGAGGAGGGGGCATGGGGCCATGCCTGGGTCGGCGAACATCGAGGCCACATGTCCTGGCTTGGGCGGCGTTGACCCTGTGGCGTTTCTGACACCCGAGGCCCAAATGAGACCGAACTACCAGATGAAACTACGACAACATCGGGTGCCCTTGGTGGCTTTACGGGCGTCGGGGGTGGCATGCCATCGTGTTTGGCATGTCTGTTAGGCGGTTGATTGGCATGTGCTGCGACCTGAAGTATCCACGCATTCTCGCGGGGCGAAGATTGCCTCGCGCAGGGGCGGCCCTGCGAGCAGCGCAGCTCGCACTCATGTCCGCCCCCGTCCCCCGACTTCGCGCCGACGGCGCACGGGGGGGCGGGGGGGGCCTGGCGCGGGGGGGGAGGGGGGGGCGCCCCATGAGATGAGCGAGAGAGGGCACGGTGCCAGGAGAAGGAGGAGGGAGGTGGGAGCGGAGAACGGCGGCACATGCGACCTGAAATGGTTTGATTGTTGAGACCATGTTGAGATTGGGATTCGGATGGACCAATATGCGACATTGCGTTAGAGAGGCCAGCGCGAAGCGTAGCATAGCATTGCACATAGCGTAGCATCCTGAGGTTCGGGCCGCACGCATGGCACATGCATCGCAACATTATTCCTTCCTCGCGCCCCCCCCCCCCCCCCCCCCACCCCACCCCCCCTCCTCCCCCCCCTCCTCGTCCGCAACTGGGCCAAGATCACAACGCGAGACAAAAAAGGAAGAACCATGTCTCAGTTCGGGCGCGCATCGAGCGCAACATGTAGTACCATGATGCGGGAGATCGCACGGCACCTCAGGAATGAGCTACTGAAGCTCATGAACGGTGGGCTGTGGTCGCCATTGTCGGCATCGTCGCGGGCCGTTGTGGCCATCTTCATCGGAGACAGTCGCCCTTGAAGATGCCCAGAACGGCGATGACGGCCCACAACAGCGATCACTATCCACAGCGGCGGTCGCTGCCCACGGACAGCCCGTTGCCAGCTGCTCGGCCAGCTAGCAGGGTGCCCCCAGGGACGAGGATGAGCTTGAGCTCGAGCCCGCGTCGCGGTCGCCGTTGTCGCCCGCGCCCATCGCCTCCACGACATCGGTGAGATCTTCTGGAGCCGCCCGAGCACCGTGGGCTTGCGCTGTACGTCAGTGCTCGTGCGCGAGATCCACAATTTGCTCACGTCCGTGATATATTGTTGTTCACGTGCTTGTTGGCCTCGCTCTCATTGGCGATGACGGTGACGAACCTCTCCAGCGCGCCCGCGCGCACCTTCTGATGGTTGCGGTCGGCCCGCATATCAGCGAGCTTCTGCTTCAGCACCGCGCTGCCGCCCCCTTGACGCACCTCGGGTGCCACGGCGCGATGGCCCGACAAAGCGCGCGCGATGGCGCGGTGCACCTTTGAACCAAAAAGGCTACACTACGATGGTTTCCCCCGGCCCCCAACCCCGAACAGCAACGCGCCAACGCAGCCAATCGGCTTGATGAGCAATGACTGCTTGTTTTTCTTAATCGGCAACTCACGAATCCACAGTGACATGCGAAGCCCGTAGACCCCAACCATGCGGGTGCGGTCAGCCTTTTGGCCTAGCGCGTATACTTGCAACGTTGTCAGCCATGGACTGGCCCTGAGCCTACAGGCGCACTGTCGTCGGGAAGCCCACTCGGGGGAACCTCTTCGTACTCAGCATCGGCTTGCCGGTCGGGGGGATCGGCGGATAGGAACTGGACAGCATCCTCAACGGTCTTGCACTTAGTGTAGCCGTTCGAGCCATCTTGCTTTGCAAACTTGGCAAGTACGAAACCGTTCCTCTTGTGGACACCCTTGGGCAGATCAGGCAAACGCTCTCGCTTCTGCGGCCCATCGAACCCCATGCTCCTCGTGGCGCGAAGCACCGCAGCCTAAGCCTCAGGCTTGTATACAACGAAGAGGTCATCACATGGATGACTTGGTCTACGAACATCAACTTGAACAACACGCTCGTTCACCCACGCCCATGCACATGGCATCCGGTTCCCGCCTCAGGTCAGCCTTCTGGGCGCGGGACCTCACGAGCCTCGTTTGCTTCGCTTCGGTGGCGTTTTAAACAAGCCGCGCGCTGTCTGGGTGTGCTCCTGCTTGAGCTCGGCCGACTGCTAATCAGTCCGCTGGGCTAGCAACGCTTTCAGCCCCCCTGGTCATAACTACTGCCGGTTGCCCAAGTCCCGATGGGACTTCATCATTGTTATAAGTCAAAAGGCTGTTCAAAGTACTGCGCTGGTGAGATACGGACAAACGTTTCGTCACCCACTGTAGCCATATCAGTTGGCTTGAAATCCTCCAAGTTGGTTTTATCTCATCCATCCTGACGGCGCGGGGAAGCTCAAGCGTTGCGTCTTGCATGTTGCCAACAGCAAACCGCGATGCTACATCGCCTGATCGCCTGACCCAAACGGCTGACATTCGATTGCTTCGTAGAAACGCGACGCGAAGTGGACGACGCCATTCGGAGGGGGGTGAGTTGGGGGGGGGGCGCCCCACGTGATGAGCGAGAGAGGCCACGGAGCCAGGAGAAGGGAGGAGGGAGGGGAGCGAGGAGAACGACGGCATAGCGCATCGGCATCGCATGGCATAGCAAATCGTCGGTCGGGGCAGTCCTTGAACGGCGATGAGCATGCCCGCAAGGGCCCCATAAGGACCTGCATAAGCATGGCATGACATAGCATATCGTCGATCTGGGTGGCATCCGGACTGCGGGTGGCGAGCCCAAGAGGGCCGCTCGCATGGCATCGCATATTAGTTACCACCCGTCGCACAGGCTATTTCCTTCGAGACCCAGGGTGCCATTCGCCCCACCGTCGGGCGTCTTCGCATCGCAATCGACCCTTTGCAGGACCTTATGTTATGTTTTTCATCTCTCTCTCTCTCTCTCTCTCTCTCTCACTCTCACTCACTCTCTCGCTCTGTCTATTTGTTTGTTTTCTCGCTCTCTCTCTCTCTCTCTCTCTCTTTCCTTCTCTCTCTCTCTCTCTCTCTCTCTCTCTCTCTCTCTCTCTCTCTCTCTCTCTCTCTCTCTCAAGCCTCCACGGCTCGGGGAGGGGGGCCGCCTGCGCATCCCCCCCGAGCGCGTGGGCCCGGCGCTGGGCCATTTCATCCCCAATTACCTTGTGACCTCGGACTTGCTGGACCGAGTCAGTCATGTCACCTTCGAGGCAGATGTCATCATATCTCCTCCCTCGACGCCGCCGGCGTTTTGGATGGGCTCCAACACCGTCCTGATGAGGCCAGTGCACGGCGGCTTCGTGAAGCTCCCGCGGCCGCCTCCGCCGCCCTGGAGGGCGCCTGGCGCCCCCCCGGTACTTGGTGGAGCGGCAATGGGACGCATGCCCCGCCCACCTGCGCCGCCTTCGAGCGCGGGTCCTGGCAGCACCGGTCGTGGTCATGTCCACCTGAGTTGCGCGGAGCCGGTGGGGGCCATGCTTTCTTCTCTGCAGTCGCCGCATCTCATGGCGAAGGAGAAGCAGAAGAAGAAGCACAACAAGCCGAAGCAGTACAAGCAGCAGAAGAAGGTGCACAAGCTGCGGTGGAAGAAGCGGACGGCGACGACCTCAACGGCCTTGCCGCGCCGGCCGCCGACGCCTCCGCCGCCGGGGTCATTTCACCTCGAGTGCCCGAGCCCGGAGGACCCGTACAGGAAGCAGATCGGGGTGACGGGGCTGGCCGCGCCTCCTGCGCCGCCGCGTGCGACTCCACCGAGGCCCCCGCCGCCTCCTTCGGCGCGCAGGCCGCGGACGCCTCCGCGGCGCGTGCCAGCGTGGAGGAGTTCTGGATAGGCGACCTGCCGCCGCGCGCCGTGGAGGCCAAGCGGAAGAAGAGGGCGAATACGAAGATTAAGAAGAAGGAGAAGCAGAAGCTGCTTAATGATGCTGTAGATTTTTCGAGTGCGGATTCGCACTCCAGCGCCGGAACACCTCCCCCTGATGCTCGCGGAGATTTCGCGCAGGCCGATGCCGAAGGCAGCGGTGCCTTTCGTGGCGCTGGTGATGGCGGCGCCGCGTCTGAGGAAGCCACCGGGAGCACCATGGCGGTTACGACGAATCTGTCGCATTTGATGCCCGTGCGCACCTTTGTGGAGGAGGAGCTGTCCTTTCTCGGGCAGGACCGGCTGGCGAAGCTGCGTGCACTCGGACATGTCGTCTGAGGAGCTCGGCGGCTTCTTCGGCAAGTCTTTCGTCTCGCTGGAGCCGGCTTCATCATCAAGCAGGGCCTCGCGTGCACGTTTCCTGAGCTGGGCCGTCTGCGCCTGCACTGCGCCGCTGGTCGGCTCGGAATGCTGGTCTTCTCGTGCCGTGCGTGCCGCTGTGCCGCGCCTTCGGGGCCGACTTGGGCGCCCCTACCTGCGGGCCCAAGGGCTTCCGGAGGGAGCTCGTGGGGCTGCGTGGTACGTCGTCCCTCGTCGGGCGGTGGCCGTTTTCGGGGCCGTTTTGGGATCCTCGTCGCCGCCTCTTTCATCCCTGCTCTTCAGTCCCTAGTTCGCTCGGAGCCTGGAGCTTGCAGTGGTCGACCGCGAGTCTCTCTCTCTCTCTCTCTCTCTCTCTCTCTCTCTCTCTCTCTCTCTCTCTCTCTCTCTCTCTCTCTCTCTCTCTCTCTCTCTCTCTCTCTCTCTCTCTCTCTCTCTCTCTCTCTCTCTCTCTCTCTCTCCCCCCTCTTTCATTATTATCATCCGTCCTTCTGGACTACGAAGCACCCGACCGAATGCCCGGCCCTCTTGGCAATCCACGCCGGTTCCCCATGGTCGCTGAGCGTCGCCGCGCTGGCTGCAGCAGTCGGCTTCGCTGCGGCAAGTGCAGTTGTGGCGGTGCCGCCCGAGACCGCACGCTTAGCCCACTCGTCGGCCGCGACGGTCTGACCCTTGAGGCAGCTGAGGCCGTGCAAGAATGCGCTGCGCATGTCGCCCCACTTGTGCCCCTTGCCCCCCCGCCCCCACGACCCCCATCAGCAGCATCTGCTTCAGCCATCTCAGGCCTACTTGCGAGCTTCGCGACGTCATTCTTCACCAGCAAGCGCGCCGCACCGTCCTCAACCTTGTCGCCCGTGAGGTTTGCAACTGCAACCGCCACCCGAATCAAAGGATACACGTTGGTCTTCGATGCGAAAACTGCGTGCGCCAGCGCTTCCCAGAAAGCTTGCCCCAGCGCAGCGTTGCAACCACATTGCTTTGCAAAAGAGTCCATGAACGACACGAGAGGAGCGCCATCGCCACCGCCGAAATTCTCGACGAACTCATGCAAGGTCTTGCTCTATTTTGCGCTCGGCACGTTGGGCGAGACTACGTTCTCGATAGCCATGTCTTTCCAGCCCGCGAGCTCGCGCACCCCTGGGCCATTGGCACTCGCCGCCAAAGTCATGCATGTCTCCAGCTCTCCGACCCCCGCGCCGACGTGGTTCTGCGCGTTCAAAGCCTTTTGGGCTACATGTGCGAAGCCTGGGAACAGCTCGCCAATGATACTTGAAACCACCTCCCACGCCCAGCTCTTCTCGATAAGGATTTTGAGTTGCGCGTTCTGGCGCAACTTCTGCGCGCCAACCAAATCTGAACCAACCATTTGCGATGACTTCTGCGGCGCCCTACCCTGCACCCCTGCTTGCCTGCAAAAAGCCGCGGTGCGTCCGCGCCCGACTGAAACGCACGGCGCCAGTAGCCCTCGGGCTCGGCCCACCAGCGACTGATGCTTAGCAGCGCGCTGCCAACGGAGGGGAGAATTGGCCCCAAGCTCGATGCACACGGCATTCGGTAGCCGGCGCATGCCGGCCCCAGTTGCGTGGATCCGAGCAGCATTGCGATGCACACTGTGCGGGCTCAACAGGAGCCCCCCCCCCGATTTGAACTGTGTGTGACAGAAAAAATTGGAAGGGATGCTGTCCACGCAGTACAACAGCGAAGGCATCCCATAAGCATGTCCACATGCCCGTTCGCCTTCACTTTTTTTTGAGTCCAACATCTTTTGGAATTCACGTTTGAAAGCTTGGGCAAGCTGGGCCATGGCGCTGGGTGAGAAGCTGGAAGCGCTCAAAGGATGCTCTGGGCCGAAGAGGCCATGCAAACGACGGATGCCAGACGCAACTGCAAGTCCAAACTGTTTCTCGAAATTGACAAGTTCGATGCTCATCAACTACCAAATCGCTCGCACGCCCCCCCCCCCCCCCCACCCCCACTCTTTCTTTTCCACAACTTCAAAGTTCAGTATCTGCAAAAATGGGTTGCGCGCATGTGCTCTGCATGTTGATGTTGAGTCCACTGAACGGCCCCTGCTGATCCGATGAGCGCTGTTTTTCCGAGCTTTACTGACCGACTGATGGATTCGGAAATGTTGTCTGGACCCCAACATGAAGTTCGAATTTATGTATTTTAGCGTTCGCTGCCCAAGTAGTTTGGAAGTTTGGTTTGCAACGAGAGCTACATGTTAAAAAAGTGGGGGCTACATGTCAAACACGATATCCGTATTTTGAGAAGTTGTGCGTAGGCCAAACTCCAACATTGAACTAAACTATGACTGTGATTAACCTACTCTGAACAGTTATGTTAACCTGCTGTGAACAGCTATGTTAACATACTATATATGGGATATCACATTGATGGAAGAAACGCGATGCTACATCATATCCGACCTAGCAACCGCTAAACCTAGTAGACCGTTTATGTTGGCATAATAAAGTCCAGGCTGACTGTTGCTAAATATGATAAACAAGCTTTGTAGCTATAGCATGCATGACGCTGGTTTGCAAGAGGGCTGCGTGCACGCTGCAACCACCTTAGCTTCTCGCTATAATGCCCATACGCCCTAACAAAGCCGACATTCATGTCAGTTCCTCCAGCCCAAACCGCTCGCAGGCGCCACCAGCGGAGCAGTCCGACGCCGGCGCTTCGCGAGCAGCGGAGGAAGAGCGGGCGCGCAAGCCCCCCAGGACTGACGAACAGCTCAGCCCAGGCGCCCCCCATGGGCGGCGCGGGCGGGGCTCAGCGGAGAGGGCCCCGCCCGGGACTGGAACCGACGCCGCGCCGACCGCCCCCTGTCCGGGCTGCCTTCAGCCCGGACTGACAACGCGGATCAGCTTCACTACAAGCCGAGACACAAATTGATTTGGAACCCCATTTGGAACTAACGAGCCGGGACAAGGGAGGATTGGAAAGAGGTGGTCAACCGCCTCAACAAGAGGGAACGCGGCCCCATGTTGGCGATGTAGCTGGAATCGGATGGAACGCCATCTGTGACCATGTGTGGACCGCGCTCCGCCAAGGATCCCCAGCGTCACCACGCGGTCTTCTGCCATGGCTTCGCGCGTGAACTCAGCGAGGTCAACTACGACGCTCGCAGGCCGCGCATGAACAAAGACACCCAAGTCGACTGGAACGCCGAGCGGCCCCGAGAGCTCGACAAGAGAAGACAAATTCCGAGCTCGCCAAAGGCAAGGGGAAGGGGCCCCCTCCAGGGGAAAGGCGAGCGACCGGCTGACTCCTCCTGGCCGAGCAATGACCCGCCCCGTCAGCGATGGTCAGCCTCCAGCAGCCACCGCTGGTTGCTCTCGCGCAGCTGCCACGCCACCTCGACCTGTGCTGAGCGTGGCGCCCTTACTTAGGCTCTGGGCAGTGGCCGCCCTGGTCGCCCGTCCTCTTCCCCCCTCTGCCTTCGTGGCTAGCTCGTTTCCGTGCACCGATTCGGTTCTCCCCCCGCCGCTCGGGCCCTCCGCCCCCCCTGCCCCGAGCAAGGTCTCTCGCCTGCACCTTGGCGGCTCTCGCCGCTCGCCGTCTTGGGCGGGCCCTGTCACCGTCGGCTGGTCTTGCCGCCAATGCTCGCTGCTTCTGGGCCGCCCCCCCCCGCCCGGGGCGCCTGGCGCCGCCGCTTCTGGCCCCTGCCTCGGCCCGGGGTTCGTCGGCCCTCTGCAAGTTTTATTCCGGTCCTGCCTGCGGCGCCCCGCAGGCCCTTGCCGCGCTTGCGATGGCCGGGCGGCGCTCGCCGCGCCGCCGGCGCCCTGCCCCTGCGCCCGGTTCCTGGGCCGCCCGCTCCGACGCCGGCAACTGGTGTTCTGGCTGCCGCCGCCTCCGCGGCACCTTGCCCCACCCTGGGCCTGCGCGCGTTGGCCCCGTGGTCTTTGCGCGCGCCCTGCCCGCTCCCCTGGGTCCGCCGCCGCCTCCTGGCGCGGCTTTCCCCGCTTCCCCCCGCCCCCGGCCGGCGCCCGCCCCGCTGGGTCGTCGCCACCCGCCCCCCCGCCCCGCGCCTCGCAGGCCCTCTTGGTCTCGGCGCTCTCGCCCTTGGTCTGCCGCGCCTCGCAGGCCTCGGCGCGTCGGCTCCCCCCCCGGGCTGCGCCGCGCAGCTCGCTGGGTCGAGGCTCTGGTTCGTTTGCGATGCCCCCCGATCAGCCGCCCAGTCTCCCGGGCCGCGCCAGCTTCGGCCCGGCGCAGCTCAGCGCCAGCGCTGGCCCCCCCATCGGCGCTCCTCTGTCGCAGCCAGCGACTCGGAGCGGGCCCGGCCCCCCCTTCCCATCGCGCCGGGGCCCGCCCTCTTCCCCCGCGCACGGCGATTTCAATATGCATGCAGCGCGCCCCCCGTTGCCAATCCGACGGGGCAGTCGCCGTCTGCCCAGCCGCCGACGCAAACAAACTGCGCGCGCTCGCGCAGTTCGTGTTGCGACAAAGGTCGGACGCAATTCACGCTTCCGCTCGCGGCTTGCAAGCGGCGCGCGACGCGGGCGTGCGCGCGCGCGTGCGTCTGCGCGCGCTTGCGCGCGAGCGTTAAGCGCGCGCGCGTGAATGCGCGATTGCGCGGGCGGGCGGTCGGGCGGGCGGGCGCGCGCGCGAGCGCGTGCCAAGTTCGCTCGAGGCATGACCCCAGTTTCCTTCTGATGGTCTCGACAAAATCGCAGAAACCACATGTGTGTGTTTTCACCATGCTGGAGTTCCGCCTGGATTTTCGCGGGTAGCAAACTCCGCCCGATACCCCCCGCGGACGTTCGGGAAGAACGCGCGCGCTACAGTTGACCCCGATGTTGGCGCATGCGTTTGCCAAGCTCTTCGTCGATTACACGCGCCCCCCGCCCATGCCTGGATAAGTTCCCAGCGCGGCACGTTTCTGGGACATCCCCACAACGTTGACATGGGCGCGCGCTACGTCTTTGACGCCTTACATAACGAGTGGCTCTCCCACTACAGACGTCATCGATAAACTGCGATGCTTAAGTCGCTCGCGAAATGCTCGGCCCTTTGAACACGAAGCCCTCGCTTGAGACACCCCCGAAAAAGTGGGATGTTAAAGCATGCATGCGTTGAAGACGCCGTTAACACGTTAACTCTTCAACGTGGAAGTAGCAGCGTTAAGTTGCCTCACGTGGAATTCCCACGTTAGCCGGCGCAGCGCTGAGACCCCCACGTCAACGCTGCAATGGGGACGCCCACCTCAAGGTCCTCGGAGGACGCGGGGGGGGGGGGGAGAGACCGAGAGCGGGAAAGAGAGATGTTGATGAGAGTGGCGTTGATGATGATGACGATGATGGTCACGCCTACGCGTGGGATTTGTCAAATCAAGCGCTGCGATCGAGACATGTTCAACAATTGCGCCTGGACTGACATCCGGAAAGATGCGTGTAATTCCACGCGGTGTTTCGCAATGCTTTCGGGCTTCGCCTGTGCTGGCGCGGACAGCAAACTCCACCTAATATCCCCGTGGACGTTCGGAGAAGGCGCCCGCGCTACAGGCGATCCTGTCATTGGCGATGGCATTGCCAAGTTGCCTCGAGATGGATTAAATTGCCCCCGGGCGGATCTTCGAAATCATGAAACTCGCGTGAAAAGTGCTTGCGCGTTTCAATAGTCAGGGGTCTTGCCTGAGTTTCCTCGAGTTGCGAACTCCACCCGATGCTCCCCGCTGACGTTCGGGAAGAGCGCCCATGCCACAGTTGACCCCGATGTTGGTGCATGTGTTTGCCAAGCCCTTCGGTTCCACGCGTGTCCAGCTCATGCCTGGAAATGTCCAGAGTGGCCATCTCGCTGGAGACATCCTCGCACAACGGATATGCTGGGGCACGTAGCTCTACGACTCCCCACGTACAAACCAAGCTTTCGTTGCAGACGTCCGCAATAAATTGAGACGCTGCAATTGCTCGCGACATGTTCGACGCTCCTAAAATGCGGCGTTCGTTTGGGACAGCCTCGAAACAAATTTGGCGTCACATCGCGCGTCTAGGGCGCCGTTAACGCGTGAGCCCCCCAACGTGGAATTTCCATGTTAACGGGCGCAACGCGGAGATTCCACGTTAACGCCGCAGCGGGGGCGCCCGCGCCAATGGGTTCCGAGGGCGCGACGGGGGGAGGGAGAGACCGAGAGAGAGAGAGAGAGAGAGAGAGAGAGAGAGAGAAAAAAAAAAAAAAAAAAAAAAGGAAGGAAGAACTAATGAGAGAGATGATTGATGGCGGTGACGGCGGCGATGACGATGATGGCGATGACGGTCGCATCCACGTAGGTAATATGTAGCACGCACGAGGGTATAGGCATGCAGCGGGGCAGGTAGGCCACTGAGGTCGGCGCGGAACAGGTTCGGCGCCTTCATTGCGGAGCTGCGCGCGCAGTCCGCAGCCTCTTTGGCTTGAAAATCATCGCGGTAGCGGAGCTGGCCGAGACCGGCTCCAGCTAGCGCGCCCAGCGGCGTTGGCCTCCCCGCCCGCGCAGCGGCGCCATAGCGGGCGATCCGCGCCAGAACGCGCAAAGCTACAGGGAGACGAGGCGAAGCCCGTCATTGGGGGCTCGGGCACAACCGAGCAGCCCACGGCGCTCGGGAGGTAACTGGGCGGAGTTAGCAAGCAGGCCGCTGCAGTGGCAGCAGGCGTCGAGTGGTAGGGGGGCGGCCTTAAGCCGCCCACTTTCGCCGGGCCCGAGGAGCACTGGCAGGAGTGGCCCTTCGTGATGAGAGCTTTCCTCGGAGGGCAGACGCAGGCATCTCAGCGCCTGCTGAGGGCGGCCGAAGACTTCATGGGCGAGCCTGACATTTCGGCAGGGTATATCCAGAACTCGCTGGATGACGAGGGTACCGCGGCAAACCATAAGACGCGTTAAGGTTTGGTCGCGGCTGTGCTGAACAACAGAACGGCACGGCACTTTGGGGAGCTCTGCTCAGAAGCACGAAACAGCTACAGCGGTTCGGGCCCAGAGCATCTCGACCAGCATCCAGACGATCAAGCAGTTCCCACATATCCCAGCAGAGTTCAGGGAGGCCCACGCGGAGTGGGGACGCGACATCACACGGCATAAGAGGGCATGAGGCGAAGTCTTCAACGCGGGCGCGAAACAGAGCGGCCACGCCCAGACGGCGCCCAAGACCATCAGGGCGACGCCCCAGATGGCAAGCGAGCGGACCTACGACGAGCACGTGGTGACCACCATCCAGTACCTGCACGCGGCGACGATATGCGACGACGCGCGCCGGAGGCCCCCACCCCCACTACCTAGACTTCCAGGGGGCCCCAATGCCACGAAGGTCGACGAACTGACTTGGGCCCGCTGCCGGGGCAGAGGCAGGTGCCACGGCGGCAAAGGCGACGGCGGCAGGGGGCACGGGCGATGGAGGCAAGGGCGGAAAGACACAAGGAAAGACAGGCGGGGAGACGAACCAGACGGACGCCAGACCCAAGCGCCTCGATTGCGGGCGCAGGGGCAATTACGCAAGGGACTGCTGGCGCCCAGTCCAGGCGGACGGCGGGGCGGGACCCGAGGGGCGCGATCGCGGGGGCCCAGACGCACAGGTAGGGAACGGACTGGCCATGGCGGCACGGCAAACGAGCTCTCGGCGCAAGTGGATGCTCGGTCACCGGCGGGCTCTTCACCCAGCAGCGCGGCAGCATCAACCGCAGGGCCCACAGCCAGTTAGGTCGGGGCACATGGACCCTTGGGGCAGGCGACGCCAGGACGGGTCGCATCCATCGCGCAGCAGGCGACGATCGTCGCTTCCGATCTGGAGCCAGCAGCATCTTCGCGGTGAAGGCCCAACGCGATGACCGAGGGCGAGCGCGCCAGCATGCCGACGCTGACCGACAATTGCGCGGGCGAATACGTTCGCGGCCAGCACGACCCCCCACGGGTGCCCATAACATCGAGCAGCGACGCAAATTGGGCGGCGGCAGACGGCACCCCGTTGAAGCACTGCAGACAGGAGACGGCGGCGCTCTGCATCGCAGGCAACCGCAAGATCACCCTTAAAATTTCAGGCGGCGGGCGCGAAGCAGCCCATCAGCGTCGGTAAGTTCTGCATGAGGCACGGCAGCCGAGTGGCGCGGCGCGACGGACGAGGGGGGGCGTTGCGACGCGAGACAGCGGGAGTCGTCAGGGCGAAGAAGGTCAACCATTGCGCGCTCGAGTGCCAGGCTAGGAACGGGCACGCCCAGGAATACTCGACGGTGAACGGCCAGCTCGCGGCACCAATGGGGGCCGCCGCGGCAGCGCGACCAGAGAGAGAGAGAGAGAGAGAGAGAGAGAGAGAGAGAGAGAGAGAGAGAGAGAGAGAGCGAGAGAGAGGGAGAGAGAGAGAGCGGAGGACGACGGCCGCGCGGTAGAGCGAGCGCTGGCAGGCGGACCACGAGCTTGGGGAGCGGGGCCCAAACCAGCAGCGGGTAGACCACCCGCTGAAGCGGTGGAGGCACGTCCAGCAGCAGATGCATTGGCAGACGCGACCATGGAAGGGCCAGCGGCGACCCCCGACGATGGCAGCCAACGGGGGCCCGAGGCGGCAGCGCAGGGCATCGTGGGACCACGTGAACCAAGTGCGGATGGGATTGAAATTTACGTGCAAACGCACCACCCAGAAGAACCCCGGCTGGAGGTCCGCGCGCAGGCGAAGGCCAACGACGTTGCGCCCAAGAGGGCTGACATGGCAAAGCGCCATTATTCCACTGATCAGTTTCGATCGCGGCCAGGCAGGAGAGGAGGGCGATGCCGCTAGCTTCGAGTTCGCGGTCGGGAACGACGCTTCCGCGGGCGGCGCGTGGATTGCAGCCATCATCATGAAGGGTCGCGAAGACCTTCGTAAGATTGCCTCGGCGGCGGCGCGGCTGGCTGAACGGGGATATTCACGAGTCACCCGCTCGCGGCGGGGGCAGCAGAGCCCCCGCTCGCGGCGACGGCGAAGAAGAGGGCGCCACAGGGCGGGATCTGCCTGGCCACCCCGACGAGGCAGGCGGAGACGCGGCACTCTCGAGCTAAATTTTCGGGCGGAAATAGCCGCCCAGACTGCGAGGAAGCAGGCGGGGGCCTTCGCGTCGGCGGCGTCGAAGAAGACGGGGGACACGCACTTCGCGGCGGACCCCCCGCCCCATCGCGCGGCTTCTCCGCCGCGAAGCATGGCTCTACAACAGGCGCGCGGCAGGGGGGGGGGGGGGGGGGGGCGCCAGCTCGGCGCCCCGCGAGAAGACGCGCGCGCTAAGGTGCCAGAGCTGATCGCGGGAGTCGGCGAGGCGGCGATCTGCCGACGGCATGGAGCCCAGGTCAAGAAACCGGAGCTCTCGTGGCTGAAGGGCACCTGGCCGGGCAGAGACGCCAGGACCGCCGAAACCGTCATCGGCGCCCCGGCGGGGGCCACCAGGCCCGGGGCGATCGCAGCAAACGCAGGGGCCCAGCCTCGTCCGACAAGACGACCCGGGCACTGGGGAGCGACCCCGTCGTCGAGGAGAAGGCCGCCGACGCAGAGGTCGACCCAGGGATTGACCATCTTGGCCCCCCCCCCCAACATAGGAGAGGCCCCGCCGCCAGCCCCGCCAGCCGCGGCGGCGGGGGCATCGGCGCCAGCGGGAGGAGGGCCCCCATCAGGAGGAGGAGCCCCATCAGGAGGAACAAGCCCCGGAAGGAGGAGGGACCCCGCCAGGAAGAGGGACCACAGCAGGAGGGGCCACACCGGGGAGAGCGCCCGCAGCAATGCGCGCCCCTGGACCCGCGGCAGCAGCACCAGGAGTTTCCGCATTATTCGACGCCGTGGACGTCGATGGGGCCAGACTCCAAGCCACGCGCTGCCGACGCTGGCCACCTATGGACGCGGGCCCAGGGCCCAGCGCCGCCAGCTCAGGGGGGCGACCAGGGCACTTCCCGAACGCTCCCGGCGGGGGCGGCAGCGGCGAGCAGCTCGGCGCGGCCCGCTTAGGCGGCGGCAAAGCGGCACCAGCAGCCGGCGCAGCGGCTTCCAGACGGGCGCGAGACGGCGACGACGGAGGTGACCGGGCCAGGGGCAAGCCACGGATCGCTACGATCTGCGCGGTCAGCGAGACGCGCGAGGAGCCGACGGCGGAGGGCGACGAGGTCCACGTGAACGGAGGCGACTACCACGAGGAGTGGATGGAGCACCTCGAAAAGATCACGGGCGACGGCAAGCAGATCGCGACGCAGGTTCCGATCGTCGAGGCGACCTCTGCGATTTTGACAGCCAAGTGGGTCGACACCTACCAGGCCGACGGCAGCGCGAAGAGCAGGTGGACCATGCGGGGATTCGAGCAGCAGACTTATGGACACGAGAATTTCGCGACCACCATTCCGCCACCGAAGCGCGTGAAGGCGTAGTTGGCCGACGCGGAAGTCAACGGCCACACGGTGTCCTCCAGCGATTGCAGTGCCCCTGACGGATTACCGAATACTTAGAACCGCCGCCCGAAGCAGGAGCACCAGCAGGTTACGCGCGGGAAGCGCTGCGCGCGGTCCCGGACGCGCGGGGGCACCCAAGGCGCGGGAGGGTCACAGCGCCCAGACTATGGAGCAGATGGGTCCTGACTGAGGGCGCTCCGACGGCTGCGCCTTCATGAGGACACACGGCAAGGTCAAGGCAGGACGACATGCCGATGACATCCCCGTGGCAGGACCCTAGGAGTCACTAGTTCAACTACTGACGGAAATGGGCGAGAAGCTCAGGCACTCGGGCGCGGTGAAACTATGCAAGAGCGGCGACGAGGTCACCTTCCCGAGCATGCAGGTCCGCAAGATCGACGGGGGCGATACCATCAAGGGCAAGACGTCGCCGCTCAAGGACGTGATGCTGGAGCTCGGGCCGCAGGCAGCGAAACCCTCGGTTGTCGCGGAGACGAGGAACGAGGTCAGAAGGACGACGACGATTTCTTGGACGCAGCAGGACACAGGATGCGCGTGGGGAAGCTATGGCATATAATGTCCAAAACTGATTTTAATAATTAGCCTGACGAAGGACCCAACCATACATAGTTGTGAATACCGCAATTGTAGATATATTCCTCGGTGGAGCTCCCTATGGAGCCACGAAACGTGTGAGGGGTGTGCCGGAATGGGGGGTGGAACCGCATGCGAGCGCAGCCACTGGGGCGTTCGGTGGAGCTCCCTGTGGGGCCACGAAACGTGTGAGGGGTGTGCCGAAAAGAAGGGTGGAACCGCATGCGAGCGCAGACGCTGGGGCCTTCGGTGGAGCCCTGTATGGGGCCACGAAACGAGTGAGGGGTGTGCCGAAATGGGGAGGGGGGGAACTGCATGCGAGCGCAGCCACTGGGGCGTTCGGTGGAGCTCCCTATGGGGCCACGAAACGTGTGAGGGGTGCGCGAGAATGGGGGGCGAAACCATATGCGAACGCAGCCACTGGGGCGTTCGGTGGAGCTCCCTATGGGGCCACGAAACGTGTGAGGGGTGTGCCAGAATGGGGTGAACCGCATGCGAGCGCAGCCACTGGGGCCTTCGGTGGAGCTCCCTATGGGGCCACGAAACGTGTGAGGGGTGTGCCAGAATGGGGGGTGGAACCGCATGCGAGCGCAGCCACTGGGGCCTTCGGTGGAGCTCCCTATGGAGCCACGAAACGTGTGAGGGGTGTGCCGAAATGGGGGGCGGAACCGCATGCGAGCGCAGCCACTGGGGCCTTCGGTGGAGCTCCCTATGGGGCCACGAAACGTGTGAGGGGTGTGCCGAAAAGGGGGTGGAACCGCATGCGAGCGCAGCCACTGGGGCCTTCGGTGGAGCTCTCTATGGGGCCACGAAACGCGCGAGGGGTGTGCCGAAATGGGGGGGGGGGAACTGCATGCGAGCGCAGCCACTGGGGCGTTCGGTGGAGCTCCCTATGGGGCCACGAAACGTGTGAGGGGTGTGCGAAAATGGGGGGTGGAACCGCATGCGAGCGCAGCCACTGGGGCGTTCGGTGGAGCTCCCTATGGAGTCGCGAAGCGTGTGAGGGGTGTGCCGACATGTAGGGTGGAACCGCATGCGGGCGCAGCCACTGCGGCTTTCGGTGGAGCTCCCTGTGGGGCCACGAAACGTGTGATGGGTGTGCCGACAAGGGGGGTGGAACCGCATGCGAGCGCAGACGCTGGGGCCTTCGGTGGAGCCCTGTATGGGGCCACGAAACGTGTGAGGGGTGTGCCGAAATGGGGGAGGGGGGGAACTGCATGCGAGCGCAGCCACTGGGGCGTTCGGTGGAGCTCCCTATGGGGCCACGAAATGAGTGAGGGTTGTGCGAGAATGGGGGGTGGAACCGCATGCGAGCGCAGCCACTGGGGCCTTCGGTGGAGCTCCCTATGGGGCCACGAAACGTGTGAGGGGTGTGCGAGAATGGAGGGCGGAACCGCATGCGAGCGCAGCCACTGGGGCGTTCGGTGGAGCTCCCTGTGGGGCCACGAAGCGTGTGAGGGGTGTGCCGAAAAGGGGGGTGGAACCGTATGCGAGCGCAGCCACTGGGGCGTTCGGTGGAGCTCCCTATGGGGCCACGAAACGTGTGAGGGGTGTGCCGAAATGGGTGCAGGGCACGCATGCTGATGATGATGATGATGATGATGGTAATGGTGATAGTGATGATGCGGAGGATTATGACGATTATGATGATGATGATTATAATGATGATGCTGATGATGATGATGAGGAGGAGGAGGATGACAATGATGATGATGGTGGCGATAACGGCGATGATGGTGGCGATGATCTCGATGATGACGATGATGACGACGACGATGATGACGATGACGATGACGACGATGATGGTGATGATGATGACGATGATGATGATGACGGGAGGAGGGGGGAGAGGAGGAAGGAGGGAGGCGGGAACGCGGGGCACCGTCTCTTCAAAACGAGGACCCAACACCACAGGATGGTTGGGAAAAAAAGATGACCCCCCCCCCCCCCCGGACCCCGACTGCCATTAATTCGCATCCGAATAACTATGTTTTATTTGTCCCCCTGGAAAAAATCAATGGATGCCGATCGATGCCACTTGTTCTACCTCGGTACCAGGGAGGATGCCGATGTCGTTGTTGTAGCCCCCTATGTCCAGCCTGGAGGGCGCGCCGGCCCTCGCTGCAACCTGGCGCAGCCCCGCTTGCGTGGCCCAAAGTGGGGGCGGCCTTCATCGCATCCTGGTGTAGCCCCGCAAATTTGGCCCAGAGGGCGGTGCGACCGTCGCTGTAACATGGTGCATCCTTGGTGCAGTCTCGAACTGCGCTGCTTGCTGAGGGCCTTTCTGGCCTGGAGGGCGATCCGGCCTTCGTCGCGACCTGGTCTAGTTCCTCTCCTGCCCCGTTGTTCCACTCTGCCAACTTGGACCATATTGCGCCATCTTGGAGGCCATCTTGAAGCACTTGTGGCCTTCTCGGCACCAGAGGGCGCGCGCGAGGGATGGCCCCCCAAGTGCGGTCTCTTTCCACGCCAGGCTCGGGCGTGTCAGGCGCGGCTCGTTCGCAACCCAGACAGGGCGCGCGGCGCGCAGGGAATGGTCCCTGAACGCGGTCTCCATCCACGCTGGGGTCGCAGGGCGTGGCGGGCGTGGCGGGCGTGGCCTGACGCCAAGAGGGGGCGCGCAGGAATCTGCCCCTGCGCGCAGGGCGCCAGGGCGGTCGCGGGGACGTCCCCAGCGATCCACTTTGCCCCGCCTTCCTTTTGTTTGCTATAGGCGCACTACAGCGCTAAGGAAAACCATGTTTAAAACTGCCCCCCCTAAATAATGGTTTAACAGTTTGTAGACATTAGCTGTTAACCACAGGGAATATTTACAGCAGGGAATTGGAATGCTTAGCCGCGGCATGGCGGCACCAACTCATAAAAGGCCAGCGATGGTTGAACAGTGGCAAGGTACCTGGCAGGGATCCTCGATTTGGCGCCGGCAATGAAAGCTGACAAATATATTCGGCGGAACGGACGGCGCCGCACTGGCGAAATACTGGGCAGACAACAAGGACGACAGGGCCCGAGTCAGCGGCGGCGCGCTGAAACACTACGGGCGCAGTGCGTTGACGTGGGCACGGCGTCGGGGCGGTGGAAGGCAAGTTGTGCGCATTAGGACCCAGAGTTAAAGATGCGCCCGAATTGGCATCACCGACGTGCGAGTGGCACGTGAACATGACGTTTGCCCCGGCAAGCGACAGCAGCAGCGCATTGCACATGACGAAGAAGGGAGGGCCAGGAAATATGGAGCGCATCGAGATCCGACTCTTGGTTTTGCAGCAGCGGCTCGAGCAGAAGCGCCTGGAGTTCGAAAAGATCCACACCGATGACAATGAAACAGACATGCTGACCAAGCCGATGACGGCTGTGCAAGAACAGGTGAGTAACTCAAAGCTATGCTAACGTCGTCCGAGGATGCGAGGGGGGGGGGGGGGAGGGCAGAGTGAGACAGAGAGAGAGAGATGATGGCGATGACGGTGGTGATGATGATAACGATGGCCGCACCTAGTTGTTCGACTTTTCAACACAAGCGCTTCGATCAAGACTCCTGCATCCATTGCCTGCGGACGGGTCTTCGAAAGCATGAAAGCAGTTCAACAGAAATTGCCATGCGTAACATGCTGGGGCTTCACCTGAACTTGCGCGAATAGGGAGTTCCGCCTGGTGTCCCCGTTGACGTTCGGGATAATCGTTTGCGCCACACGAGATACTGATGCTGGTAAATTATGCGCCAAGTTCGCTCGAGGCATGCCTTAAATGGCACCCGGACCGGATTTCCAAACCTTGAAAGTTATATAAGTCCATTATGTGTTCAACATTCTGGAGATGTGCCTAAATTTGCGCGGGTAGCGAGCTCCACCCGATACCTTGCGCTGACGTCCGGGAGCGTCTACGCTACAGGTGACCTCGATGTGGGCGCATGTTCTTGCCAAGCTCGTCGATTCCATGCACTTCCCGTTCATGGTAGGGAAGTTGTCCCATAATGGTCGCTTCGCATGAGACATCGTAACAAAATGGAAATGTTGGGGCATTTATGTTTGAGACACCTTATGTAAACATGAAGCCCCCATTTGAGACATCCTCAAGAAATTGAGAGGTTCCATATCGCGGGCAAAGTGCTCGGATCTTCGGACATATACTGGATGTAAAAGCACGCGTTAAAGACATGTTTAGCACGCCAACGAACCCTCCGACGTGGAAGTCTCCACCTTAAATTTCTTCGGCGTGAAAGTCCACATTAGCGGGCGTAACGCGGAGACTTCCACATGATCGCCGCAACGGGGATCCCCATGTTAATGCCCCCCGAGGATGCGAGGGGAGAGGGAGACATAATGAGACAGGGAAAGAGAGATGCGGGTGATGATGTTGATGATGATGTGGGTGATGATGATGTTGGCGTTGATGGTGGCGATGGCGATGACGATAATGGTCACGCTTATTTGTTCGATTCTCAGGCTTCCGCCACACCGCCGACCCCTCGGGAAACTCGCGGTTGCCGCGTTTTGCTTGCGAGGCCTTCTAGGGCGCCTTGTCAGGTCCTTCTGGTTGGCTCTCGGCGTTTTCTGGGAGCCTTCCCCAGGCCCCCACGTCGGCCAAAAGGGATTCGGAATGTTTTGCTTCGTTGGGTTCTTGGGGGAAATCTTGGGGCCCGGGGGGGCGTCTGGGGGGCATTGTGGGTTGCCCCGAAGACGCATGGGTTCCTAACGCCCCAGGGCGGGAAAGGCGTGACAACACATGGGTCCCCAACTTCCAAGAGCGGGACACGCGTGGAAACGCATGGGTTCCGAACGCCACAGCGCGGGACAGCCGCGAAAACGCGTGGGTTTCTAACGCCCGAGAGCGGGACATGCGTGAACAGACGCGGGTTCCAAGCGCCCCGGGTGCCCAGGTGCTCCGCGCGCCCGAAGTAGCCCAGCGTTCGAGGGCGCGGGGCGTCTGGCGTCAGACCAGATCAAGAAGTACCACCAGACAGGCATCCACCATAGGCCAGTAGCGCGCCGCGCGTGCCACGACGCGCGCCGGGTGGCGAATAGGTTTGAATGCTCTGCGTGTCCCCCGAAAAAGGACGGGTCGAAGCCCGCGTTCAAAGACGGGGGCCATCTGTCGAAGGACCAGGGGAATATTGCGAAGGCCTGACGGCCGGCGCCGCCGACCCTGTTCGCAATGCGCAGCAAGAGGCACGGGCTGTGGGATGGTTTGGGGGAACGGGGAGAAGGGCGAGAAGGTGGGGGAGGGAGGTGTCGCATCTGACCCGGGACTTCCCCGGGACTCCCCCGGGGCCCCCCCCGGGACCTCCTCTCCCCCCCCCCCGTCGGGGAAGGGAAAGGGAAGGGGCTTCCCTTCGACTCAATGACGACGTTGCTCAAGGTCGGCACGGGCGGGGGGCGTCGTATCTGACTCGGGGGGGGGTCGCCGCCCCCCCCCGCGACCCCCCTCCCCCCTCCCGGCGGGGGGGGAATGAAAGGGAAGGGGCTTCTCAAGGTCGGCTTGGCTGGAGCCCAGGGGAAGAGGAGTCCCGGGGGGGGCGTCGCATCTGACCCGGGGGGGGGGGTGGCTACCCCCCCCCCCTCCCGGCGGGGGGAGGGATCAAAGGGAAGGGGCTTCCCTTCGACTCAATTACGAGGTTGCTCAAGGTCGGCTTGGCTGGAGCCCAGGGGAAGAGGAGTCCCAGGGGGGGCGTCCATCTGACCCGGGGGGGGCGTCCCACCCCCCCTCCCGGCGGGGGAGGGATGAAAGGGAAGGGGCTTCCCTTCGACTCAATTACGAGGTTGCTCAAGGTCGGCTTGGCTGGAGCCCAGGGGAAGAGGAGTCCCAGGGGGGGGCGTCGTATCTGACCCGGGGGGGGGGTCGCTACCCCCCCCCCTCCCGGCGGGGGAGGGATCAAAGGGAAGGGGCTTCCCTTCGACTCAATTACGAGGTTGCTCAAGGTCGGCTTGGCTGGAGCCCAGGGGAAGAGGAGTCCCAGGGGGGGGCGTCGTATCTGACCCGGGGGGGGGGTCGCTACCCCCCCCCCCCTCCCGGCGGGGGAGGGATCAAAGGGAAGGGGCTTCCCTTCGACTCAATTACGAGGTTGCTCAAGGTCGGCTTGGCTGGAGCCCAGGGGAAGAGGAGTCCCAGGGGGGGGCGTCGTATCTGACCCGGGGGGGGGGTCGCTACCCCCCCCCCCTCCCGGCGGGGGAGGGATGAAAGGGAAGGGGCTTCCCTTCGACTCAATTACGAGGTTGCTCAAGGTCGGCCTGGCTGGAGCCCAGGGGAAGAGGAGCCCCAGGGGGGGGCGTCGTATCTGACCCGGGGGGGTCGCTACCCCCCCCCCTCCCGGCGGGGGAGGGATCAAAGGGAAGGGGCTTCCCTTCGACTCAATTACGAGGTTGCTCAAGGTCGGCTCGGCTGGAGCCCAGGGGAAGAGGAGTCCCAGGGGGAGCGTCGTATCTGACCCGGGGGGGGGGTCGCTACCCCCCCCCTCCCGGCGGGGGAGGGATCAAAGGGAAGGGGCTTCCCTTCGACTCAATTACGAGGCTGCTCAAGGTCTGTCGAAGGACCAGGGGAATATTTTTTCAAGCGGGGCAATCCGGTGGTTTGCGCGAAGTGCTATATATGGCGGGGCGGGCGCACCGCCGAAACGCCCTGCGGAGACAATCGACGAGCGCGGCGGCAAGCAACGGAAGTTGCGAGGAGTCTGACCGCTGGGCCCAGGTTGCGGGCATGAGGCCTGCGCGGCGTTCGCTTGGATCACCTCGGGGAAACTTCTCGCGGGCCTCTTGACGGGAGTCTCGAAGCCTCCTGAGGGCCGTTTGGGGGGCTCTTGGGGCCTCTTGCGGGCCTCTTGGGGGCTTTCTGGGGGCGTCTTGGGAACCCCCGGGGCCCTTCCGGGCGCCTCTGCGGGTGTCTTGGAGCCGTCCGGGAGCGGGAGGCTCAGATTTTCGGTGCGGGCTGCCCCGCTTGGGCCTCTCTGGGGGCCGTCTTGGGGCCCTCTCCGGCCGTTTTGGGTGCCTCTCGGGCTGTCTCGGCGCCCGCTTGGGCCGTCTTGGGCGCTTCTTGGGAGCCTCTTCGGACGTATTGGGGTGGTCTTGGGAGCCTCTTGGAGTGGCTTCATCGCCGTGAAGGCCGAAAAGTCGTGCATGCTAAAAATGTACGTTCCCCCACGGGAAATTAGTGGCGCTGGCTTCTTCAAGGCCTTCTTGGGGTGCCTCTTCGAGGCCTCTTGGAGCATCTTGGAGGCATCGCGGGCTGTCTTGAGCCCATCTTGGGGCATCTTGGGGCAAAATCCACGTGGAGGTCATTTTGGGCCGTCGAGTGGCGCCCTGGGACCATTTCGAGGCCACGGAGGAGCCCCTGCAGGATTTCTTGGAACGGATGACCTCCCTGGGGAACTGGCCGGACCCCCCCCCTTCCAAATCGACCGGGCTCCCGGGGGAGGGGTTTAGGGGGGGGGGGGGAGGGCATTTCACGCGCCGATGAACCCCAAGGGGTCGGCAGATTTCTGAAAAGAGGCACTTCGCTCAAGACATCTGAAACAATTGCCTTCGAACTGTCGCCGAAAAGGTGAAATTTCGCCGGCCCAGCGGGCCAGAGGCGTGCTAAGATCTCCGGCAACTGGTTAACAATATGTTTAGTTCGCGCGCGCGGAGCGGTCCCTGGGGGTCCCCGGACGAAAAGTACCCCGGCAAGGTCCCTGGAGAAGCCACGAGAGCATTCCAGGGGGGGCCATATTTCGACACCCTTCACGAGGATCGCGGCCTCCGATGGGGGGAGCCGCAATCGACTACCCCCCCTCCCGCCCCAAAAGCCCCCCAAGAGGCCCTGGGGGCCCCCAAGACGCCGCCAAGGAGCCCCAAGAGACTCCCAAGAGGTCCCCAAGAGGCCCCCAAGAGGCCTCAAAGAGGACTCCAGGGCTGGCTGAAGCGATTAGATCATTGAAATCCATTATGTCTTCAACATGTTGGGATTTCACCTTCACTTGCGTAGAGAGTGAACTCCAATTTATATGTCCCCGTGGACGTTCAGTGAAAGCTCCTGCGGTACAGTTGATCGTGGTGTTGGCGATGCTCTTGCCAACTTCAGCCGGGACATGTCTTTAATTGCCTTCGGACGGGCCATCGATAATATGAAAAGCATGGAAAGCTATCGTGGTTTCAGCATCCTGGAGATTTGCCTGGACTTGCGCGGGGAGTGAACTCCAGTTGACACCCCCCGTGAACGTCCAGAACGAATTATACGATTGTTGATTTCGATGTCGGCGCATGTTCTTGCAAAGCGTTTCGATGCCACGCGCTTCCTCATGTCAGGAAAAGGTTTCTATCGAAAAAAAAACTTCCCCGAACCAGGGCCCTTCAGGGGTTCTGAAGAGGCCCCCTATGGGGCTTCGAAGGCACACGAAAGGCACACCCAGCCGCTTGTTCTGCCTCCCCGTTGAGCAACGCCTGGTGTAGGGCTGCATCACGTGGGCGCGCGCTCTTGCCAGGAGTTCAAGTCGGACCCCGCCGAGGCGACGAGGGCGCCCCTCGATCGGCGACGCGCCGAAAGGGGGAATTGAGAGGGGGCAGGCCTCCTCGGACGGCAGCGTGGCTTCTGGGAAGCGGCTCGGGGAGTTAGCCGTTTTGGAAGGCCCGCTGCCCTTGCCTGCCCCCCTCAGTGCGCCGCCACAGACACACAGACATCACAGTACCATGCAAATATTGGAAATGGAGGGGAAGACGGAAATCCATGACAGATTGATAAAGACTGGGGATCTTGGAATTTGTGTATGTTCGGTTGCGTCCCACATGGGCCCCTTTTAGAGGGCGCTCACCCAGGCCCAGGGAAACCCCGAGAACGCACCAGGAGTTCCTCGGCCCTCAAGCCCGGGACATTCCTCCGAAGACGGCGACGACGCCCCCGGCAGGTGCCAGCCGCTGCCCGGTTTCGCGCCGTTCGTCGAGAATTTCACCAGGCTGCGATGGCGCCCGTCGACGGCGACGGCGGCGCCACCGACGCCCGACAGCGCACGGTGCCCGACGACACACGACGCCCGACGACGGCGGCGACGAGGCCGACGACACGACGCACCACGACGCACCACGACGAGGACGCCAGACGCCCGACGACGAGGACGGCGGCGATGAGGCCTGGCGGCGAGGCCCTCGACGACGTCGGCGGCGGCAAGGCTCGTGGTGGTTTCGCTGGCGGCCAACCTGCGGCGCGAGCTGTCGCCCTGACGCGGGGCGGCCGTCGACCGCGTCCGACCGGCGCTGCGGCAGGAAGGAACCCCGCAGTGTCAGATGTGGCGCCAGCGCTTTCGTCGTCTCCGAACCTATCCTCTCTCTGCCTCTCCCCCTTTCTCTCTTCATCCGTCCTCCTCCCACTACCATGCTCCCCTTCTTCCTCCTCATCCTCCTCCTCGTCCTCTCGCGTCGTGTCCTCTCCCCTCGCCTATCTTCCCCCTCCCTCCCTCCCTCAATCCCTCCCTCCCTTTCTCCCTTCCTTGATTCTTCCCACTGTTCCCGTGGACGTCATCTGCAGCGCTGACGTGCCCAAGGCTTCGGGGCGCCGCCAAAGGGTACATACAAGTTGTCGCACGAAGTAGTCAGCTGGCTGGCTAGCGATCTTGTTGTGAATCTCGATTTGTCTATCCAGCACAGTTTGCGACAGGGGCCGGGTCTGCGCCCGTTCCAAGACAGTCGCGTTAGGAATTCGTGAGACATACGAATGAGGAATACCGATGATTGGTTGCCAGCGCTTGCAATGAAAGGCATCTAATTTACCAATGATTCCGTTCAGAGGCCACCGCGAGCCAATGAATACAACAGTTCTCAGTCACACAACTTGAATATGTGTATGCAATGTTGGAACTGCCTACATATATTTGTCTTGTCTGCCGATCCGCCAAGACACCTCATGGCTGGCACGCCCATCGCGACACAAGCATACGTATATATATATATATATAAAAATATACAAGACTGCAATGGCGCTTCGCGCCATGCACCTTGGTCCTTGAAGTTTGGCATGCAGGCGGAATGGCAGGAAGGTCAAGCCGACAATTTAGCGATAACTCCTGGTTGCCTTCTCCAGCATCGCCGCTATGATGATGTTAATCGTTATTATTCCTCCATGCTTAGTGTTCCTTAGTTTCGCCATACCCTGCGCATTCTCCCCATCCTCCTCAGCTCTTTTTTTGCGGAGGCTCCTCCTTGGAGAGCCTCTAGGGGCCTCACAAAAGTTGTTCCGGGCTTTCTTAAGGCCTTCTGGAGGCCTCCTGGGCGTATTCTGGGGGCCTCCGGGGGCTTCCTCGGGCCACCCTGCCTCCAACTGCCGTCTCCCTGAACGACCGAGTCACGATTTGGAATTGTTCGGAGGGTGTCTTTGGGCCATCTTGGGCCGCCATGGGGCTCTCTGAGGGCCATCTTGGACCCGTGTTGTGCCGTTTGGGGACTCTTGGACTGCCTGGAAGCCCTTTCGGATGGTTGTGGGGCGATTTGGGAGCCTCCCAGGCGGCTTCGGACGCCCAGAAGACCGCCGCCTTAGAGCGTCGGGAAGCCGAAAAAAGGATAACCCCAAAATCCACCAAAAACACATAGGAAATCAATGATTTTTGCCTCCGGGGGCCTTCTTGGGAGTGCTTTTGGAGGCCTCTTTGGGGCCGCCCTGCAGGCCTCTTGGGCCATCTTGAGGTCACGTCGGTCACTCTTGGAGCGCTCTTGTGCTGTCTTTGGGGTCTCCGGGACGTCTCCGATGACCCCCCTGATCGCCGTAAGTGTGCTGGGAAGGCTTGGCAAAACGCCTTGCGAGGCCTGGTGGCCGCTTAGAGGCCCGTCCGGAGGGCCCCAAAGCCCCAGGTCCCGGGAGTCCGGTTTTGGGGGGGGGGTCCCCTCGCCCGGGCTTATAAAAATATAGGAAGAGGAATATGTACATATATACATATATATACATGTATCGAGGACGCCGGCGGCGCATCACCGGCCGCTCCCTGGGAGTTTGCCGAAGATCGCGCAGCATCGAAAGTCGTGACGTGGCGCGGCCCATCCCGCCACCGTGCTTGGGTTTTGGGTCGGAGTCCTCGTGGACGCTTCTTGGGGTCTCTCGAGAGGGCTCTCGGGGCCTCTGCGGGGGAGTTTAGGGCCTCTTGAGGGCCTCCTGGGGGCTTCTTGTGAGCCTCTTGGGGGCCTCTTGGGGCCTTTGGGGGCTCTCTTGGAGCCTCTTGGGGGCCTCCTGGGGGCCTCTAAGAGCCCCCTGGGGGCCTCTTGGGACCGAAAGCTCAAAATGTTCATTCGGGTTCCCCTTCTGAGCGCCCTCTTGGGGCCGTCCTGGGGCCTCTCTTAGGCCGTTCTGGGTGCCTCTTGGGCCGTCTTGGGGCCCTCTTGCGCCGTCTTGGAGCCCTCTTGGGGGCTTGTTGGGCCGTCCTGGGGCGATCTTGGGGGCCTCTTGGGCCGTCTTGGAGCGTGGGTAAGCCGAAATGGCGAGAACGCGAAAATCCTTCAAAAACCAATGAAAAATCAATGATTTGGGCATGTTGGAGCTCTCTTGGGGGTGCGCTTGGAGGCCTCTTAGGCTGTCTTGGAGGCGTCTTGGGCCGTCTGGAGGCCATCTTTGGCGTCTTGGAGCGATCTGGAGCCGTCTGGAGGCTCTCTTGGACTGCTCGGGACTCTCTAGGTCCGGCTTGGGGCGCCCTTGGGTCGTCCCCGGGCCGTTTGAGACCTTGAAGGGGGCCGGCGGCAGAGTGGGGCCGGCGGCAGAGTGGGGCCCCCTCGGAGGGACTTTCAGGAGGTTTTTGACCAGGCACTGGAGAAGGGGGCCAAAGACTGTGCCAAACACTCTGTCAGAGAGGTCTCGCACGGCCCACACCGCAGGGCGGGAGCGGCCGGATCTTAAGGGCTTCGCCCTCTGCCGCCGGCCCCCCTATTACTAGTACGGGCGACTGCGCGGGGGTCTCCTTGGGCCTCTTGGGGGTCTCCTTGGGCCTCTTGGGGGTCTCCTTGGGGCCTCTTGGGGGTCTCCTTGGGGCCTTTTGGAAACGATACTTCAGGTCTCTTGGGGGTCTCCTTGAAGCCTTTGGGTGGCCTCTTGGGGGCCTCTTGGGGGCCTCCTGGGACCTTGGGGCCTCCTGGGGTCCTCGGGGCGGAAAGGCCGAGTTTTCAGTTCGTGGACTCCCTCTTGGTCCTCTCTTGGGACCATCTTAGGGCCCTTTTTGACCGTCTGGGGCGCCTCTTGGAGCGTTTTGGGGCCCTCTGCCGTCATGGGGGCTTTTAGGGCCGTCGTGGAGCGATATTGGGAATTCTTGGTCCATCTCGGAACGTCGGAAAGCCGAATAGGCGACCAAGGCCGAATACATTTAAACACGTCGGGAAATTTATAGATGTTTGCTTCGTAGAGCCCTCTTGGGAGGCCTCTTGGAGGCCTCTTGGGCCGTGTTGGGAGCATCTTGGGCCGTTTTGGGGCCATCGTGGGAAATGTTTGGGCTATCTTGGGCCGTCTTGGCCTCCTGAAGCGGTGGCGTCACCATGAGAATCTTGGGGTGGCCCGGAGCAGTCTGGATTTGAGGTTCCCCCTCCCGTTGGCTGTTTGGTGGCTCGGCGGGGCCCCCTAGCAAACAATAAACAGGAGGGAGGAAACAGGACTGGAGAGACAAAAGGCCAGACAACAAATGACAACACATCACATACGACAGCAGACCGCACACACCTTCGCAGCCTTGCGCTCTTGGAGGAGGTCGGCGGATATATGTGTATGTGTATAACCGTATCCATTTTGCCTCAAGTGCAAGCAGCGGCAACAGGTGCGCAACCTCAGCCCCGTCTGAGGAGTGGCCCTGCACGTTCTGGCCTCGAGCTGAAACGTAGGTCTACACCAGCGACCGAGCCCCACCGTGTGCCTTGGAGTTCCCGCCTTCTGTGAGCAGAGTGAATGGCGCCATGGTCATGGCAGCACGGACACGGAGGCTCCTCCTCTTCGCCAACGCAAGCGGAGTGGAAGAAGGACCCGAGTGACCAGTGGCACTACGTCGGCCAGCGAGGCGGCGGGCAGAAGCCGACCTCGAGGTTGTGGGTGTGCAGTGGCTGCCAGTCGAGCAACTGGACGAAGAACGCGTGCAGCATTTGCGGCATGCGCAAGACTTTGGCGCAGGCGGCTCTGTCCACGGGGCCGAGCAGTGGGACGTCTGCTTCGCCTCCGCCTGCGCCCCAGAACCCGATCAACCAGCAGTTGGCGGAGGTGGCGGCAAAGCTCCAGCGTGCGACGTCAGGGGCGGCCATGACCTCTGCTGGTACGACCCCTACAACGTCACCTTCGGCGCCAGCCGCGTCGACGGCAGAGGACCCGTCCCCGACCACGCAGGTCGACCAGCAGCAGCAGGGTGCACCCTCGCGCCAGCAGCTGCAAGGGACGATCGCGCTTCTCGAGAAGGCCCTGGCGGCGCTCGAGGGCCAGGGCGAGGCAGTGCGCGCCCCGACCCAGGCACGGATCCGGGCGCGGTGAACGCGCCCCTCCCTTGGCAAGAGAAGCGTGCCTACGCCAAGATTGCCAATGCTTGCATGTTGAGCAAGGTTCAGCTTCTTGAAGATCAGTTCCTCGCCGCTGAGATGGACGTCATCGCGGCGCAGGAGGGCCGCGCCACAGCGACGGTCAGCACGGAGGACTCCTCGTACACCATGATGTGCGCTGCTGCCTTCGAGGACGGTTCTTGCGGCGTCCAGATCTGGTCCCGCCATGGGCTGGTGGCGAAGACGCGGGAGGCGCCCTCCGCACGTCTGCTGTTTGCAGCGTTGCCCAAGAAGGGCGTCGACTTCGGCATCGTCTCTGCTCATGGTCCACACCTTCTTGCTCCTGCTGCGGAGCGCGCTGCATGGCGGGACCCCCTTGGCATTCAAGTCACGGCCTTCCGCAATCAGTACTCGATTCCTTGGTTCGCGTGCACTGACACCAATGGCCGAGTTGGATCAGTATCTTCGCCAATGATTGGCGCGTCCGCTCCGAGTCTGGAGAATTTTCATGGCGCTCACGTTCGGGAGTTCGCTGAGCACCAGCAGGTGATGGTAGCTAATACGCGGGGCCCTGATGCAGGCCACACATGGACGCCATCCTACGGCACGCACGCTCGGATCGACTTCATCTTCGTTCCGATGGAGTGCTCCGCAGACGCCCGGCGTTGCCGGCCTGACTACGGCATCGATCTGACCATGAATGCTTGGGAAGACCACAATGTGGTGGTCCTGTCCACGCAGGTGCGAGCGGCCTCCACGTCCACGAGGACTTCGCCGCCGCTTTGCTTGAACAAGCTGAACCTCTCCCAGCCGCGCCTCGTGGAGCTCTTCCAGCGGCCGATGTGGCTCTTCCCGCACATCGATGGGGGCATCCGCGTCGATGGCCACCTTGAGCTGCTGAACGCGCACGTGAGGTGGGCTGGCCGACTGGCTTTTGGCGACCCCAAGCGGCAGCTTCGCAAGCGACGGATCAGCGCCCAGGTTTAGGAGATCATCCAGCACGTTGCGCCATTGCGACGAGCCCGACATGCTGCGCTTCTCCGCGAACACGTTGCCTTCAAGGGGATGCGCTTGATGGCGTGGCGCTCGGTCGCATGCTTGGGCAGCCGTGCTTCGTCTCCATGTTCCGGAACGGCGTTCCCGGAACATGGGCGCGCGACACCTCGCCCCTGGTTCTTCCACGGCGCAGCGGTGGACAACGACTTCACTCTCCGTCAGCATCGATGGCAAGGAGCGCTGGCTCATGCCATGACCTTTCGGCTGCAGTGGTGTGCGAAGCCCACTATGGAACGTGATCGCGCTGCCTTCTTGGGCTCCATGGCGACGGCTGCGTCCGCGGCCCTTGGCGAGCACGACCCCCAACAGGCCTACGCGATCGCGCGGGCCTTGAGTGGAACCGACCACCGAGCCGCGGCATGCCTCTTTCTCAAGGACGGCCCCGTGGCCTCCGACCCTCCAGCTGTCCGTCGGCGTTGGCTGGAGCACTTCGCCGAGGTCTTCGGCGGCGAGCCCGTCGCTGATGATGCGCTGCGAGAGCCTGCGCGCCCGACGCGCGCTGCTCCGACGGCGCCGGAGGTCGGGCCCGAGGCCGCGCGCCCGGCGTCCAAGGCGCTTGGCCGCAACAAAGGCGTCGGCTACGATCACACCCCAGCTGAACTTCTGCAGGTGGGCGGTGATGCGATCGCCCGCAAGTTCGCGACGGTCAACACGCGCGCCCTGCGCAACGGCCCTCGGCCCCGTCAGTGGCGAGGCGGGCGGCTGCAGGAATTTTACAAGAAGAAAGGCGATACACGGGGGCCCGATAACAGTCGTGGCATTCCATTGGCAGACCACCCAGGCAAAGCTCTGGCGGGGATGCTGAAAGCCCACCTCGACCCGACGCACGTCGACCGCATGCCGCTGACGCAGTTCGGCGCTGCCCCAAAACGCAGGACTGACGTGGCGACGTTGCTCGTCCGCGCCGCCCTGGAGGCCGCCAATATGCGCGACTTCTCGGCGGTGGTGCTATTCGTAGACCTCGCGAAGGCCTTTGATCGCGCGCTCCGCGAGCTGGTCTTTGGAAAGGGTCCGCACCCTCCTGCTGATCACGACGCTCGAGTCGTGCATCTGCGGAAGCTGGGCGTCGGCGATGGCGCGATCGACTGGGCCCTGCGGCATCTGCGTGAGCGCGGCCCCTTGTTTGCCCAGCGGCGCGTCGATGACGGCGCGGCTGATCTGCGCCAGCCCCCGCATGCTGAAGCGCGGTTCGGGGCGTCGGGGGCGGGGCCTCGCGTCGCCAGTCGCGCGGGGGGAAGACTGGGCTGCGAGCTCGGCGCTCTAACTTTTCACGCTGTGTATTCGATCGCATTGGACCTGCTAGCGTGGCAACTTGAGCAGGCTGATGTCACGCTCCGTCTCCCAGCGCCTGAATCCCCCTTTGCGGGCTCCTCCGCAGGCCTCGAGGCGCGCGCCCGAAACCGCCGCGGTCGTGGACGCTGCGCGCGTCGACAATGAATGTTTCGTCCTGATGGCGCCGTCTGGTACTCTCTTGAACAAAGCCATCCATGTTTTGCTCTCCCAGCTTTTCAGGGTCTTTGGAGACCTCCACCTCTCGATAAACTGTAAGCCAGGGAAGACCGAGGCTCTCTTAAGGTACCGTGGGTACCAGTCTGTGCAGTTGCGTGGGGTCCGTCGGTTCTCTGACGGCAAGCTGCGTCTCCAGGTTCCAGGCCGCCCAGGTCTAGCCATCGATGTCGTCGAGAGCGATGTCCATCCAGGCACGCATGCAGGGGTAGACGGTTCGCGCTTTAAGAACGCCTCTCATAGGCGTGCGAGCGCCACGGCTGCGCACGCTGCGTCGTCGTCCAAAATTCTCGGAGCCCCGAATGTGAAGAGTCCGCATATGCTGCGCTGCATGTCTAATTTGGCATTGTCTCGTCTCCTCTTTCCAGGGTTCGTTGCAGCTCCAGCACCAAACGCCGTTAGGAAGCTGAATGGCGTGTACATGAGAGCGCTGCGTCGTATCATCGGCGATTCGAGATTTTCGGCGGACGTGAAGTTCTCAGATCGCGAGGTGCGAGAGCAGCTTCGGCAGCCATCAATCGATTGCCTTATTATTCGAGGCCGTCTGCTGCTCGGGGGGGGCCTGTTCGAAACCGGCCGCGATCTCTCCTCGCCCTCCTTCATGCGCGCGTGAACGACAAGCCTCTCCCGTGGGTGCAGCGACTGCTCGACGATGCTCTGCTGCTGCGCCGCGCGACGATGCCTTTGGATTTCCCGCCCCCACTCGAGGGCCCAGGTAGATGGGAGCAGTTGTTGCAGGATGGGCGTGTGTGGAGTGAGCTGGTAGGTCGCCTTGGTTTCGTTGAATCCAAATGTGATCCTGCTCCTCCTCCGCCCCCCTCCCCTGCTTCGCAGCTGGCGTGGGCGCGCGCGCAGCGCCAGGCTTCGTTTGCTTCAGAACGCGCGCTGCGCAGTCACAGGCGCGCGAAGCACGGCGAGCGCGCTACCATGCGCATGTACGCGGCCACTGCCGTTTGCCCTTGCTGCAAGACAGACTTCGCACAGCGGCTCAGGCTCCTCGCACGCCTTTCTGATGCGAGGAGGCCCAGGTGCCGCGATTGGATTCTTCGGCATCTCCAGCCGCTTCCCGCCCGGGAGTTCGCCCGCCTAGACGCCGTCGACAAGAAGTTGAGGCGAGAAGCCCAGCGATCGGGCCACTCCCACTACATCGCTCGGGGTCTTGTTAAGCTTGCCTCGGGAGCGGTCGTGGGGGGTCAAGCGCGTTTAAAACATTCGAAACTGCCATGCCTTGCTTACAATCCTCGGCCAAGAAATATGCGCGTATAACTTGAGACCACAATTCCTTGCGCAATAGAAACTGCGTGTGTATATATATACATGATACCGGAGATAACCCAATCAGGACTGCAGGGCGGAGGGGCTATAGGGCCATTAAGCTGTAGGGCCATCGAGCCATAGGGCTATAGAGTTGCAGGGCTATTTGGCCATAGGGCTTAGGGCTATAGGACACCCCCAGGCACCCCCGGGCACCCGGGCACCCTGGCGCGCAGCGAAAATCGGCGACAAACCTAACCTAATCATATGAATCCGCTAGGACCCCTACAGAGGCAAGCTCTGATTGGGGAACACACATCTATATATATATATATATATATATATATATATATATGTGTGTGTGTATGTATATATATAGGTGTGCACACACTCACGCCCAGGCCAAGTGCCCCGCGTCGCCATGGCTGCTCTGGGCCTCCGGGAACCGTCCCGAGCGCTCCCCGACGCCTCCAGAGGCCGCCGCGCGCCTCGGCCCCTCCGCGCCCCCTCCGCCGCGCGACCTCTGCAGCGCACCCTCGACGCGCAGCGCCCGACCCTGAGAGCTGGCATGGGCCATCCAACGCGATTCCCCAGAAGACCTCCGACGCGCACTTCACCACCTGCGCGCCTCCCGCAGGTCTCCTGGACCCGCCTGCAACACGAGCGCACCCGCGCGAAAAATGTCTCAGCCGCAGCCGCCCAAGGCCTCGGTCGCTACCCCGCGCTGCTCTCTCGATCCGAGCCACCGGGGCGCCCCAGCCATCAAGGCCCCCGAGCCGGCAGTAGACACGGGCGCGGACACGACCACGGACAAGAGCTCAGTCTCTCTGTACACGGCCAAAGACGCGCCAGCCATCCTGGCTGCGCCCCAACGCCATGACGACCCCTCGCCGCGGTCGTCCCTGGCCCCAAGAGCCCGCGGCACAGGTCTCAAGCGCAAGGTCCCCGCACTCCATTCGACCGCAACCCGCCCGCCCCCTCCTCGACGCGACCATGCACCAGTTTGGGCACACCGAGCTCGACTCAGCGTTGCAAGATACGCGGGCTCGCGGTACCATCTGAGAAGACGAAGCCACTGCTGCAATTTGCGAAGCCCTTGCCGAAGTGTTCCCCCAGCAGTTCGCAAGCGGCGCCCCAGTCAAAGGGCAGTGCAAGCCTGGCCCAGGCGACGGCTCTGCTCCGCAACGATCCATGCAGCGGCATCACGAAGCCAAGGCCAGCCCTAAGAAGTTGGCGCTACATGCGGAGCCCCAATAAGGCTTTGACTTCCTGCGGGAGCAGCTCTTCCCGCGCGTCGCCTTCGCTGAGCCCTGCAAGTCCTTGCGCCGCCACGGGGCGCAGGCGTGCGAGCGCAGCTAGTCGGCCACCTTCGGCATCAAGCCTGCCCACGTCCACGACGTGCTGAGCGCGTCTGGCCAACAAGGGACCACTTTCGACACCCCCATCGGCCGAGGCGCCCCGCCGCCAGACGCCGCCGACAAGCGCGACTTCATCTGGCACCCAGACCCGGGCCAAATTTCGCCACGGTCTATGTTGACTCAATCAAGCTGAAAGCCATATGGGGCCCGCCGCAGGCCAGGTCAAAAGGGCCCCGCATCGGCCCGCGAGCCCCCGCGCAATCTGAAGTTACCAAGGCAGTCTCGCCGGCTCTTCGCGGCGCAACCGCCGCGCGCGCTGGCCACTGCCAGGCACCGCGTTACGGGCATAAACGCAGCCTTTGCCACGCGCGGCCGAATCCTCAACATTCTCAACAGCACCAACTGGGCGACCGAGATATACCGCGTGGGCGGGGGGCGAGGCTACAGCTAGCTATTTTGCCTCCCCAGGGCGGACGCAAGGTCAAGGGGCACGCTCGGCCTCGGGCCATCGCTCTGCTGTCCGAGGACGCAGCGCCCCCCAGGCCGGCGCCTCGGGCGACCGCGCCAGCCCCGCAGGAGCCGATGGCCCTTCGACGCAGCCCCGACCACCCGGCGCGCCGCGCCCGCCGCGGCCGACCGCCCAGCATGGATAATAGCCCTTGCCAAGCATCGCCTCGGCGCCTTCGGGCCCCGCTCCAGCCTGCCAAGGCCCCGAAGCTCGAGCCTGCCACCCCCGCGCCGCGCCCTGCAGCGGCTGGAGGGGATGCCCGAAACAGCTAACACGGGCCCCTCACCCGGCCAGCAAGCCACAGTCGTCGACCACATTGAGAGGGCGAGCACGACGAGGATGCAGCGGAGTTCGGCGCGCGCACCCCCGAGCCCACTCTCACAGCCCCGCCCCCTGCGCCCACGCGCGGCCCCAGCGCTCGCGGGCGCGCGACCTGCGCGCCCGTGGCCTCGAAGCCAACGCCGCCGCAGTCACGGAGTCGACAAGCCACCTGATGGCGACGCAGGCGGACGCGCTCGACTCGATATTCGAACCAGGGCTCAGTCCGCGAAGCTCAGCAAGGCCCGGGCCAACACCTCCATCAGCCCTGGCGCCTTTTCGCCTGGCGTCAACAAGCTAGCGGCCGGCCCCGCCCCGCCCATGGCCGCCTCAGGCGCGCCCACGGGCGCCACCGACGAGACGCCAAGCACCTGGCGCGCACGGGAGCTCAAGCCCGCAGTCGAGCTCCTCGTTGACCCATCGTTGAAGGAAACTACCGACCCGCCGCCGACATCGGCGGCGGCGCGTAACGTAGCCCTGGCCCCGCACCGGGCCCGCCGAGTTGGGCGCGAGGCCTTGTGCGCCCCGGCCGATAGTGGACGTTGCATTCGCGGCGGATTTCTCCTCCTCCTCGCCCAATGTTGCACGACCTGCATTGTGACCTCGGGCGAGGCGACAAACGTCAATTCTGGGGGCCAGATGCGGGGCGTGCATATATTTCATTACAGGTCGAATTACCTTGCTTCGCTTCGTCGCCATGTGCTTCGGGGTGGCACATGCCTCTGCTTATGAAAGAGTCTGCGCGGCAGCGGGAGCGTCGGGCCAGCGGCGCCCCCCCTCTTTCACTTGTACCCCACAGCCATTGCACGCAGTGTCTCGCCTCGCTTGGCCGCGCATCATGCGCATCATGGCGCGCTTCGCGCTCGGCCCGCTCGCCCTCGCGACGCGCGCCCGCGGGGGGCGGCTACGCATGCGCTCCACGCTACGGTCCTGGATCAGACTTCCCGTTCCGCGAGCACTTGCCGCCATGCCACCAAGACAATTGTATGCCGCACGTTTAATCGAGCGTCCTGGTTGGTCGTGGGCACGGAGTGGCCGTGCACATTATTTCCCTCGAATAACATTCCGATCCCCAACCGTCGGCGGACAGCTCACGATATTTGGGCATTTGCGATACTGGTGATCGGTGTTGCTGGGCATGCCGTAAGCCACGTAGCCGCATAAGGAGCCATGCGCGAAAGAACTCGCGCTTCCCCCGTCGTCGCTGCATTACGGCGGGCCGCACGTCCGCGCCCCAGTATACGAAGTAATCCCTTGTGTATGGTACAGACGATTTGTTCTGCCGCGTAAAACTGCCACCCGTGGGCCCATTCCCCAAGTGCCATGGGTTGTTCGGGAGGATCTGGCGGGCGTTCCCAGCAGCGAAATTATCCCAAGTGGAGCGCCCTCCCCAACCAAAGTCGTCACGCGTCTTCCTAGCACGTTCGGCTTGTATCAAACAGTCAGGATGGTTTCCATGTTCTTCGCGGTTGTCTGCGTACGCGTCCAGATGTTACAATATATCCTGCCTAATCGCGGGAAATCCTTTGGCAATGCCTTCCGAGTCCGCCCAGCTAGCCCAGTATGCAGCGGGAGCCAATTGTCGAGAACCCCGGAACGGAGTGGAAGCCGTGCTTGAATGATTCATGTGTCAAATGCGATTCCGTGGAAAGCAGCGACGACAACAACAATGACATCGTCATCACGGAGTCCGGGGTGAGTTCGAGGAAGCAAGGCAAGCCCCTCCGGATGGTGCCGATGCGGGCCCGCACCTTCCCCCCGAAGAGCGCCCCCGCCCAACCCCAGCACCATATAGGACAGCGTCAACAGCAGGAGGAACGAATCTGATCGATTTGGAAATGGTGCGGCCATAAACAGATGCCGTCGACGCAGGTCGATACCAATGGGCACAACCGATGAGGATCTGCCAAATCACGTCGATAGGTACCAATGGTCTGCATGGGTGGCTGTTGGGTCCAGCGATGAATGTGCCATTCCGGACTTGGGTCAAGAGCACGAGTCGGACTATGAGGTGGAGTCCGTGATTGGAGGATGGGCGGATCGGAGGGCGGAGGGAAGCACCGAACATTGATAAACCGTTGATGTCGTAGTAACCGTTGCCAAAGATGGATAAGCCGTCGATGTCGTAATACTCTATTAAGTCGTTATTTCAGCCGCGACATTTTTCCCAGCGAATTATTTTGTCGGAGTTGGAATAAGATTGGAGGGGGCGCAATTATATTCTTGCCGTTTTGCTTATGTATGTTGTTGCCCAAACCGGCGATGGCACCGCAGTCGGAGAAGCCGTTGATATCATAGCTGTCGTTGCTGCAGCCGTCATAGGGCGTAGTGTCGTACACGATCACCACAAAAATGAGTTGAGCAAATACCTATGGGTGGTGGGAGTGCCGCCCTCGCTTGATCCCGTTTTTTTTCCCCTCGCCGCAGCGCGCCCACAACATCGCCAAGAGCCCGAACCGAAAACCAGTCTGGGGTGAAACAGCGGCTAAGCAGCAGAGAGCGGCCGCTCAGCAGAGCGAAAGGAGGAGGAGGAGGAGGAGGAGGAGGAGGAGGAGGAGGAGGAGGAGGAGGAGGAGGAGGAGGAGGAGGAGGAGGAGGAGGAAGAAGAGGAAGAAGAAAAAGAAGAAGAAGAAGAAGAAGAGGAGAAGGAGGAGGAGGAGGAGGAGGAGGGATCAGACAATCTCGAGCTCAGCCAGAGGGCACGCTGCCTCACGAGATGTCTGTGGCAAATCACCACCTGGAGGCAGAATAGTTTTCGCAACGGCTCGCTGCACCGCCATGCCTAGAAGCCCTGCCCACCTGTGTAGTAAACCCAGGCCCATGCCCCGCCGGAGCGCATTATTTACATCTCTCGTGCGTTCTCACGCAAGCAGTGGCAGTAATTGCACCGCTTGCGGCCCCATCCTGCCGTAGCCCTCTGCACCTAGTGATTGTATAGATCCCAAGCCACTATCGCGCACTTCGTGGTAGATGCTGTTGTTCGCAGTTTCAGCTTGTTCCAACAGCCGCCCGCTCACGGAATCTTCCACAAGGATCGCAGGAGGTCAGAAAAATGCCCCGAACATCGAATACTAAGTTATTCGAGGTTTCGTCTTCGACTCCGTTCCCAGAGCCCCGACGTTTTGTCTGTTCATCGGGTCGGCGCCCTTGTTGTCGTGAAATTATCCTCGTAGGACCTTTTTGTGACGCTCCCGAGAGAGGAGAGGAGGGAGGAAGGAAGGAGGAGGGAGGAGGGAGGACGGATGGGAAAAGGCGGATTTCGCGCACGGCGCTATCGGAGCCATCGCAACTATGGATGAGGTAGGAGGAGGAGGAAGAGGAGGAAGCGGAGGAGGAGGAGGGGAAAGAGGAGGAGAAGGAGGAGGAAGAGTGGGAGGAAGGATTTGAAGCAGGACGGACGAGAAGAAGGATGATGAGGATGAGCAGGAGGAGGAGAGGGAATGATGCCCGTCCTGGAGCCTCTTGGTGTCGCCGTGGCTCTCCTAGAGCCTGCTGGGGGTCCTGTGGTCTGTTTGGGCTTTTCGGGGCCTCTTGGGGCCTCCTGGTGCCAGGTCTGAACGTACATCGTGGCCTTCCGCTGTTTTGTGACGTCACGATCATCAGCCCAATTACGAGAATAGGGCAATCGCACTTCAATCAGTTGTAGCCCGCGCGGTTTTGCAGGATACGGCTGATCTCCTTGAAGTACAATTGAAGCCCACACCACCGATTACGGATTTGGAGGTCGTGTGATGATCCCCCCCCCTCCTCCTCCTCCTCCTCCTCCTCCTCCTCCTCCTCCTCC
>CAUYUJ010011770.1:0-18583 GCA_963575745.1 Prorocentrum cordatum
AATGGTACGCATCGTGCGGGGTGTGACGCAATTTCCGATACAGACATGCGCCGTCAAGATTCCTTATGTTTGTCTGAATCCCCGCAGCCTTGTATCGTTCAATGCGCTGATTCATGCGTGCCCGCAGCAAGGTGGCAATGCCATCCCACGTGGCATTCATTTTGAATGTGCCACTTTCCGATTGCCAGCATCTATGATCTCCGCCAATGTAGAATATCTGTATGGCTCCCGCTTTGGAGCGTTTCGCCGCCTCGTCGATCATTCTCTCGGCTGTTTCAAACAGTGGGCCGGGCAATGCTAACGGCACTTGGGGCTCAGCATTCTTCTTCTTCGTTCCGGCCAGTCCCATGAAGTTGCACTCGTATCCGTCAGACATATCGTTCATGGACCAAAATACGTATTGTATTGGTGTGTGTTGGCCTGGGATGAAACTTCCCATGTGATTGGAAGCCTGTTTATTCCACTGATCTTGTTTCGCCATGTACTGGAGGAGTGTCGGTCCGCACGCGCCCCCCTTTATATCTGCGTCCGCCCCCTGAAGACTATCCCGTGGGAAAATTGTGGGCTCGCGGAACCGCCAGGCCTCCTTTTAATGCATTGCTGAATTTACACGTCGAATCAGAAACAACATGAATGACAACGCTCCAAGATTTGTATCCTTTGTGAGAGGTTTGGGCCAAAGGCCGGAAGAAATCCCGCGGGGATCTGCCGGTCCGCGCCATGGCGACCAGGCCCTCGCCACTGTAGGAATCCACCCGTGGCCATGCACCTCTGCCAATTGCGTGATGGCCTGACGCATCTCCTGATTATCAAGCCATCCCAACGACATGTGATGGGAAGGACCAACTACGTCAGCGTACAGCGTGACTATCTCCTTAATACAACTAGCCCAGTCGTCTGGTACTTCGCCGTCATTCAGGGGCGCGGCTGTGCCGGCCCTTGTCTGCTCCCTGTGTTGTCGCACATTCCAGATTCCACGGGCCAAATAGGGCGGGTCGGACTCGCCGCCACATCTTCCGAGCGAGGAGGTTCAGGTGGGCCCGGATCAGGAGGTTGGTCTCCGCCTCCACCCCCATTCGGTGCACTGGGGTTCTGTCCGCTGTTTCCACCGCCGGATCCAGGTCCAGACGTCGTTCCCCGACCCCCGGCTGTGCCGGCGGTGGGATAATTAGGGGCAGCATTTCCGCTCGGAGCGCCATTTGCGGCGCGCGCCAAAGCATGAGGGGCCGCCTCCCTACGGTGCATCAACGGGCGCAGCTGAAATCGGAATGTCTGCAGGGATCGCTTCCTCCTCAGCGTGCATGGGCCACTTTAACTGGCATCGGTCCTTCATCGTCGCCCGTCCGCTTCAGCGGGGGGTTAGCCTCTGCCCTCGAGAGCGGCTCTCCTCCCTCGGGCGACTCTGCCGCCGAGCGGAGTTTGGCTCTCTTGGTTTGGGGTTCCTCCTGCGCCTTGTTCTGGGCATGGTGTCTTCTCAGAGCTTCCCCAGTCAGTGCTTGCGTGACCACATTTATCTTCGCGTTGGGTTCTCCTCTGACCGCTGGAAATGCAAAACGGCCCCCCGTCTATCAACCGCTGGGCTGTGTGAAGGTATATTTATGGATGGCCCCCAAACGCTCATGAAGACAACTTGGTCCGTGCGTCTGTCAAGGGTTTCAATGGTGACAAAATATCCTGCCTCTGCCATGTAGGTACGCTGAGCGGTCCCAAGGACTGGTCCAATTATTTCTCCGCGATCGCAAAAACGGACAGGTTTGCTCGTCGGGTCTCCTGGAGGCCCGGTGAAGAACCTACACCTCAGCGTAGTGCTCGGGTCAACGTGGGACTGGAAATGCTGTCATTCCTTGATCTTCGCCAGATCTGGAGGCGGACCATCAAAATTGCTTCAGGAATTGCGTTGCGAGTCCTGCTTACATGTTACCTAGAAAACGGTCCATGGATCAACAGACTTTTTATTGTACAATCGCTGAATCACTGATTCGTTGGATGCCTTCAATTCCTCATTGAGTACAATCGCAACGTTATCCGCCCGAGAATACTTGAAACCATTCCAGGTCATCGCAACCTGCTGCGTCCACCGTCCGCGAAGCATTTGCGGCGCCTTTTCGTCGCAAAGAAACTCTTTGCCATCATCCTCTGGTTCTAATTGGTACGTGCGTTTTAGCTCAACACTGGTCCACTCTTTGGTAACCACTTTTGTCTTCTGAAGACTCGTCTCTTTCGGCTCGCTATCTGAATGATCCGTGACTATCACCTCTGTAGCGTCCAAAATCCTCGGGTAATGCTCCGAAGTGTACATAACTGGTACTTTGAGCTTTCCTGGCGGCTTTGCCGTTCGGGGGCTAAAAATCTCCAGTTTCTCTTCTCGGCAACCCTTTTTGCAATTTTGGTTGCAGGGAACTCGTGTTTGAGGCAACCGTCGTCGCGAGTAGAAATGTCATCATCATCGCTTCTGTCGTAGCTATCCCGACAAGCCTTGCAACAGTGATCCAGGCGATCTACATTCTCGTAGTATTCCCTCGGCTGTGCCGTTGTCCGTTCCTTCGCCTGCTCATCGAACGGTTCCTTGTCCTCCGTGGGGTTCACCTTGGACTGTGTCCAGGTGACCCCCGCGAGGTATCTTCACCCTGCTGTTTTGCACAGAGAGAACCACCTTCCATTCACATTCATCTCGAATGGTAGTGCCGCTGGGAGACCAAGGGTCAGTCGTCGTGAACAGGGGGGTGGCCGCAAGGCTACAGGCTACAGGCTGGCGCCCGCGGCCCGCGAGGGGGAAGCGTCCGCGGCTGCGCGGCGGCTCCGCTGAAGGGGGGGGGGGGGGGGGGGGGGGGGGGGGGGGGGGGGGGGGGGGGGGGGGGCGCGGCCGATGGCGGCCCCGCCCCTGCCCGCGAGAGAAAATGGCAGCGGCGCGTATATCAGGATGAGAAGGGGGAGGATGGAGGGAAGAGTGCGACGCAGCGCGCGCAAGAACAACGTGAATCTGTCTGCGCACTCGTCTGTGTAATCTCCCGCGCGCTTGCAATCCATGCCGCGCGCCTCCACGTGTGCGTGCGTGCCGTCGCACTTCTGCTCCAGACCGCTGGTAACAATGTTGGATGTTGAAGCAATGGTCCGCGGCTTCTTTTATGCAATTCCCTTTTCAATCTTTCAATCCATGCGCGCATCCGTGCAGCGCTGTCTTATGCAACCCTATCTCTCTCACAAGTGCTTTCGCTTGAGGGCCCCTCCAATACTGACACTGACTGGGGCACTCAGTGCAAACTATGCCCCCCGCATCAACGACAGCGCGGGCAATCTCTCTGAAATTCCAAAATAGATATCGAAAATCGGTTCGGATTCCTCGGGGCCTTCGAAGAGACCTATGATCACCTTTACGGAAATAGTGAGCTTCGTTAACATATGGCCAGGGAGAACCTCCAGTGCACGGGATCGAACCCCAGAGCGAAATGTGTTTTCCCTTGAATTCTCCGATATCCGTGAGTGCTTTGTTTTTGCCTTTTCGGTCCTCATATCCTCGCTTTCGGTATATCGTATTACCCTACATGAGTTATCAACGAAGTTCATTGGATTACCAATTTTGCTATTTGATCCACAGCAATACTCAAGTATTAATCTTTCTCCGTTCCACTCGTTTCTGTCCACTGCTGGTTCTTTCACAGGTTGGGCTATTAAGGACATTAACTCATTCTCATGCGACGTGGCTGCGGCCGCATCGGCAATTTCGTCGCACTCATCTTCCTCGCGAGATTGCATAGGTACATCTGAGGCGTCTGATGCACTGTCAGTTATCTCAAACATAGTCATCATGTCTTTATCTTCTTTCAATCTTCGCTGATGGTAGCTTTTCCTGGAACCACCTTGGTCACTCTCGGAGGGTCTCTGGCTGTCAGCACTTCTGGCTTTGCCGGGTGCATCATCAGCTCCTTCTTTGACGGCTGCCGCAGAGTTCGGTGCCGGCAAAAGATGCACATGAACATGTACCTCACCAGATGCGGCTTTGCCGTCTGTTGAAGTGGCTGTTATCTGGGCTATGTCTTTTATAGGCGCGGCTGTCACTGGCATTCCTCTGGTGGCTCTCTTCTTTTCATGCATATTTTTGCTCTGCGCCGCGCCCCCCTGACGCGCCGCAGCCTTCAGACCTATCCGTGGCTTGAGACCCCCCCCGGGTTTCAGGGGGGGCCCGCCAGTGAACGTCGATGCCAGATAGTCTCGGCATCGGTCGACCTTCCAAAACTTAGGGGTAGCAGTGTTAACAGGGTAAAGAACCTTGACCCATGCAAGAGGATCAGTGGAACGTTTTGCACCGATATCGGCGGCTTCGTTTTGAGTGCGCTCGTGCTGTGAAGGGAACTACTCCACGGGTAAACTGTTCAGAAATGGCGGCAGCATCTATGCGGTGGGTTCTCGGGAGGTGCATCAATTTCATCGAACCTCCCGCCTTTATCACCTTGCATACTGCTTGGTTATCTTCCATATATGTGCATTTGGCCTCTCGTAGTCGCAGAATTTCCCACAGCGGCAGGGCTGGCAGCAACTCAGTTCGCAAGGCCAGATCTGCTGCAACAATTTCTGCCTCAAGTGTGCTATGGGGCACGCAAGTTTGCCGACGAGAAGCCGTGCTCTGATTGGCTCTCGTATGCGGTGCCCAAATCACCTGATGGCTTGCACTCGCGCTGCGATGCGTTCGTAAGTCACTAGCAAGGTCTGCATCAGAGTACTGTCAGATCGCGACATCCTCCATTTTGTCGTCTGCCCACGACGTCATTTTGTATAGGGTCGTGGACTTGATGTAACATATCACGCGAAAAAGGTCCACGTCCTGTTGTTCGGTCCATTTCGTTATGCAGACCGCACGAAATCAATCAAACCGAGCCATCCTCGCACCATATAAGATCTTCATGATAACTTTTGCTGCAATAGGCTGAGGAAAACCCCGACGGTGTCGGCGGTTCAGGGTCATCTGGGCCGGGTTCCGCGGCAAAGCCGGGAACCTCGACAGGCTTGTCGGGGGAAGCTGTGTCAACTTGTATCCCGAGTGCAACTGCTATGGCCTCCTCAGCTGTTTTTTTTTTCCCTCTCGGACCTCCTTGTCCATCCTCAAAATCAGTCAGCTCGGGGCCAAAAGGGGTACCAGCACCAGGATATGTACTCAGTCATATCGTACTCAATGGCTCTGACCATTTTCGACTGTCTAGGTTGGAATGGCTCAGGTCGGCTGTGCCGCTGAATCACCCCCCGATTCCTCGTCATCGCTCTCCGGCGATTGACAGGAGGTGGGCGTTTTCTTCACCTTCGGTGGTGGGGGATCAAGGACGGTTGGTAGCTCCCCGTGCTATTCAACGCATTGCGTAGACAGGTGATGTTCACAACCCAAATAACGCCCTACATTAGTTGGTGGGCCGATGTCAATGCCCTTAGGGCAGCCTTCGGAGGCTTCTTGTAAGAGGCGCCACCCTTTTACAAGGTTCGCTTTTGGTCCAGACAATTTGAAACCGCCAACATAAATAATGAGAACCAGCGCAGTTTTGTATGGAAATAACAACTACTTCAAGGACTGCATTTAATGATTCCTTTGGAAATCACGTGTCCCTCGCAATGCTGCTCCCAGTATCCACCAGAGTCAGGAAGTCCGTAAAGGCAGAGAACCAAAGGACATACAGGATTGTGCATGTCTCTCCAAGCAGACGGCCATTCATATCTTGGCAGGAAAATCCATGTTTGAGTTCCCCGAAATTTGGATTGAGTGTGAGCCTGTTTGGCATCCGCCTGTTGAATGTCACTCCCCTCGCATAGGCCATAAGTCTCTGCCGCCTTGCTGGCTTGCATGGTGGCTGGGCTGCTAGAAAGCTCCTGAAACAAAACCACGTCTCTATTCTGATCTCTAACGTCTGATCCATCAAAGACAACTCGGCCTTTATATTTGCGGTCTTTGTGCCCGTTCGGGAGTACTGAATTCTTTCCTACCAAAATGGCAAACAGGCGTCCGAAATGGGTCGTTTGTCCCTTTCGCTGTCGAACAACATCGCTGTATTCCATCACGCCTGACCCATCCCATGTGCCGATGCTTCTTAACCGATCCCATTCGGTCTGCAATGCTTTACGGGCATCTTGGTTCACCGCAGCTTCGGCCTTGGACACGGGTCGTGCGGCGGCCGCTATACTCCGCGGTGGTTTAGCCTCAGCTGGTAATTCATGCGTTTGTTCTACGATTCGAATATCATCGGTGAACGGATTGTAGAGGTAGTCTGTATCTAATCTTTCTTTTTTATCGATGTGGTGGAGGATCACCCGCGATGGCTTGCAATTGCATGTTTGGGAACGGCCGGCCAGGGGGGTCCGGCCGCGCGACTCGCAAGTGCCGGCTGTTTCCCGTCCTCCTCCTCCTCCTCTTCCTCCTCCTCCTCCCCCTCCCCCTCCCCCTCCCCCTTCTCCTCGTCCTCCTCCTCCCCCTCCCCCTCCTCCTCTTCCTCCTCCTCCTCCTCCTCCTCCCTCGTCCTCCTCCTCGTCCTCCTCGTCCTCCAGCGGGAGCCGGGCCTCCTCGTCCTCCTCCTCGTCCTCCTCGGAGCTGGAGGACTCGGAGCCCTCTCCGCCGCTGGCCTGCCGGCGAGTCGCGCGTGCGGGCCGTCGTCGTCGTCGTCCTGCGGCTCCTCCTCGTCCTCGTCCTTCTCCTCTTCCTCCAACCCCCTCCTCCCCCATCCAACCTCCTCCTCCCCCCCTTTCTCTCCTCCTGCTCCTCCTCCCCCTCCTCCTCCTCCTCCTCCCCCTCCAATCTCCTCCTCCCCCTCCTCGTCCTCCTGCTCCTCCTCCTAGTCCTCGTCCTCATCTTCCTGCTCCTCCTCCTCCCTCCTCCTGCTCCTGCTCCTGCTATTCCTCTTCCCTTCGTCGTCGTCGTCGTCCTCCTCCTCCTCCTCCTCCTCCTCCTCCTCTTCGTCCTCTTCCTTCTCGTCCTCTTCTTCGTCTGGTGACGAAAAGGGGGGGAGAAGACGGGGCAGCAACACGAGCAGAAGGATGAGCTGGTGAAACAAGACGATGACGAGGAGGACTGGGACGAGGAGGGGGAGGAGGAGATTGGAGGGGGAGGAGGAGGAGGAGGAGGGGGAGGAGGAGGAGGAGGAGCAGAAGGAGGGGGAGGAGGAGGTTGGAGGGGGAGGAGGGGGTTGGAGGAAGAGGAGAAGGACGATGACGAGGAGGATTAGGATGATGCCTTCCTTTGCTGGGTACCGTCCCCCTGTCCTCTGGAACTGAAATGCTGAGGATGTTCACTATCCATATTCGGTTGATCTTAACGGTGATTCTGACGATAAGGATGAGATGGAGATGAGAGAAAACGGAGGATGATGGGGACGATGAGGATGGTAAGGTGGACGAGGACGAGTTGCAGGAGAAGGAATATGCTGAGAGTTGATGAAACCACCGTAAATGCCCGGCGCCTCGACGTCTTGCCAACTGCCTCTTCGCCAGAGCAGGCGGCCGAGGACTCACACCTGGCTAATACTCAAGTCAGGGTCACATGCTCGGCCCACTTACGTGGCTTGAGGTGCTCCACCGCGAAGCGAGGGGCTGGGAAACTCTCAAAGGGTACACCTGCTGGTATGGCTCGTGGCGCTGGCTGTATGACATTCAGGCACTTGCACCACACACCGCCGCTCCTGACTAGCGACGTTTGAACTTCGAGGGTGCGAAGGATCTGGGTACATCGGCTGCCACTCAGGGACATGTGTGGTGCGTGCTCCAGGCGCCAGTGGAAAGGTGGGTCTAAACCCGGGCAGGCAAGAATAGCTTTAGGTCGGGCCTGTCCCCCTACAGGGGGGTTTTGGACGAAGAATAAAACCTAGTCCAAACATGAACAAACAAAAACCCAAAACACACTCGAACCATCGTCCCCAGACTACTGATTGCCTATTTTTGAATACTCTGGGACGCACGGATACATACTAATACTATACGTCCTCCTTGGAGGCGCGCGTCCGACCCGAACATATGCGCATCTTGTAGTATATCGTTTCCCGAGCGGTGTGGCCAGAAAGCGCCCGCCACGACGCATATACCAGAAGATTTCTCGGTGCGCGCGTCGCCCCTGGGGGGGCGACGCACACATAGTATAGTATGTTGGGGTGACGCCGATATTCCCTCTGTAGAGGGACACGCCCGACTTAAAGAATGGCTGCGCGAAAACAGCAATCCCGAGGCAAGGGGAAATGCCGCGCACCACGCCTCGCCAGCGGGGTCGAGGGCTCGCCGCGCGAGGGGGAGAACACCTCGGCACGAGTTGGCCACCCACGCCAGGTCGAGATCGGCTGCTGGTGCCCTGGCAGTAGGTGTGATGGGCCTGTTGTCCACCACCGCCGCCAGAATTATGTCGGGCCTGTCCTCCTACAGGGGGATTTTGGGGGCCAAATTAAAAATAGTCCAAAAATGGCCCCGAATGGTAAAACAATGCTAGACAAATCATCCCCTGAGCATTCTTTTTGTCTATCTTTGAACATCCCCCCTGTAGAGGGACAGGCCCGACGTAACACCAGAAGTTGGAGGGGGGAAGGAGGTGGAGGATGAGGAGGAAGAGAGAAAAGGGGGAGGAGGACTCCCTCCCCCCTCCAGCTTCTGGTCGTGGTGGTGGAGAACAGGCCCCGAGGTGGCCCGATGGAGCACCAACCCCTCCCGAGCCCAGGGGCGGCGCCGGAAGCGCCGCCAGGGAAGTCCAGCGCCGACTCGAAAAATCCGCGCGGACCGCCGAACAATTGTGTTCATGTGGTTTTTCTTCTTCGATAGCCAACCGTTTTGGACGCCCGAAGTGGGTACGGAAAAATGGGTACGATGCTCAACAACACATGTTGCCGAAAACCTACAGCGGCCGCTGTCGGGCAGGCGGCCTACTGTCTCAACTGAGCAACACTGGCGGCGGCATGAACAGCGAATCCGGTTCAAAATGAATAGGACATGCAGCCGAACATTGCACCAATTCTTGTAATGGCCTCCTGCCGATGCCGCCGATCTGGGGCGCTCCGGAAGCTTTTGCGACGGTGAACTCCCCGTGGGGCCACGAACCGTGTGAGAGGTGCGTCAAAATGATGCCGCGCCGCCATGTGGACCCTGCTTCTTGGGCCTTCGGTGGAGCTCCTTGTAGGGCCACGAACCGTGTGAGAGGTGCGCCAAAATTGGGTGTGCCGCCATGTGGACCCTGCTTCTTGGGCCTTCGCGGTGGAACTCCCTATGGGGCCACCAACCGTGTGAGGGGTGCGCCAAACTTAAGCGGCGCGGCCATGTGGACCCTGCTACTGGGGCCTTCGGTGGAGCCCCCTATGGGGTCACGAACCGTGTGAGGGGTGTGCCAAAATGAGGCGGCGCCGCCATGTGGACCCTGCTGCTGGTGTCTTCGGTGGAGCTCCCCGTGGGGCCACGAACCGTGAGGGGTGCTCAAAATGAGGCGGCACTGCCATGTGGACCCTGCTGCTCGGGCCTTCGGTGGAGCTCCCTACGGGACCACGAAACGTTGCAGTGCGTGCGTCGAAACACATACATGCGGAGGACATAGGCAAGGAGGGGGAGGAAGGTGGGCCTCGCTAGCACGGGCCACGTCCTGGTCTGGGTCGCAGGCCTTGCTCGGACTTGCTGGGCAGGCTCCGTTGCGAGCTTCGCAGCTCCTGCCCAAGCCGCCATGGGGAGGTGCATGGGCGAGGGCCTCGACCACCCCACCGCAATGGGCCTCGCCTGCGGGGGCCACGTCCTGGTCAGAATCGTGGGCTTCGCTCGGACTTACTGGGCGAGTGACGTCTCCAGCGTCGGGAATCTCGCCCAAGCCGCCAAGTGGAAAAGCGTGTGCGAGGGCCTCGACCATCCCACTGCCGTGGTCCTCGCTGTCCAATGGCTCGCAACCACGAGCCCTGGCGTCAGACATGTCGGACATCATCACCATCTTAGCGTGCTGTGGCGCCTCCAGCGCCTGCCTGTGCGTCCTTACGCCTGCGCTTGACTTACGTCCATGTGGGTGCCTGGATGCATCGCTTGACCGCATCTCGTGGACCCGCATCATCACCAAAGCCACCAGCCAGCTGGCCCAGACCGACGGCCTCCAAGTGCGCCTTGGGCTCCTCCGTGGTAGCGTCGACCAGCTCCGCCTCCTCGAACGGCTCGTCCTTGGGTCTCGACTGGGCGGGACCAATGTCAGCTGCTGGAGCTGCTGCTGGCGGTGGCGGTCTGGCCTCAGCCTCGGCTCGCTCCGCTTGCTGGATTTCCTCCACCACGCCAAGGAACTTCTCTTGCACAGGAGCCTCCAGCCCCATGCCTTGAAGCACCTCCACCATTGCAGTGATCGTCCACCGCCCATTGCCAGCAGCATCAGCCACAGGAGGGCGTTCCACTGATGAAGGCAGGGTGTTGCAGATCTGAGCTCGTTCGGTCGTGACGGCCAGCAACTGTGCGCGCGTCTGTTCGATGGCGCGCTCACCCTCTTCCACCTCCTGCTGGAGCTTCTCAATGGCAGCCTTCTTCTCATCGACCGTGCGCTGCCAACGGACCTGCTGATTCTCCAGCTGCGCCATGCGCTTGGACAGGGCATTGAGCTTGACGAGGGCGGGCTTCGCCTCGAACAGCTCTCCCTTGAGCTTGTCCCGCTCCTGCTTGTACTGGGCGACGAGCTCTTCCACCACCTTCGGCGTCGGCTTCGTCTTCCCCAGGTGCTCAATGTGCCCGTCCAGCTCCGCAATGCGCGCCTTAGTGCTTGCAGCCACGTCGGCCTCCATGTCCACGTCAGCATCGGCCGCCATGGGCTTCTCCTTGGCTTCTTTAAGCTCTCGCCCCACCTGCTTGTGCATTGCCAGCAGCTGCTGCTCCATGGGCGTGGTGCTGCCGCCGCCAGGCTTGCCCCCCCTTGCCCCAACTGCTAGGGCCGCCTGACTTGCCTGACTTGCGCGGGGCACGAGTGACAAAATCACCTGTCGCAGACTCCAGTTTGCACAAACGCCGTCGCCTTTGCGATCCCACAAGCACGGCAGGCCAACTTGTCAGGAACATTGATGAACGGCTTACCATTCCGCCCTGTACACCATTTACAACATCACTTCGTGCGTTGCTGATCCCTGCGGGCCACAGGCGCCATTACTGTTCTCGTACTGCTGGTGTGCGGGGCCCACACGGTGCAGTTCCCCAGAAAGCAACGATGGCCAGAGCGGCCCTGAAACAAATCGTTGTTCGCCGAGAAGTTGGCTCACAGCGCGACCCCTCGCGCTCAGAACGCCCTCTCGGACTCGCGGCCGTCGGGTGACGCATTGTCTTGAACCAATATGGCTACGGAGCCGTGCTCCTGTGTGTTCTGCCGTGCTTCTGTGTGTTCTGTGTGTTCTGCCGTGCACCTGCGTGTTCTGCCGTGCTGATGCTACTGTATTTCTTCATTGCTTGAGGTTGTCCCCAGCGGAATCGTCATGTTCGGCAATCTTCAGGGCGCTCTTGGAGCCGTCTTTGGGTCCCTTTTGGGCTCTCATTTCCTCATCTTGAAGCACTTCAAGAACGATGTCAAGACGATGTTGATAACATCTCATCTTGTTGAAGATGTCCCCGACGAATTGCAAATTGTCTGCCGTGCTCTTTTTTCTGGTCCGCCGTGCTGCCGCTCATTTCCTGAGGACGTCTCTAGCGAAAACGTAGTTTTCAACATAAGAGGTAGTCATACACCTCCGTCGACACCTCATTTGGGCCAGGATGTTTCAGGCGAAACGCAACATTTTACATATTAGTGAATTTCGCAGCGATCAACTCTCCAGTGATGTATTTACACAACGCTTGTTTTGTTAAACGCGATGACGCGAAAACCTGACCGGACAAGAACGGGAAGCGTCGCTTTAGTCCACCAAGCATGTGGAATATGCTCTGTTGTTGTTACGCCGCGCAGGTATGCCGTGGCGCGCGTGTCGGCGTGCGTGCGGAGTGTGTGTTGCTGTGCTCCTGTGTGTTCTGCCGTGCTCCTGTTCTGCCTGTCTTCTGTGTTCTGCCATGCCTCTGTGTGCTCTGTGTGTTCTGCCGTGCTCCCGTGTTCTGCCGTGCGGATCGTCGCGGTGGTCGTTTCGGCGGAGCTTATGGGCGTGCACGGCAGAAAAAGATCAGGAGCACGGCAGAATAGGCCCCAAGAGCGAAGGAGCAGGGCAAAAAAAACCCAGGAAAACGGCATAATAGACCCCAAGGGCAAAGAAGTACGGCAGAACAGACCCCAAAAGCGAAGGAGCACGGGAGAAAAAGACCAGGAGCACAGCAGAAGAGACCCCAAGAGCCTTTAAGGAGCAGGCAGAAAAAGACCAGGAGCACGGCAGAAGAGGCCCCAAGAGCAAAGGAGCACGGCAGGAAAAGACCAGGAACACGGCAGAATAGACCCCAAGAGCTAAGGAGCAGGGCTGAATATGCCCCAAGAGCGAAGGAGCAAGGCAGAGAAAGACCAGGAGCACAGCAGAATAGACCCCAAACGCTAAGGAGCACTGCAGAAAATGACCAGGAGCACGGCAGAAGAGGCCCCAAGAGCGAAGGAGCACGGCAGAAAAAGACCAGGAGCACAACAGAATAGACCCCAAGAGCTAAGGAACACGGCAGAATAGGCCCCAAGAGCGAAGGAGCAAACCAGAAAAAGACCAGGAGCACGGCAGAACGACCAGATGAATCGTCATGTTCGGTAGTCTCCAGGGCGCTGTTGGAGCCATCTTGGGCTCCTTTTGGGGCTCATATTTCTTCAGATTGACACTTCGAGACCGATGTCGAGGCGATGTTGCGAACATCTGATGTTTTGAGGATGTCCCCAGCGAAATGATCATTTTCTGCCGTGCTCCTTTTTGTCGGTCTGCCGCGCCCCTCCCGAGTTTCCGAGGATGTCCCGAGCGAAAGCGCGATTTTTTAAATGAGAGGTAGTAACACAGCTGTTTCCAACATGTCATTTTGTCGATCTCGGGCGATTTCATTTTTCATGCACAACACAATCCTTGACATTTTCTGGCATCCCGATTTTCTGAAGATGTCTCGAGCGAAAACGTCATGTTTAACAGAAACCGTCTTAAACGATAGCCTCCAACATCTCCATGTTCGGAGGATGTCTCGAGCGACATCGCTGTTTTGGGGAACCTGACCGGACAAGAACGGGAAGCGTCGCTTTAGTCCACCAAGCATGTGGAATGTGCTCTGTTGTTGTTACGCCGCGCAGGTATGCCGTGGCGCGCGTGTCGGCGTGCGTGCGGGGTGTGTTTTGCTGTGCTCCTGTGTGTTCTGCCGTGCTCCTGTTCTGCCATGCTTCTGTGTTTTGCCGTGCCTCTGTGTGCTCTGTGTTCTGCCGTGCTTCTGTGTTCTGCCGTGCGGAACGTCGCGGTGGTTGTTTTGGTGGAGCTTCTGGGCGCGCACGGCAGGAAAAGATCTGGAGCACGGCAGAATAGGCCCCAAGAGCGAAGGAGAAGGGCAAAAAAAAACCAGGAACACGGCAGAATAGACCCCAAGAGCAAAGGAGTACGGCAGAATAGACCCGAAGTGCGAAGGAGCACGGCAGAAACAAAACCAGGAGCACGGCAGAACAGGCCCCATGAGCGAAGGAGCACGGCAGAAAAAAAACCAGGAGCAGGGCAGAATAGACCCCAAGAGCGAAGGAGCACGGCAGAATAGGCCCCAAGAGCGAAGGAGCAAGGCAAACAACGACCAGGAACACGGCAGAAGAAACCCTAAGAGCTAAGGAGAACGGCAGAATAGGCCCCAAGAGCGAAGGAGAACGGCAGACAAAGACCAGGAGCGCGGCAGAGTAGACCCCAAGAGCTGAGGAGGACGACAAAAAAAGACCAGGACCACGGCAGAACAGGCCCCACAAGCGAAAGAGTACGGCAGAAGAAGACCAGGAGCACGGCAGAATATACCCCAAGCGCTGAGGAGCACAACAGATATACCCCGAAAACGAAGGAGCACGGCAGAAATACTCATTCTCTGCCGTGCTCTGGTTTTTTTGTCCGCCGTGCTCCGCCCGATGTTCTAAGGATGTCTGCAGCGAGAGCGCCATGCTTAACATGAGAGGTAGTAAAGCCGCGTCTCCAACATATCATTTTTGTGAGGATGCCTCCGGTGACGCACCAGTTTTTAACATCTGTCAAAGTCGCGACTTCCCATTGTTGGGGGATGTCTCAGGCGACACGCTTATTGTTGATCAAATTGATGTTAAGAACATATCAATGTATGAGGATGTCTCAGGCGAACTCACATTTTGGGGTCGTCTCGAGGGCGATCCTGGGGGTCATATTGGGGCTCGTGTGGGGCCCTTTGAGGCCGTCTTGATGCCCTCCAAAATCATTACAGTGCGATGTTAGACACATTAATTGTTTGAGGGTGTCCCTAGCGAAATCGTTATTTTTAGAAGGCTGGCTTAGACCATCTAGGAGCCGTTTTCAGGAACGATTCCAAGACGATGTTAGAACAACAGTTTTCAAAACGATGTTGTTGCACTTATTCATTTTTTGAGGATGTCCCCAGCGAAATCGTCATTGTCGGCAGTCTCCAGGGCGCTGTTGGAGCCATCTTGGGCTCCTTTTGGGGCTCTTATATCTTCATCTTGAAGCACTTCGAGAACGATGTCGAGGCGATGTTGCGAACATTTCATTGTTTGAGGAGGTCCCCAGCGAAATGATCATTTCCTGCAGTGCTTCTTTTTTCGGTCTGCCGCGCCCTTCCCGAACGCGCCATTTTTATATGACAGGTAATATAACAGCTTTTCCAACATATCAGTCTGTCGAGGGTGTCTCGGCACCACAAAATCCTTGACATTTTTCGGCACCCGATTTTCTGAGGATGTCTCGAGCGAACACGTCATTTCTAACAGAAAACGTCTTAAACGATAGCCTCCAACATCTCCATTGTCGGAGGATGTCTCTAGCGAAATCGCTGTTTCGGGGAACCTTTCTTGACATGAACGGGAAGCGCGTGAAATCAAAGAGCTTGGCAAGAATGTGCACCAACATCAAATTCGCATGTCGCGTAAGCGCTCTTCCCGAACGTCAACAGGGGGTACCAAGTGGACTTCGCTATCCGCGCCGGTTCAGACGTGCCGCTGACCCCAAACGTCCGCAAACATAACCAGATTGAGTTCACGATCCGCGCAAATTCCGACGTGCCGCTCGCTCCGAACGTCCACAAAAGAAACTACATGGAATTCACAATCCGCGCAACTTCAGTCACCGCTCACCGCGAACGTCCACAAAGGACACCAGGTAGAGTTCACTACCCGCGCGAGTTTAGACGTCGCTCTTACCCCGAACGCCCACAAAAGATATCAGGTGGAGTTCACTTTCCGCGCGAGTTCAAAACTTGTTGGAGGATGTCTCGAGCGAAACGCTCTGTTTTTAACAAAACTATTGAACACCCATCGGTTTTTCAATACTTTCGCCTTCGAGGACCCGTCCGAAGGGAATTGTTGGAGAATGTCTCGAGCGAAACGCTGATTTTTCAACGACAGTGTTTAAAAACACATGGTTTTTCAATAGTTTAGCTTCTTGGGCAATTTTTTCTTAAAACCGACCAGAGAAGCATGATAATGAGAAATGAGCAGGCAGCAGTAAATCCAAGTGGCGGGTGACTGCAGCCGCGCGAAACGCGCGCACAAAGAACTGCGGAGCGATCCCGAGCGTTCCCCCCCCAGACCCCCCCCTTTACAAAGAATGCCTCTGGCCAACAAACGTCCATCGCGCGACTCTTCGAAACATAGCGCGCTTCCCGTCATCAGGCGGCCATGGTCCCTCGCGTCTTAGTTCTTTGTTTATTCTTAGAAACCTTGGCCTAACAAACTGCCAGCACCTTCTCGTTCCGAGAAGGCGCTTCCCGTAATCAGGCGGCCATGGTCCCTCGAGTCTTAGTTCTTTGTTTATTCTTAGAAAGCTTGGCCTAACAAACTGCCAGCACCTTCTCGTTCCGAGAAGGCGCTTCCCGTAATCCGCCAGGTCCTCGATCACGAGTGCCTCCCGCGCGTTCCCCCCCCAGACCCCCCCAGTTGATAAAAAGATCCCTCTGGGCACACAGACGTCCATCGCGCGACTCTTCGAGTCTTAGCGCGCTTTCCGTCATCCGCCACGTCCCCGACCACGAGTGCCTCCCGCGCGTTCCCCACCCAGACCCCCCCCAGTTGATACTGCCTCTGGCCGAGACAGCGTCCATCGCGCGACTCTTCGAGTCTTAGCGCGCTTCCCGTCATCCGCCACGTCCTGCACCCCGAGGCGCTCCCGAGCGTTCCCCCCCCAGACCCCCCCCAGTTGATAAAAAGATCCCTCTGGGCACAAGGGCGTCCATCGCGCGACTCTTCGAGTCTTAGCGCGCTTCCCGTCATCCGCCACGTCCTGCACCCCGAGGCGCTCCCGAGCGTTCCCTCCCCAGACCCCCCCCGGTGATACTGCCTCTGGCCGAGAGAGCGTCCATCGCGCGACTCTTCGAGTCTTAGCGCGCTTCCCGTCATCCGCCAGGTTCGCGGGACACGTGTTTAAGGAAACCTTTGGTAAGAGATTTCCCTCCGGGCCGATAACCAATGTCCATCGCGCGATTCTTCGAGTCTTGGCGCGCTTCCCGTCATCCGCCACGTCCCGTTCAAGGCCCGACCCGCCACCACTCCTCCCCCGGACCCCTCCACTTGATAAAAATTCCCCCTCCGGGCCGAGGAGCCATGTCCATCGCGCGACTCTTCGAGTCTGAGCGCGCTTCCCGTCCTCCGCCATGCCAAAATGGAGGAGCAACCCCGAGCCCTTCCCCCCCCCAAACTCCCCCCCAAAAATATTTCCCTCCGGGCCCGCGCCAACGTCCATCACGCGACTCTTCGAGTCTACGCGGGCTTCCCGTCATGCGCTAGTTCAAAATGGAGGAGCAACCCCGAACCCTTCCCCCCTCATACTCCCCCCAGTTGAAAAGATACCCCTCCGGGCCCGCACCAACGTCCATCGCGCGACTCTGCGAGTCTACGTTTTTTTTTTTTTTTTTTTTTTTTTTTGTTTGTTTGTGTGTGTGTGTGTGTGTGTGTTTTGTGTATATATATATACTTATACATATACTTGTATATATAAGTATTTATACATATTTGTGTATATATAAACAAAAAACAAACCCAACACTGAGGTCTCGCGAGCATTCACAGAGCCAACCGCAAGGTCGGCGCGCGCGTGTGCGCGTCCACGGGCGCAACATACGAAGCTTACCACCCACTGGTGGGATGCCCGCACATCAGCCCGCGACCCTCTGGCCTAGGGCTGGCGGCGAGCAGTGATTTTCAAACGGCGCAACACATCATGTGCAGGATAAGCATCGTGCAGCATAGCGGGGGCCGCCCTTACCAGCGCGTTTCGCCCGAGACATCCTCCCAACATGGAGATCTTGAAATCGCTCGCCTAATTTTCGGATCCTCGAAAATGGGCGTTTCGCCTAAGACATCCTCGAACAAATGGGATGCCGACAGAGCTCTTGTAAGGCATCTTTTCGGAGCGATCTCGGATGACTTCCAAAATGGCCCAAGAAGCGAAATTATTGCACAACCCACGTGTTTTTAACACTTTCGTTGAACAATCAACGTTTCGCTCGAGACATCCTCCAACAATTGCCTTCGGACGGGTCCTCGAAGGCGAAATTATTAAAAACAAACCGATGGGTTGTCAACAGTTTTTAAACAAAAGCAAAGCATTTCGCTCGATACATCCTCCAACAAGTTTTGAACTCGCGCGGAACGTGAACTCCACCTGGTATCTTTTGTGGGCGTTCGGGGTAAAAGCGACGCCTAAACACGCGGGGGTAGTCAAGTATACCTGGTATCTTTTGTGGGCACAATGTGGCTCTCACCCTTTCGCCGCGCACATTCGGTTTTAACATTTGCAAGACCTTCACGGACTGAGGGCGATTCGTTTTAAAATGTGGCTCTCGCCTTAGCGCCGCGCACTTTAAACAAAAAACAGAAGCTTCACGGATTCACATGATCAGATTACCAGACATGGTGTTTAGGAGAGGTTCAGGACCATGAGGGCGCAACAGTTACGTTGATTCGCTGTGTTGAAGTCCCAGGAGTGGCGTTCTGGCACGACTCAAGATCGTCAAGACGCAACAGTCAGGTTGATCCGTGGCGTTGGAGTCCCGAGAATAATGGTTTGGCATGCTGAGGGTTTTCAAACGGTTGTCTTCCAACGAGGCAGCTCCCTCAGTGGAGCTGAGCCGTTGAAGGGGCCTATGAAGAGGGATCTTGGAGGGAGGGTTTATTCCAACATTGTTAATGGCCCTTGGGTTTACACTGGTCCTCCTTCTCCTCCTCCTCCTCCTCCCTCCCTGTCCCTCCTCCTCCCCCCTTCCCCCCCCCCCCCCACTCGTCCTCCCGCCGCTGCCGCCGCCAGCGCCTTCCAGGTCCCGCTGCTGCCGCCGCCGCCGCCGCTCCACCGCGAGGCCTCCTCGTCCTCGCCCTCGCTGCTGGAGCCCGACTCCTCGGCGCCCGCGGCGGCCGCAGCGTCCGCGTCCAATCCGGTGGCGGGGCGCCCTGTCGCCGCGCGCGTGCGGAGGGACTCCTCCTCATCCCCCTCCCTCTCCTCCTCCGCCCAACCTTCTTCGCCCTCTCTCCTCCGCCCTCTCC
>CAUYUJ010011771.1:0-12500 GCA_963575745.1 Prorocentrum cordatum
AGAAGGAGAAGGAGAAGGAGGAGGAGAAGGGAGGAGGAGGAGGAGGAGGACGGGTGGCCTAAGCCCTTCGGAGAAACCCTCCACACAAAGGGGGGGCAACAACTAAGCTCGGCCAGGAGAGCCAGGCCAGGCAAACTGGAAGGCCCAATGACTTTTTCAACACCGCGTCCGCGGAAGTCCCGACCCTTTCCCCAGGACCAGTTTCTCATTCTGAACTGTTTCTTGATAGTCCCAGGGGCTCAGCGAAGGCCCCCAGGGGCCGAAAATAGCGAAAAACCTCCCGTCCTGATTTTTCTAGCAATGCGACCATGTCTGGGTTTCGCCTGGCCGCGTCTTGCCCTTGCTGTGGGCGAGGGGGGGCGAGGAGGAGACGCGACTTGTGAGCCTCGGGAGCAGGGGCGGGGCCGCAGCAGAGGACGAGCAGCCTTGGGAGGGGGGCTGGAAGGTGGAGGAGGGAGGGAAAGCAGCAGGAAGAGGAGAGAGGCATGCGGGGGGGGGGGGCGGGAACCCAGACCCCCTCGCGCTGTGAACAAACTCGCGACGGGAGGTTTTTCATCATTTTCGGCCCCTGGGGGCCCTCACGGGGCCCCAGGAGCGTCAAAAAACGACTCAGGAGGAAACACCGGTCCCGGGCAAGGGGTGCCGGCCTCTGGGGGTCGACGCTGCGACAGAAGTCACGACGTCGGGGGTCTGGGGAGGAAGGGGCGGAGGCAGAAGGAGGAGCACGACAGCACCGAGGACGTCCGTGGCAGCCCGCAGCGGCAACCGCGATCCTCGTCGCCGCACTCGCCCTCCAGGTCCACTCCGCCCTCCTCGGGGCTGCAGGGGCGGAACTCGTCCTCGAGCGTCCTCGGCGGACGGACGGGCGGGAGGAGAAAAGGAGAGCGAAGAAGGAGAGGGAGGATAGCAAGCAGCCACAGAAAGGAGAGAGAGAGAGAGAGAGAGAAAGAGAAAAAGAGAGAGAGAGAGAGAGAGAGAAAGAAAGAAAGAAAGAAAGAAAGAAAGAGAGAGAGAGAGAGAGAGAGCGAATGAGGACAGAGAGGATGGTAAGCAGCGGGATGAGGGGGTCAGGCGTGCAGCTCCCCAGTCTCGGCACGGGCAGGGAGCCGCACTTGTCCTGTGCCCCCTCGTAGCTCTCCTTCATTCATGCCATCCCCGACGCGGCAATCGGGGCGTCCTGAAGCTGAACAGCTCCGCGTACTGAGCGTTCTGGCAGAAACGCTTGATGTACTCCGGCGGTATGGTCCTCCCAGCAGGTGCAGCGCGGCAAGCGTACTTCATTTCTAATCGTGCTCCTTTCTAATTGTGCTCGTTTCTATGTGTTTCCTGGCCCCCCAGTGCCCAGGAGGAGGCCCAGGGTAGAGCAATTAGAACTGAGAGGACCTTGGCCCCCCAGAAAGCCAAAGACCTGTCGAAGAAGCAGACATGAGCCATGTGCAACGACTCGCAGGCTAACACTCCTCCGCCGCGGCGCGGCAGCTGCGGTCTGCACGCGTGCTCGCGTTGGCCGGCAGCGGGCGAGCTGATTTCAAGGGGCCCAAGAACACACAAATAGATACACACAAATAAAATGATTCCCCATATTTTTCCATATTTTCTGGGTTTTTGTCTTCCCGCCCAATTCCCATATTTTCCCACATTTTCCTGGGAGTCGACGATGAATTGTGTTTGTGTTTTTTTTCCCTCCTGATGATCGTCCGGCCGCAGGAGGGGAGAGCGGAGGAACAGACACAACGGCACGAGCACAAACTTGCGGCGCTCCGCGCGGAGCGCGCCGGGGGCGGCGTGAAGGCCAGTGGGGGCCAGGCCAGAAGAGGGCGGAGGCGAAGGGGGGCCGACGAGGGGAGCCTCCGGGGAGAGAGGGCGCGTGGAGAAGCCATCGTGAGAGGCTCCTGCGATCGAGCCAGGATCGAGGATCCCAGGATCGAGGATCGAGGATCCCAGGATCGGGGATCCCAGCATCGAGGATCCCAGCATCGAGGATCCCAGGCTCGAGGATGGAGGATGGAGGATGGAGGATCGAGGGTCGAGGCTCGGGGATCGAGGATCGGGGTTCGAGAGGCTGCCCAGAATTGACAGGAGAAGGCGGAGGATAGGACGGATGAGGTGGCCTCGACGAAAACAATACAGTCGGACCTAGGACATAAGAACATCCTTCAAGAACATGAGACCCTCCACTGGCCAAAGCACCCGAAACATTAAGGTCATTCCAGGGTACCCTCCCCCTGGATGCACAAGAACATCCAGCAAACACGAAAAACATGAGGGTACCCTCCCCGAGCCGACCTCGATCTTATACCTCGGTCCGACTGTACGCATGGAGGGTCGACTGAGCGATGGCCCTGTGCTGCCCTGGATGCCAGAGACATGTGCAGGCTCAATCACCACGGTCCAGCGCAAAGGACGAGAACACTTTCGATGGCACACCACAGGGCTGAACCTGAACGGTGTTTTTCGTTGTCGTGTTGTTTTCGTTGTCCCTCGCTTTTGTCTCGAATCCGCCTTTGCTGCAAAACGAAGTCGAAACGAGAACGGCCCACGAAATCGCCAAAAACACCGTTTAGGTCCAGCCCTGGCACATCAAATCCCCCACCTCCGGCTCCCCCGCTCCCTCCGCTCCAGCTCCGGCTGCTGCTGCTCGTCCTCGTCCTGCTCCTTCCTCCTCGTCCTCCTCAGCCTCCTCCTCCTCCTCCTCATCCTCCTCTTGTTCCTCCTGCTCGTCCTCCGGCTCATCTGCAACCTGCTCTTCCAGTGTGCTCAGCTCCTGTTTTTCCGATTGCGCATAACACGATAGGGGTTATCTTTTGAATTCCAGGTCTGCTGTGGCACGCGCCGGCGGATAGAGAAGAACAGCCGTAAAGGGAAGGGCTGGGTTGGAAGGGTAGGATGTCAGATATGGTGCGAGCGCACCTAGCTTGTCCCGATCCACTCTCCCCTCTCCAGCCCCCATTCCCCGTCTGCCCCTCCTCCCCCAATCCCCAAATTCTTCTACCCTTCCCTCTCCCCCCCCCACTCTCCTCCATCCCCTTTTCCCTAGAAGTCACTCCTCCCTGTCACATCCGAGCGTGTCTGTTTCGCCGTTTCGCCCGAGACATCCTCACTACTCCTGACCCTGAGGCTCGAGACTCGCAGCAGCTACGCGAATGAAGCACAGGCAGTTTTCAAAGTCTGCGCTCGTCCTGGCGCCGCGCACGTTCGCGCTAAGTTTGCAACAGCCTCGAAAATGGAGGGAGAGGAGGAGGGGGGAGGAGGGGGAGGAGGAGGAGGAGGAGGAGAAGGAGGAGGACGAGGAGGAGGAGGAGGAGGAGGATGGTTTGCCCCAGTGTGGCTCTCGTGAGCGCCGCGTACAGTCGCGCTACAGGCTTGCATCGCATACGATGACGGAGGGCGGCTCTTTGTCAGAATGGGGCTCTCGCTTGAAACTTCTTTTAGGGAAACGAAGGATGACATAAACACAAAAACTCGGAAGTCCGCGCGGATTTCTCTGATCCGCGCTGTACCCCCCTCCCGGGCGCGCGGAGCGCTTCAGGGGCGGCGCCAGAGGCGCCGCCAGGGGGGAAAACCATCCTCCTCCTCTCCTCCTCCCCTCCTCCTCCTTCTCCTCCTCTTCCTCCTCCTCCTCCTCCTCCCCTCCGCCTCCTCCTCCCCCTCCTCCCACTCCTCCACCATCCTCCTCATCCTCCTCTCCTCCGCCTCCTCCTCCTCCTCGCTCCTCCTCCTCGTCCTCCTGTCCTCCTCCTCTCCCCCTCCTCCCCCTCCTCCTCCTCCTCCTCCTCCCTCCTCCCCCTCCTCCTCCTCCTCCTCCGCCTCCTCCTCCTCCTCTCCTCCTTCCTCCTCCTCCTCCTTCCTCCTCCTCCTCCTCCCCTCCTCTTCCTCCTCCTCCTCCTCCTCCTCCTCCTCCTCCCCCTCCTCCCCCTCCTCCCCCTCCTCCCCCTCCCCCTCCCTGGGCTGAAAGCCCGGCAACTTCGGCAGATGCGGCAGCTGCACGGACCGGGGGCGGTTCTCCGCTTGAAAGCGGGGGGCTCTCGCTCCAGACTTCGTCGACATGCGTGTCCGGGAGTGCACGGCCTGTGCAGCAGCTGCGTGGACGGGGGAGGCCCATGTTCGAAACGGGGAGCTCGCTGGACACCGGCGACGAGGAGGAGCAGGAGGGGGAGGAGGAGGAGGAGGAGGAGGAGGAGGAGGAGGGGCAGGAGGAGGAGGAGGAGGAGGAGGAGGAGGGGGAGGAGGAGGAGGAGGGGGAGGAGGAGGAGGAGGGGCAGGAGGAGGAGGAGGAGGACCGTGTGGAGGGGAGGCTGGGCACGGTGGTGGGTGCACGGACGACTCTCTGTGGATCACGCGTCCTGGGCGCTCTGAGCAACAAGTCACCGACTGGCGCTCGGCTCCGCTGAACTGTATGATCATACCTGGTCACGCGCGAAGACTGCAGGCGCAATCTTTCTCAAGGGCACGCCCACCAGAACTGCAAGACCATGGGGTGCCAGTCTTTCACGGGGACGCTTCTCATGGTGAGAGGACGGTTCGTGGGGACTGCTGGGGGGGGACTTGGGACGGGAGGGTGTATTGTGTAACCTCGACGATGTGTCTTGGGTTTGCTCTGGTCCTCATCCTCATCCTGTGCTCCTCCTCGTACATCCTCATCCCCTTCTCCAGGCAGCCAGCTTCCGAATCGTGAAGGCCGTGAGAGAATCGCAAGACAGGCCGCCGCTCGGGCCCCACCGCCAGCCCAAACGGCGAGCATACATCGGGCGTTCCCCCCTTACAAACTGCCAGATGTGTGCGTGTGTCACCACGTGTGGCGCGATCCATGGGATGCGCCTTAAATTGCGGCATCCATGGGTCGCACCATTCATGGCCTGCGCCATGCGTTGCGGGATCCACGGCTTGAGCCAACCACCGGTTCCGCCCTGGGTTACGCCATCCGTGGGTTGTACCATGCTTCATCCGTGGGTTTCGCCATAGGTTGCATCTATCCTTGCGATATCCATGGGTTGCGCCATCCATGGATTGCACAATGGATTGCGCCACCCATGGGTTGCGCCATCGGTTGCGTGATCCGTGGGTTAAGCCCCATGGGTTGCGCCATCCATGGCTTGTGCCATTGATTTCGCCAACCACGGGTTATGGTATTGGTCGCCGTAATTTGCGCACTCGGCGTCGGAGCATAAAACGGCCTGCCAACGGGACGAATCTGATCCGCGCCTGCTAAAAGCTAGAATTCGCCTCCTCCTCCTCCACCTCCTGCTCACCTCCTCCTCCTCCTCCTCCTCCTCCTCCTCCTCCTCGTCCTCGTCCTCCTCCTCCTCCTCCTCCTCCTCCATTCCTTCTCCTTATAGATAACTTCTCCCTGTCGCACCCCGAGGCCAGATTTTAGGGCGGGCCAGGCGTTTCGCCTGAAACTTCCTCACCATGTTTGACTCTGAAGCTTAAAAAATGGCAACAGCTTCAAAGATGGAGGGCGAGTGATTTTCAAAATGTGGCTCTCGCCTTAGCGCCGTGCACATTCGAGCTTCACGGATTGAGGGCGGGTCGTGTTCAAAATGTGGCTCTCGCCTTAGCGCCGCGCGCCTTCGATTTAAACATTCGAGGGCTTCACGGATTGAGGGCGGGCGGTTTTCAAAATGTGGCTCTCGCCTTAGCGCCGCGCACATTCGTTTTAAACTTCGCAAGAGTTTCACGGATTGAGGGCGGGTGCTTTTTTACATGTGGCTCTCGCCTTAGCCGCGCACATTCGTTCAAACAAATGACGCGGGTTTCACGGATTGAGGGCGGGTGGTTTTCAAAATGTGGCTCTCGCCTTATCGCCGCGCACATTCACTTGAAAATTTACAAGAGATTCACATATTGAGGGCGGGTGATTTTGAAAATGTGGCTCTCGCCTGAGCGCCGCGCACATTCGCCTTTAACAAATGCAAGGACTTCACGGATTGAGGGCGGCTCCTTTTCAAAATGTGGTTTTCGCCATAGCGCCGGGCACATTCGTCTACACAATTTACAAGAGTTTCACGGATTCCCATGATCAACGTACCAGAAACGGAATTATGGAAAGATTCAGGATTACGCGGGTGCAACAATTATCTTGTCTCGCGATGTTAAGATCAAAAAAATGGCGTCATGGCAAGATTCCGGGTCGTCGAAGCGCAGCAATCAAGTTGACACGTGGCGTTGAAATCCCGAGAATAATGTTTTGGCATACTCCAAAATCCTCAAACGGTTGTCTTCCAACGAGGCAATCCCCCCAATGGAAGTGAACTGTTGTAGGGGCCTATGAAGAGGGTGCTTGGAGGAAGGGTTCATTCCTACATCGTTGATGACTCTTGTGTTTACACAGTTCCTCCTCCTCCTCCTCCTCCTCCTCTTCCTCCTCCTCTCCCTTCACCTCCTCCATACCTCCTCACCACCCCCTCCTCCTTCTCCTCCTCCTCCTCCTCCTCCTCCTCCTCCTCCTCCTCCTCCTCTTCCCCTCTTACAGCGGCCGTCCGTACTCCATCCCTTTCCTTCGTTGCTCTTGCCCTGTCGCAACCCCGAAACGTGTTGGCAGGGCGGCCGGGGCGTTCCGCCTGAGACATCCTCACCGCTGCTGATCCTGAAACTGAAAATTTGCAAGAGTGTCACAAATGGAGGGCGGGTGGGGTTCAAACTGCGTCATTCGCATGAACGCCACGCACAGTCGTCTCAAAGTTTGCAAGAGCTTCACGGATGGAGGGCGGGTCGTGTTCAAAATGTTGCTCTCGCCTCAACGCCGCGCGAACTCGCCTTAGGAAACACAGCGGCTGCAAAAATCGTACGGTTGACGTCTCAGGTGCATTTTTTGTGCGCGATGTAGGACGGTCGGGGCGCAACAGTTACGTTGACCCGCGGAGCTGAAGTCTCTGGAACAATGTTCTGGCACGATTCAGGATCGTCAGGACGCAACAATAACGTTGATTCGCGCCGCTGACCTCCCAGGAATGGTGCTCTGCTGTTCCAGCGGGCACCACCCGACGTGATACTGAGTGCAACATCGTTGATGAGTCTTGGGCTTGCGCTGGTCCTCCTCCTCCTCCTCTTCCTCTTCCTCCCGTCGTGACGGGGAGGAGGGGGAGCAGGGGCCTAGGAGCAGAGGAGCGAGGAGAAGGTGGCGAGGAGAAAATCAGGAGGAGCAGGAAGAGGCCAGAAATAGGAGGGGTAGGAGGAAAAACTATCATTGCGTGTAGGAGTAATGAGAGGTAAATGGCGGCAGTGGTAACATGAGATATCGCATGACAGCGGTCCTGCTCCGATTCAACATGATACAGAACGCGGGCCCGCTGTGAGCCAAACTGCAGAGGTCCGCTTCGATTCGAATCGGGGCTACCGGGCAATGGAGAGTGCCCCTCTGCAACACATCGGCTGCATGGGGACACTCACAATGATATGCCAAGCCAAAACATTCACCGCGTGGCCATCGCAGGCGACGCCCAGCGCACCTCATCCATGGCTCAATCGCCTCAGCCCACAGAAGACCGTGAACCCTGGGAGCCCTGCCAGCTCGCTTCGGGTCAGCCTGCGCGCGAGATGAGCTGTGCTGAACCTGACCAGGGTTGTGGATCGCAAAGACTCCCCACCGCCAGGAGAGCCCAATGACATGCTTAGTGCCCAGTGCGGCCGGCCGATGTTGCCTCGCAGCCGGGAGCGTTTGCAGGTGGAGGCCCGTCACAGATTGTTCCTGGCGCGCTCGAGCCAGAGCACCGATCGTACCTTCAGGCCAGGTTCGCTCCCTGGCTCTATTTTCGGCACGCTGCTGCTGTGGCCGCTCGCCTTCAATACTATTTTGTGAATAGGTGCCGGCGGGCGAAGCTGGCCGTGGCGTCGTTTGCGCGGCTGCGTAGCTGAGGGGCACCCGCGCGCCTTGTTTAGTGCGCGCGTCGATTCAGCTTGTCCTGATATTTGCGGCAGTGTGCCTCATGGTGCTAACGCTTACCAATCACAGCTGTTGACTGGTCTGCGCGTTGGTCGGGTGACTGCTGAGCGGCACCGACGCGGCGCGTGCTCTGGATGCGTCCAACAGCAGCGCAGTGTCGCAGGTGCATACCTCGGCTGTTCGTAGCTGTCCCATCGTCGGCAACACAGCGTGGTCAACGTCCAGACCACCGCGACGCATGCCAGCTAGTCTGCGAAGAACCGTAACCGGTGGCGGAACGTTGACCTCTGCGGCGGCGTGCCGTCGCGCTGGCACCACGTAGCGCAGGCGGCGTTGAGGTGCCGAAGCCGGGCGCGCACGTAATATCTGTCCAGTGCCTGGGTCGTTGTGCCCGCCAGAGCTTCCCGATGAAGACGCTCATGTTGTTGTGGGCGTGGAGCAAGTCTCCTGCGAGTTAGGAAGGCCCATGCAGGCAACGGAGAGATGCTGGCCGGCCACTGATGGCATGGAGCGGCTTCTCGCTGGTCCTCGCGTCGAACGAGATCTGCGATGAGCGCGTAATCGGATCACCCCCGCGGCGCTCGTCGTAGCCCAGTCGCCAAGTGCCTTGCAGCCGGCGCAGCAGGCTCAGGCATGCCCAAGCCCATCGGCACATGGTGGTGGCTGTCTAGCCGCACGCGCACTCATGCTGCACAGCGCGTTTAAGAGGACAGGGGAGATCTCGTGCCAAGTGGAGGCGCGAGCACTTCCCGTCGGTCCGCGGCAGGCGCGGCGGGGCTCGCACTGCTGGCAGCCGCGCGCGGGAAGGGGGGCTCGGCCAGTTGTCCCTGCCCCAGAAGTGCAGTCGAGCGCAGCCATAGCGATCGCGTGGTTCTGCGTGATGCCATCGGGCTCATGACGGTGAACCTGGTGGCTGATGCCACATGGTTAGTGATTGTGGGCGTAACCCGCCAGGGAATTTGGGGCCCGTCCGTCAAGGTTCGATCGAGTCGGACAGCTGGCGAGTCGAGGCGCTCACAAGGTGGTCCCGCATGCGAGCCATCTTGGAGCCCTCTTGAAATCACCCGCGGTCGGCGCCCCGTCCATTGGCCGGCGCGGGCGAACGAGCTGTTGCTCCGAGCAGACGAGGGACGTTGCCGGACAGGCCCCCCCTTTCCGGGGGCCGGTCAGAAGTGGAAGCGCGTTCATCTTTTCACTGGCGATGCGCGCGCTCATCTTCGCTGCCACCTCGCCCCCTGCCTGGCGGGGGGGAAGGGGGGGGCTTGGTTTTGATGTTCCAAGCGAGAACAAGCCGTTTCGTCTGCGCGCGCATAGCAGACGCACCCAGGCTCACCTGCGCTGCGAGGTTGAGTGCGTCGCAAGGCGGTGGCGCGCACGCCGCGCCTTCGGCGCGCCAGCTGCGGCGTCGCAAAGGATGTCAACCGTCGTGGGTCGCGCAGCGCGCGGTGCGGCGCGCCCTTGACTGCGCCCCTGCACGCGCGCGCTTGCACGGCGAATTGCGGCTGCTGCGCGCCGGCGCGGCTGGCCGGGCGCGCGTGCCAGGGCGGCCCTGCTGGGCGGCCCTGCCGGCTGCGACATGCCTATGGCGCCGATGATGACGAACGCTTGGGCGCCCCCCTCGCCGCTGTGCGCGGGCGCGGGAGGCGCGTCGGCTGTGCTGACGTACCCCTGCCCAAGTTGTGGTCGCAGCGTACTGAGTGAAGCTGTGGAAGGCGCAGCGCGCTGCAGCTGTGTTCTGCTGGCGCTCCATCCCGGGCATGCCGTCGCAGTAGATGCGGCCCGGGTCGCATCTGGCCACGCGGGCCACAGATGGGCGTTCTTGCGGCTGCTGGCCAGGGCGCGCCCTCAGCCGCTGCGCGCGTCATTGGGCGCGTTGGGCCCCGCAGGGATCGCCATATGTGGAAAGGGGTCGTTGTTCAGCTGTCAGCGCGCTGCACTTGGCCGGGGGTCAAGGCAGCGGCGTTTTGCGGCACATGTCGGACTGGGCGCCAACAGAGGGAGGTTGCGGCTGCCGGGGGGCGCGGGTTGCAGCGTAGCATGCGCCCCGCCGGCAGCCGCTTCCGCGGGGGGCATCGGGGCGGGGGAAATCGCCGGGGAGCGCGAACAAGGGAAGGCCGAGCAATGGCGGACAGGAGCGGATCTGCGGACCGCGCGGCGTCACTTCACTGCCTCGCTCTTCCTTCGCGTTTTGGTTGTCTTCTCCGCCTTTCCTCGCCCCCCTCATCCTCTTGCCCGCCCAGTTGCTGCCAGCGCTCCGCGGTGCGCGACGTGGCGGAAACGGAGACGGATTGAGCAGTGATCCCGTGAGCGGGCATCCGCGCTGCGCGCGGCGCGCAGCGGCGAGCGCGGAAGCGCCGGCGTGCGCGCGCATGCTGCCCAGACAGAGCCTCGCGCAAACGCGCGCGCTAGCCCTGTCGCAGCGCGCCGCGGCTCGGCGCGCGCCCCCCCGCCCCCCCCCGCGCGCCTGCCCGCTGGCCCGGGGGTGGCAGGGGCGCCGCGTTCCCAGGGCCGAATTCCGGGGCGAAAACATCAATCTGCGGCGGCCGACGAGAAGGCCGCGCAGGGGCGCGCGCCAAACATGAGAACGCGGGGGCGACGACCCACAGGGGCGCGCCCCCAGGCGAGCCGAGGAGTCGCCCGGCACCCCGCCAAGCGATGCTGCATGGCGACGCAGAACTTTGGCGCGTTCGAATTCACAATCGGAAAAACACGCGGGCACACCAAAAACGGCTCGAGGCCGCTTTTAGCGTGCACCCCAGAAACTCAATGGACAACGCAGAAAATGAGTGCGCCAAAAAACTTCGGACCAGAATTCCTCGAACATTCCTCGGACGCTTTCGCCAAGCTGCTTCCCTCTTAACGGCCCCTTGGGCTGATTCCCAACCGTGCGTTTGGCCTTGGCTCAACGGCTCGCCGAGGCGCGCCGGCGCCCGCCACCCTCGAGGAAAACGACGTATGATGTCTGGGCAGAAATGCATCACTGCACTGATTCACGCCCCCGAAACGAGGGCAACAAAAAGAAGGCCCAGCAGAAAGCGACGCGCGTTGGCGACGATGACAAAGAGGACGCGGGAAGCTGAGAACAACAGGTAGACCAGCATGGAGATGAACAGCTAGATCGAATACGAAGTTGCCAGACCAGTCAGCAAACGTACACCGTATCAACCCAGACAGAGGATATACGCGACAACTAACTCCAGGTGGTACTCAACAAGACTGAACGCGCACGCCGTGAGACATCTCGGCGAAGATCAGAATCCGATCCTTTGGTGGCGGACCAACGCGTAAAATCCAAAGGGCGAGCATGTCGCGCCCGGCTCTGCCTGGACTTGGCGGCCCAACAAGTGGCGGCGCGGCCCGTCGGAAAGGGCGCGGAAAGCTCTGTGGAGCTCGACCCCTTGGATCGCCAGGCGCCGACTCAACTACAAGTGCAGACCGCCAGCGGCGCGGGCCGACGGGGCGCGCCCCTGGCGATGGGGGCGCTAAGCCGTTGAGCCGGCCGGCAAGACCTCACTGGAAGCACTCCTCGAGGGCGGCGGCCCGGCAGGTGGCGGCGCGCCGGGCGAGCCAAGTGCTGGGCCCGCAGCAGGTTGCATGCTGGCGGTAGATCGCGCCGAGTCCGGAATGCACAGCCGAGAGGCGGCGTGCAGTGAGGTAGCACTTCCCGCATCGGCTGCCACGCGCCATAACTGTTCCTATTCGTTGAGGCGATGATGTGGCTGACTAGTTGACCTGAAGTTGAGATGCAGAGACGGCTTGCAATCTGGTGAATCAGCGCACGGGCTGATATCGCATGGCGGCTGTCCTGGCCCGCTTAATATCTCTGTGACCTGCGCCCAGTGTGACATAGCCGATTGTAGCATGTGTGCGGTTGGGAGAAACCAACATCGGTGCCAGCAGGTGCTCCGAGAGTTGGCTGGAGACGAGCTTGTTCAGGCGGAGGTGTGGTCGGCGCGCGAGCCTGCGCGCGCGGGCGCACGGCCGGGCGCGACGACGCCCTGGCGTGCGTAGCACAGTGCGCTGTTGGGCACAAGCGTGGCAGTCCTCTGCCTTTGCGCCCGCTCCAGCACCGCACAGCTGAGCGCGCGCGCTCCAGCACCGCTCCAGCACCGCGCTGATGCTCAGTGCGCGCTGCAAGGCGCGAAGGTGCGCGCGGGCGTAGCACGGCGCGCGCGCTGGCACCGCCGGGCACAGACCATGCCCCAGCGCACGTAACACGACGCCTACGAGTGCCTGGGCATAGCAAGCCGTACTTGCGCAGCTGCATCACTGGGCATTGGCAATTCCCCGGGCGCGCTGAGCAGCACATGGGTGCACATCGGAAGCGTGCACCACGAGGCCTGCACCGCTGCGCACTGACAATGCGCAGGCGTGCGGCCCACGAGCGAGTCCGGAGCGGTAGGACAAGTGCCACTGAATGGGCAACAGTGCTCACTTTCTGTCCGAAGGTGCCGCGGCAGACGGTGCACAGATTGCCGAGTGGCCACGTGCCTAGACCGAGTGGCACAGCAAAAGGCGTAAACGTGATCTTGCGGCCGAACTCACAACAAACGTGTCGGCGTGCCTGAAGCTGCACACTCTGTGCGTCGTGCCTCCGAACGCCAAGGCGCCATGCACC
>CAUYUJ010011771.1:20000-21121 GCA_963575745.1 Prorocentrum cordatum
CGCCTCCCTCCTCCTGCTTCTCCTCCTCCTCCTCCTCCTTATTCGCGTCCTCCTCCTCCTCCTCCTCCTCCTCCTCCTCCCCCATCCATGGCCCTTCAAAATAACTCCACCCTGTCGAACCCCGAGACGTGTCGGCAGGGCAGGCAGCGAGTGTCGTCTGAAAATTCCTTGCTGTTTATGGCCAGGAATATGTCAGCGAGCTTGCAAGAGCTTCACGGATTTAGTGCGGATCGTTTTCACAATGTTGCTCTCGCCTTCGCGCCACGCACATTCGTATTAAAAGTTTGCAGGAGCTTCGCGGATGAAGGGCGGGTCGTTTTCAGAATGTTGGTATCGCTCTGCCGCCGAGCACATCCTCCCTAGAATATTGCAGCAGCTTCAGCGCTGGAGGACGGCTCCTGTGTCAGACGGTTGCCCTCGACTTAGCGCCGCGCACATTTAGTCGTCTTGACTGATGGAGGGCGGGTCGTGTTCAAACTACTCTTCTCGCCTTGGCGCCGCACGCAATCGTACTTCCAAAGTTTGTACGATCTGCACGGCTGGGGGGCGGGTGGTTTTTAACATGTGTCTCCTCTCTCTCCTTGGCTCGCTCTCTCTCTCTCTCTATATATATATATGTATATATTTCTCGCCTTGGCGCCGCGCACATTCGACTTAAACGTTTGCACGCATTTCACGGATGGAGGGCGGGCCAGTGTCAGAAGTAGGCTATCGCCTTCGCGCCGCGCACATTCGTCGTGCAAATGTGCAAGAGCTTCCCGGATGGAGGGCGGGTCGTGTACAAAATGACGCACGTTCGTCTTACAAATTTGCAAGAGCTTCACACATCGAAGGCGGGTCGTTTCAAAATGTGGCTCTCGCCTGAAAGCCGCGCACATTGGTCTTCAAAATTCCCAAACAGCTTCAAATATTGTCATGGTTGACGTCTCAAGAATGGCGTGCTGGCGCCACTTAAGATTGCCAAGGCGCAAACGACAACTTGATCCGCGGTTTTTGAAATCCCAAACACGCCGTTTTGGCACGACTTAGGATCGTTAGAACGGAGAGAGCGTGATCCACCGCCGCTTTACTGTGGAAAATTGCCGTCCTTTTCCTCCGGAACCCCGGGGTCCCCCCCCCCT
>CAUYUJ010011772.1:0-21115 GCA_963575745.1 Prorocentrum cordatum
GATCCAGCGGATCCATCGGATCCGTCCGGAAACGGTGCCGGAGGCCGCTCTGGGCTCCTCCCTGTGGTCCACACGTACAAAAAATGTACGTGAACGCGTTGCGTACAAAAAGTGTGCGTTGCGTGAATGTAAGCGTGCGTGATCGATACTTGGAGTCTGCCACCCCCTTGTGTCAAAAACAATCATACATTCTTATCATACAAATCGAAACGTTGTAATCCGATTATAGAAAAGAAGTGACGTAGAGAAAAAACAGAGTTTTAAAAGGGCCTCGAGAGGACATGGAACGCTTGGGATGGGGGGCGAAGCGTTGGAATGTTTGGATTCTCACTCAGGTCGGGGGCCTCTTGGACACGCGTTGCCTACTCTCGATGTCATGGACATGCGGGGCTGTCTGCGATACATAGCGCCACCGCCCCCCTGCAGTCACCCATCCATCCACAATACTTTCAGTAGCCAGTTTGGGCTCAAGCCAGATGTTTTGGCGATTCGGTTCACGTTTGATTCTTCTCGTGCTAATGGTGCATCGCTCTGCTTCAACGTTGGGTTCAGATGGTTTGAAACAGTTCGAAACGGTCATCGAGCAACGGGCTGCGCAGAGTGGCAAATCGCTGATCAAGTACTCGGAGGAGAAGAACACGCAGAAAGCGACGCTGGACAAGAAGAGGGTCACGGAGTACGTTGACTTCATCAAGGCTATTCAGGACGCCGTCCCGAATATGAGCATCACTAGCGGCGACGCGAAGAAGTGCCTAGGGAGCGTGTTCGACAACCACAAAGCAGATTGGAACGTGAAGGATGCGCACCGAGAGGATTGGATCAACACAATGGAGCTCCGCATTCGAAATCTCTGCGCTAGTGTCAAAAAAACAACATCTGTCAAAAAACCTGCGAAATGGCTGGTCGATTTGGGACTCGCGACCTCACCTTGCCCCACCGCCGACGACGAGGGCGATGATGAGAGCGGCAAGGGCAAGGATGACTACACTGTCGGATGGAACTTGGAGCTGGGTTTGGCATTCAGGCGCAAGGTCGTTAAGGGCAAGGCAAAAGAAGAGTTGTCTCTACCGATCAATACTTCTAACGTTGCGAAGCTCAGCTCGGACGACCCGATTGTTGCAGAATGGCACGACGGCTATACCAAGGAGATCAACGACATGACCAAGGAGCGCTGGGAGAACCTGACAAAGGCAAGCCACGCGAAGTCTGGCGAAGGCCCCCTCTGGGAAGAAGGGTCCAGCATAACCCGCAACAAACTGTACATCGACCAGAGGGTCGACAGGCACTTATTAATGTCATTATACGAGCAAGGTTCACAGATTCTCATGATGCGCCTGGACACGTTTGCGGACTTGAAGGGCCGCAACCAGAGGCTTCCGAACAACCGCGAGGCCGTGTTGACAGGCCTCTCCATCATGAAGCCGATCGCTGAGCAGTACCGCACGGGCAACATCAAGCAGGGTGACAGGACGGCGCTCAGGGAGGCGAGAAATAAAGCCATCACCGAGTGGAAAAGCAAGGGCGAGCTCAAGAAGGTGCACGGCAAGGACAGCTCCACGGTGACCAGCCCCACGAAGACGGAGGGGCGCGACAGCCACGTCGCCCCGAAGAGGCCTGCTGCCAGTGAGGACGCAGCCACTCCTCCATCAAAGCGGAGGCCTGCTGCGTCAACGCCGAAGTGCGGTGACGCCGCCATTCCCCAGAAGCCAATTGCGCCATCCGCATCTGCTTCCTCTGAGGCGCACCTTGCGGCAATGACCGCGCGGCTGGGGCCAGCAGCTGACTGCGGCCCCCCGAGGCGCTCGTGTGCCCAGATCTTCCAAGATGCGGAACACTCCGATTCCGATTAGATCAGTGGCTGATCGGAGGCAGCGTCGCGAGACGCAGCAATCCATATCGGTAGGAGTCGGCACCCTGCCGATCGAGCCAGCGAAGCAACCCATGTACAACGCATGCATCAACATGCGCGTGAAAAGCAATCCCCCTTGGCCTTGGGGCCATCTTGCGGCGTCTTAAGGTCATCTTGGGCCATATTGGGGCGTCTTGGGGGCATCTTGGGGCCATCTTGAGTGGAACGGAAAAGCCTTTCCATTGGGGGGCAGGATGGGGGAGGGCGAGGCGGGGCGAGGGAGCCGAACCCTTGAGGGGAGAGAAGGGGACCGACCGACTCAGGCTGGATGCAGCTCGAACTTCTAACAAGATGGGCGATGCACGTGGCCACGTTCCTTCGCTGCTACTACCTTCAGCGCCTCCACCCAACCCCCATCCGTAGCTATTTTGGTTCGAGAGTCGCTTCGGATTTGTTCCAGACCGTCAGCCACGGGTCTGGTCCAGAAGGATACATTCATGGCACCACTGTGCCCGATGAAGGTCGCGGCCCCTCGGGAAGCAGCAGGTGCCGCGAAGAAACAGAAACAAGCCACGCCGAAGCAGCCACCCACGGATGAGCACGAGTCCGACGCCAGCACAGCGGTGACGTCAGTCCCACAGGCTGATGCGCCCCAGACAAAGTACAGAAGGATTGACGAGTTCATGACTCCCGTAAGGCGCATCGGCGGCATCGGCGGGAGCACAGTGGACGTCAGTTCAGCGGCCAGCGAAGCGGCGCCATCGATTGCCGCTGACGTACACACTGTACTCTCGGAGGCCTTAGCAGACGTGCCGATGCAGCCTGCGCCAGCCCTCAGCACGACCAATGGTCAGAGCAATATCCTCGAGGCCAGAGACGATCAGGCCCCTGCCGCTTCGATGAAGGATGTGATCGTCCAAGGCGTCGAGGCGGGCCGTGCCGATGAGTTCCTGGAGAGCGAGGTGGGGGCGCAGCTGACGGAGGAGAACATGGCGAAGTTCGACAGGGTGATGGGCCACATGCTCAATCATGAAGCTCGCGCCGAGTGCTTGATTGAGTCGGCGAAGCGAGCCCGCGCCGAATCCAAGCTGGCCTCGAAGGACGAGAAGCTGCTCACGTCGTTGCAAGAAGTCATCCAGACGGGCGCCTTCAACACCCGCAGCAGTTATGACAGTCGGTTCCGCGACGAGCTTGCGCAAGACAAGAAGGAGAAGGAGCTCTACGACAAGAAAGGCAGGAACGGGCAGCAAGAGTACAAGATGAAATGGGCCCTCGACACAGTAGGGCGCTCGTGAAGAAGAAGACCCACACGACTACGCTGAAGGAGTCCACAAAGGCAGAGTACAAGTACATGACGTTCGGCGAGATGGTAGAGGAGTTCGGCGGTTGGAAATGTCAGGCTGCCCGCAAAGGAGCTTCTACCGCGGCCCTCAAGTGCTTGGCCATGGGCCACCCGTTCGTGAAAAAGCACAGCCAGCCGGGCATGACTATCTTCGCGATCGTCGAGGAGAGCTGGAAGGAGACGTTCGAGCAGAGCTGGTCGGAGCTGGTGCAGAGCGCGTCTTCCCACGCAGCCGTCGGTGACCTTCCAACTGGCACTCCCGAGGGGCCGAAGGGCCCGCAGACGGACCAGAAGCACCCGAGGCTCCCGAAGGACCCGAAGGGCCCGAAGGATGCGATCATGAACCCGCCGAAGGAGCCGCCCACCGACGATGCCGATACGAAACAGAAGAAGAAGGAGATCGAGAAGCTCTTCAAGGAGGCTGGCAAGGTGAAACACGACTTCGTTTCCGTCGCGCACACTGCGATCGACATCCTCTCGCAGATCAACGACGAGACTGCTGACTGGAAGTTCGCGCGCGGCGACAAGCAGGACATGCTGAAGGAGAAGATCGACGACCTGAAGGCATCCCTGAGCCCCGTCGGGAGAGAGTTCGTCCTGGAGAAAGACCAGAAGAAGTTCAAGGCGAACCACACGACTGCGAGGCTCGTCGTCGAGATGCAGTCCTTCAAGGACTTGCAGAGCAAAGTTGCCGAGTTGCAGAGCATCGTGGAGAGGCTCGGCGAGGCGAAGAAAGCGCTGAAATTCTGACTGCTTCGCTTCAGCAACGGTTGCGGTGCTCCCTGGAGTGTGAAACATGCTTCGGGTCGACGCACGCTTGGGTGAAATCCGGCCAGCCCATCAGGAAAACCGCAAGCTCTGATTCGGTTTTCGCGCCCGCGAGGTGCGAATTTGGTTCCCGAGCCCGAAATTTGGAGTTCCCGAACTATTGAAACAACTATTGAAACAACTATTGAATCAACTATTGAATTAACTATTGAATCAACGGTTTCGCTTGAGACATCCTCAAAAAAACAATTGAATCGCCACCCAATTCAACTATTGAAAAACTATTGAAAAACTATTGAAAAACTGTTGAATCGTCGCGGGCCCTCGAATTGAGTGGCGGTTTCTGGGATTCTGTGATTTTCTGCAGAGCGTTAGCTAGGGGGAGCTGCAGATGGCAATGGCCGCGGTTGATTGCCGAGCGCTTGGAGTCGCATGCTAGATGCCATGTGAGCCTTCAAAAGAAGAACCCTTGTTACCGAGGGGAATGGGGGAGGAGGAGGAGGGGGAGGGAGGAGGAGAAGGAGGAGGAGGCGGAGGAGGAGGAGGAGGAGAGGGGGGAGGAGGAGGGGGAGGAGGATGGGGGAGGAGAAGGCGGAGGAGGAGGAGGAGGAGGAGGAGGAAGCGGAGGAGGAGGAGGGGGAGAGACGCGACCTAGTGTCGACATGAATCTACAGGGGCACGCGCTAGGGGGTGAGGATTAAAGGTCCCCCTACTCCGGAGAAAAAACATTCCCGACATACCCAGATTTTGCCCCGGCCCCGACGGCTCCCTGGAATGCCCAGTCGCCCTCCGACCCCCTGGAATGCCCGTGCTCGGTTGTGCTATCCTACCCCCCTCTTTCCTCTTCCTCTTCCTGGCTCTAAGGACCCTTACGGCCACGGGAAATCTCTCCCCCGTCCTCGTCGCTTTCGACGTGCGCAAAGTTCGTGGCTGCTCGTCGCTCTGCCTACCGCAGTCCATATAGAAGAGCCTCGGGCCCCCCTGCAGATGCTGCTGCTGCGCTGCTCGCGCCCCCCTCCTCCCCATCCGCCCCCTCCTCCTCCTCCCTCCCCGCTCCTTTTCCGCAGCCGTTTTGGCTTAATAGATCTCTGCAGGGCGCGTTGCTTCAGACCCCTGGCCCGACCATCGCTAGTTCATGCCGCGAAGCTGGGCCACGCCGACTCTTGCTCCAGAACCCGCGGCCCATGCGTGGGAAGATGCATCGGTTGATTCGGATTCGCCGTGGGAAGAAGCATCGGTTGATTCTGAATTGTTGGCTCACGGTGACATCGATGGCGCGTCAGACGGCGAGTTTTCGCAGTCGGACGCCGAGGGTGCTCGCGCGACACCAGGCCAAGAGTTCATTGATTATATGATTTGTCTGCTCCTCAGTCGGTCTATCAATGCAAAGAAATTCTGCACGGTCATGTACTACGCATCGCGCGCTGGCATTGCGGATGCCGACGCATACAGCGTGGACCCACACGCCCCGTCTGGGCATTTTTCCAGGCTTGTCAAACGAAAGCTGCCAGCATATGCTCCAGACAGGACAAAAAAGCTTTACAGATTCACCGCCCCGTCTTACTCCAAGGCCAGGCTGGGGCGCGATGAACACACATGCACTTGCATGGTGCCACACGAGCTGGTTGCAGAGAGTTTGGAAGATGACCCAAGTATCATTGCTGACGTTCAAGATGCGATCGACTCGATGGAAATGCCACCGTGTTTCTTCGAGAACCAAGTTGTCCAAGAACATCTGGGGCCAGACTCGCCAATCATACCGCTGGGGTTGTTCACTGATGGTGTCCCGTACAGCCAAACCGACACAGCAGTCGGTTTTTGGTTAGTGAACATGGTCACGCAATCTCGAGTGTTATTCGCGTTAGTACGCAAGAAGCTTGCGTGTCATTGCGGCTGCAGGGGCTGGTGCACATATTTCAATATTTGTTCTTTCACAGCATGGAGCCTACGCAGCTTGTGTAAAGGGTCCTTCCCAATTGAGCGCCACGACGGATCGGAATTTCAAGATGACGATTCATACAGGAAGACGTTGGCTGGCAAATTGATGCGCGCAAGAGGTGTGCTCATCTATAACAAGGCCGACTGGGCTGAATTATCAACGACGTTTGGGTGGCCCTCATGGGGCGACAGTTTGAGGCCGTGCTTCCAATGCAATGGGTTTGGCGACAACTTGTATCTCGATGTTGGCTGGAGTTTAACTGGGTCTCCTTTCAGAGAGAACGTTGTCGGTGATTACGATTGGGCCTGTCAGATGTGCGAGCATGTTGTTGTTCTGTCGCATGACACACACAAGGCCCTGTGCGACGTGTTGTTCTACGACAAAAGATCTGGAAGCAGTTCGTCAAAGGGTCTAGCCCTTAAGGTTGCTTTGCCCGCCCTCGGTCTCCAGCAGGGGGACAGGGTGGAGCCAACAAAGTGGATGCCAGATGTGTCAGCAATATTCAAAATCACGCAGTTTCCATGCCCAATTCTTATTTGGAGACCGTCTGCTGAAACAATTGCTCGGCATAGAAACCCAATATATGATATCGAATTTGGCGTCGACCCGTGCACGCATACTTGCATCGATTCGCTTCACGCGCTATACCTCGGCTGCATGAAGGATCTGTGTAGGGAGCTCGCGTGGGCAACGATTGACGCTGGCCTGTGGGGCACGGCAGGGACAGTGGAGCACAATCTCGAGGTCGCTGCCATTGCGATGAAGCACGAACTTCATGGGTTCTACACCGAATGGAAAGAAACAGGTTTGAATTCGACTCTGACGGAAATCCACGCCATGAGTGCCAAGTTGTTTGGCACAAATTCAGACAGGAAGTTGAGGACGAAAGGCGCTGAAACATGGGGCTTCCTGTTATTTCTAGTCCACATGTTCAACCGTCGTTGGAAGATTCAAGGCCGCTTGCAGCGCGAATCGGTTCGACGTTTCGAGGCCGCGGAATGCATGATCAAACTGTGCTACCGCATGGATAATATCGGCTGGAAATTCTGTGACTCCGACATAGATGAGTGCTTGGAACACTGGAAACGGTGTTGTTCTCTCACCCGTCATTGTGAGCGATTGCTTACGCCAAAGCGCCACATCCTGTGGCACATGCTTCAGCGGGCTGCGTTCTTGGGGAACCCACTGTTCTACGCAAATTGGACAGACGAGGGGCTCAATAGAGTTTTGAAAGGTGCATGTCGCGAGCAGTCCCAGGTGACGTTCGAGGAGTGCGTGTTACTGTCGATGCCTTTCCTTGTGTAAAAAGTAACCCCACAAACATCACGCAAAACACGCATAACAACAATTTGCTATTTGCGTGGGAAGAGGTGTCGGACAAATTAGCACACATGTAAACAGATCCCCACCGTCTCTTCCTCCCCCATCCGCCTCCTCCCCCTTCCGAGTAACCGTGCAAATCAGCAAAGTCGAGATCCGAGGAAATAGGAAACCAGCAAAGTCGAGATCCGAGGAACTGGAAAACCAGCAGAGTCGAGATCGAGGAACCAGGGGAACCAGCAAAGTCGAGATCCGAGGAACCAGGAAAACCAGCGACGTCGAGATCCGATGAAGCAAGACAACCAGTGAAAACGAAATCAGAGAAACCAGGGCAATCGATCGAGCCGAAATCCGAGAAAGGACCAAGAGGGGCCGAAGGAGCAGGAGGAGCAGCATAAGCAGGAGGAGCAGGTGGAGGAGGGGCTGGGCGAACAGGGGGAACAGGCGGAGGAGGAGGAGGACGGGGAGGAGGAGGATGGGGGAAGAGGAGGGGGGGAGGGGGGAGGGGGGCGGGGAAGGATGAGGAGGGGGAGGCGGAGGAGAAGGAAGAGGGGGAGGAGGGAGGGGTGGCCAGGGGGAGGAGGAGCAGGAGGAGGATGAGGAGGAAAGGGAAGCGGATGAGGGGAGGAGGGGGAGGAGGAGAGGGGCTTTGAGGATGAGAAACAACAATGGAACATGTTGCGGATAAAAGGAGGGAGAAGAGGAAGAGGAGCGGGCGAGCGGCGAGCGCGCGGCCGCCCGCTTGGACGTCAAGGTCAAGGCGCCACCCGCGGCCGCGGGGCAGGGGGAGGAGGAGGAGCGGGGGGGGCATTCCTCCCCCTCCCCCTCCTCCTCCTTCTTCCTCCTCCTCCTCCTCCTCCTCCTCCTCCGCCGCCGCCGCTGCCTCCTCTTCCTTATCCTCTTCCTCCGTCGCCATTTTGGCTCAAACCATTTGTTGGGTAACGCCTGGGGCGAGTGTTCAACGGCACTGAGCGCGGAAAACCCGAACGATACACTCATAAAGCGTCTGCGCGCTCCAACAACCACAACTTCAACGTACATCTTGGAACCCATAACTGTACGTAAAATATCACGTGCAAAAACTGTCCGTAACGGACAGTTTTTTGTACGTGATGGACCACAGGGCTCTGGGCATCCCCCCCGGGGCCCGTTTTGTGAGGATGTCTCAGGCGAGGGCGCCGGTTTGGGATTCGTCACCGGATCCAGCGGATCCACACGATCCGCTCCGGGAAAACGAGCGGGCCGCACGGGGCTTCTGGCATCCCCTACCCGGGGCCCGTTTGGGTGATGTCGCCGAGGGCGCCGGTTTGGGATCTCCCACCGAGCCTGCGGATCCACGGATCGCCGGATCCTCCGGCAACGTGCCGGAGCCGCTCCTGGCTCCTCTGGGCATCCCCCCGGGGCCCGTTTTGTGAGGATGTCTCAGGCGAGGGCGCCGGTTTGGGATTCGTCACCGGATCCAGCGGATCCAGCGGATCCAGCTGATCCGTCCGGAAACGGTGCCGGAGGCCGCTCTGGGCTCCTCTGGGCATCCCCCCCGGGGCCCGTTTTGTGAGGATGTCTCAGGCGAGGGCGCCGGTTTGGGATTCGTCACCGGATCCAGCGGATCCACCGGATCCGTCCGGAAACGGTGCCGGAGGCCGCTCTGGGCTCCTCTGACTCCTCTGGGCATCCCCCCCAGGGCCCGTTTTGTGAGGATGTCTCAGGCGAGGGCGCCGGTTTGGGATTCGTCACCAGATCCAGCGGATCCAGCGGATCCACCGGATCCGTCCGGAAACGGTGCCGGAGGCCGCTCTGGGCTCGTGCTCTTCGCGCCGGGGGTGAGGATGACGTGAGTTCCAAAGAAACTCCCTCAAATTATTCGCATTCGTATTATTATTAGTCTTCTTCTTAGTGTTCGTATTCTTCTTATTCTTCTATTATTATTTTTAATATCTTTCTTATTATTAGTAGTAATCGTAGTTGGCTTCTTGCTATTACCAGTATTATGTTTATTCTTAGTATTCGAATTATTCTTCTTCGTCTGATTCGTAATAATCTTATTCCAAGTATTAATAGTAGTAGTATTCTTCGTACTCTTATTATTACTCTTTTTATTATATAAATGATTAGTAGCATTCGCATGGTGTTATTATTAGTCTTATTCTTATGGTTACTATTATGATTATTAGTATTATTATTATTATTATTGTTTTTATTATTAATAGTAGTAGCATTAATATTAATATTATCATTATTATTAGTATTATTATGATTTTATTCTTAATAGTGGTATTATTATTATTATTATTATTAATATTATTATTATTAGTAATAATAATATTATGATTATTAATATTATTAGTATTATTATTGTTATTATTATTATGATTCGTGTTATTATTATGATTATTATGCTTATTATGATTATGATTATTATTGGTATTATTATTATGATTATTAATATTATTGTTATTCCTCCTCCTCCGCCTCTTCTTCCTCCTCCTCCTCCTCCTCCTCCTGCTCCTTTTCCCCCCCCATCTTCCTCGTCCTCCTCGTCCTCCCCCTCCTCCTGTTCCTCCTCCTCCTCCTCCTCCTTTTCCTCCTCCTCCCACTACTCCTCCTGCTCCTGCTCCTCCTCCTCCTCCTCCTCCTCCTCCTCGTCCTTCTCCTCCTCCTCCTCCTCCTCCGCCTCCTCGAGGCTGGAGGTGCCCGCGCGTTTTCGCCATGCCTGGGCGGTTTCTTCAGCCTCGGGGTGCCTTCCAGCGGTTCCGCCACGCCGGGGGCGCTCCACGGTTGCCCGGATCGTCCCGGACGGCCGCCGGAAAGCCGAGAGTTACGACCAGAAAGCCAGGGGGCAACGGCAGGGTGAGGATGTATCAGGCGTTGATCCATATTCTTTTGTCAGTGCATTGTTCGTGGACAAGGAAGGGGAAGGGAAGGGAAGGGAAGGGAAGGGATTTTTTTGGAAAAGGTTTTTGTATCCGGCGTTGAATCCGCCGACCTCCGCTGGCCGGGGCTGTCACCCCCCGCCCCCCCTCTCCCCCAGGGTCCAAAATCTAGTTTGAAGGGTAAGCGTCCAGGCTCGTCGGCGCACACCCTGAGTCTCCGAGCTTTCAAATATGCCTTCCGCGGCCTCAAAGACGCCCCAAGATGGCGAAGGATTTGGACGTTCTCGCCTCGACGCTCCAAGATGGACCAAGAGACCCCCACAACAGCCCAAGAGGAATCAAAATAGGCCCGAAGACGGAAAAAGGCCGCCCCAACACGGCCTCAGGGGAGCCAGCGGCCCAAAAGGCCCAAAGACAGCCTTAAAGACGTTCCAAGGTACCCCGGGTGGCTGAACGATTGGTCCAAGACGCTTACGAAGGCTCCAAGACGCCCCAAGACGCCTTCGAGACGCCCCAAGAACTTCCCCAAGAGGGCCCCGAGAGGCAGCTTCTAGAACAGAAGCTTCTTGTTCACACCCTTGGCTATGCCCGCCATCGCCGTCGGCAATTGACCTCGAGGGCGCTGACGGATGCCGATGCGCGTGGACACGCCTGCGACCTTGCGCCCCCAATAGTCCGCGAAGCTGTCGCTTCTCCTTGATCGTCGGCTCCTGGTTGCTGTCGCCGCTCTTCTGGTCGACTGTGATCGGCTTGAGGGTCTTGGCGTAGGCGGCCATCTTGATCTCGATCTCTCTGCAATTTGACTTCTGGCTCTTCCAACGTGGAAGTTGGCCGGCGCCCGCTTCGCAACAATCAATACGGTCGGCCTCGATCCACTTCCTGAATTTGAACTGTTTCTTGACCTCGTCGATGACCTTCTCGCAGCCCTCGCCTCGCCTCCAGACCCCCACGTCGCCCACGCAAAATAACAAGATACTGTCGTTGTTGCCGCGCCTGTCGACGCTCAGGAAAACGCAGATGCCCCGAAGATGCTGCTTGAGACCGCTCGCCTGCAGGCCGCCCACTGCTCGTGGCCCCCCACGCCTCGGTGCGTCTACTTGGCCGTACATCCGCTTGACGAGCTTTATCGGGGCGTCGAGGTCGATCCCCCCGGGCTCTGCCGCGCCTCCAGGCCCCCCGGAAGGAATGCCGTCGGCACGTCTGCTGTCCAGAGCCCCCCGCAGATGTTCGATGCCAAGGTCGTAGCCAGCGGACGTCCTAGTCTCGATGCCGCAGGTACATGACGTAGGTCCGCGGCCGTTCAGTGCGTCGGGGTCGTTCAAACCTTGCAATATCAATATGGCTCTCGCCCTGGGCGCGCCACGGTCGTTCTTGGCCCACTTGAACACCCCCTTCGCCGCGGGGGCCCCGCGGGGTGCCCTCCGCATCGGCCGGCTCGTGGAACTCCTGCGCGGCGTTGCCGAAGAACTTCGCGAGCTCCTTGCGCATGCCCTCCATGGGCGTTGCTCGCTCATCGGGCGTCGTGCTCCTCGCGCTGATGTCCGCATAGACACCACCGAACTTCGCCTGGTCTCAATTGAACCCCCGCCCAAGCGGAAGATCGTCGCCGCTGACCGCCAACTATTGCGCCGCGAGCTCGTCGCCCGGTTCAAATGGCACCGGTCGCTGCACAACCACGCTCGCGCCCAGCGCGGACGAGGGCGGCTCTCGATGCGCGCCGTGACGGAAGGCCGCCGTCTCGGCCTGATCCAGTCGCAATCTACTCGTCTACTCGTCTACTCGAGCGAAACTTCGCTGATAATTATTATGGCATCGGTGGCGCTGGCACCATGGGCGCTGCTGCTGCTAGCGCTGGTACTGGTGCTGGTGCTGGCGCTGGCGCAGATGCCGGTTGCTCTGGCTCTGCTGGTGGCGCCATCGGAAATCGGCTATTGGTCTGACCTTCTGATGTTTGGCGACTGTCGTGCGGCGTCGCCATCTGCGCGTCTCGCAACTCTTCCGCTGGCGCCGCCGCTGCCGCTGGCCCAGATGGGGCGAGCTCAGCTGGCGCTGCCGCCGCTCCCGATGAGGCGGCAGCTCCCCAGGCAGCCCCGTCGACGATCTCCACCTCTGGCGCTGGGCCCCCAGCCGACCCCCACGCCCGACTCGCCCGGTGCGTCGAACGGGGGCTGCTGCGAGCCAGCGTCGTGGAACTGCGCCACGCCCGCCCTCCCCGCGTTTCCGGGCGCGCCCTTGGCCTGCGCGAGGCCCTCGAAAAGAGCGCCACCCTAGTCGCCCGCGCCTGGCCGAACGCGCTCGGGCGCACGGCGCAGTAGCTGGGCGCCGCGCGCGATCCAGTAGATGCGCGGTCCGCTCTCGTCTTGTTGCATCTCCTTGAACGCCGCCATAGCGGTGCCCTTTCACGTGTTCTCGACGAACTCGTTGGCCCCCCATTCTCGCCAGTCGCGGCGCCGCTGGCCGACGGGAGGTCGCGCTTGAGAGCCGCGCGCCGTCGCGATAGTGCGCGTCGCGGTTAGACCGAGGCGTCGGCCTCCATGACAGCTGCCCTTGCCAACGCGTTCTTGAACTCCTCGTCCTCCGACATCTGGCACAACGTCGCCGGCGAGAGCTTGCCGCTGGAATTCGCCATGGTAGAGGTAGGGCCAGCGCCGAGAACCAAATGGCATGGCGAATATTCTTTCGTGAACGCCAGGCGGTTGACCTGGAGGGGCGCGTGGACGCACGCCTCGATGATGCGATTATCGTCAATGGTCGCGTTGGCTCCACGCTGGATCGCGCCCGCGCAGTAGAGCTCGATGGCCCCCCGAACCGCTCGATGACGTCGCTCCACCACTCCGAAGATCGAGCGTGCCTCGCCTGCAGCGATCACGACCTTGATGCTGTGTTGCTCCGCGAACTGCGCGAACCTCTCCGAGGCGAAACCTCAGCCGGCGTCGGTGCGCAACTCGCCAATCGGCCCAAACTGCCCGATCCGGCCGCGCTCGCTCGCCTTGACGAGCTCGACGGCCATGTCCGCCTTGATCTCGCGAGCTGCGCAGTACCTGGCACCTCCGCCCGCCGCGGACAAAACCGCTGTCTTCCAAGCGAGAGTCTTGTTCCCGAACACGCCGGCGTAGACCATATCGTTGAACTTCGTCGCCTGCTTCGCCGATGCTAGCGGCGCTTTGGTCGGCCTTCGTCGCTGCGCGCAGCGATCGCCTCGGCACTCTGCCGCGAAAGTGAGCACGAACTCCCGCGCGCCAGCTCGCCGAGGTACCCGGTCAGCACCCTGGGGCTAGGATAACCAGCGTTGCGAAGCAGCCGCTCGACGCAGCGGCATCCGCTCCGCACTTTTCGCGTAGCTGCAAGCGTGGATGAACCACCGTGTCCTTGTCCTTCACGCCCTTGTCATTCCCTTCGGACGTCGGCACCGTCGCGCGTGAATCCGCAGGAACGCCCCTGGCGGCCCCCATGGAAACCCCAAGAGCAAAAGATGCCCCCGACACGCCCCCCAGAAACACCCAACCCGCCGCCTGGATCTCGACCGGGCGGGCGCGCAGACTAAGTTCCAGCGGGCCGTCGTCGAACATTGCATCGGCGGCGGCGGGAATCTTCACCCCGTGAACCGCGCTGTCAACATCGAGGAGCTCGATGCAGCCTGACACGCGGGCGACGAACAAAAACGAATCTTCCGCGAGATGGCATTGCAACCTTACGGGGCGGCTTGCGCGGACCGCCAGCGCGGCACGCCAATGGAGACGAGGGCACTGACGCGCGATCTTACGCGGGCAGCTTACGCGACAATATCGGTGCAGTCGACCCGGTTTCCTTGCGTCGCTCAAATGCGAGCACTCCCCGGGAGGCGCACCGGTAGGAATCTGACTTCACCGCGGCTATCCTTGATGTCGACGCTGGCGTCGGAGTCGCGGTCTGGATGCGGAGGGAAATGGGCGGCGAGGGTCGGTGCGCGGGCGTTGGCGGCCATTCGCCTGCTGCTTGGGCGCGCCGCCAATACGTCAGCCGAGCTTTTCGATGTTGCGCCAGAGGGTCTGTCGATCTCCTGCCTTCCAAGGCGCCACCATTGCACTGCCAGCCCTTCCTTCTTTTTCAGGCAGCTCCACACCTGATCATGAGCAGGAGACACATCTTGACTCGCTCGCAAAGAGGTTCCAGCTGGGAGCACTCTCATCAAGGGATGCGTTCGCTTCGCCGTCCAACTCACTCGCGACCTGCGCAACCAGCTAATCACCCCACTCATACTCGAGGCCCCCTATGGATAAAGCCGCGTTCCTCCCCATGGGGGCGAAAGCTGCTGCCGAAGCCGATAAGAGAGACGCCGTCAGAGTACCCGACGAGGCAAGAGGCGCCAGAGGTGGGGGTCACACTGCCGCCGCCGCGCGAAATACTGTTGGTCTCGAAGGCCTGCAGTCTCCTCTCGAACGCGCCCTGCTTAGACTCAGGGGAACGCCAAGACATGTTCACCGTAATCATCAGTTTCCGAATGCCTGCCGTTTTCTCTTCTTGACCTTCGACTGAGACCGTCTGCGCACCACCCGTGGCCCGAAGGAGTCTGGCCTGGCCAGCATACAAACCTGCTTACAGAGCGTGACGTCGGGCGGGGGCGGCTGGGTCGAAAGAGGAGGCACCTGTGCGCGAACGTAGCGCGCCTGGCAAGCCACTATCGTCACCAAGGGGGCCTGCGACCATAGGGTCATCGGGTCTGGAAACGCCTGGACATAGCCCGCCCACTGGCGCGGCTGGAAATAATCCACCCACTGCGGTCATCACTGAGGGCGGGGATGAGCACCGACAACATGAAGGTACGCGAGGCGGAAAGTGCAATGAAGTGCTGACAGACGGAGAGGACAAGGACAACCTTGCAATCCTCCTTCAAGGAGATGCCACTTGAGCCCAAATTTAGGAGGAGGAAGCAAGAAGGACGAGGAGAGGAAGGACCAGCAGTAACAAAAGGAGAAACCAAGATGAACACGACGGCGCCACCGCCGACGCTTACGACGCCTACGACAACTACACGACGACTATGCCGCCGACACCGCCAAAAGGGACAACGCCTCCGCTGCCAACAATCAGGACGACGAACGCCCGACGACGAACGCCCGACGATGACGACGGCGACGACGACGACGACGACGACGACGACGACGGCGACGACGACGACGACGGCGGCGCGTCGGCCCCAGACATCTGGCGCTCCAATGTTTCTGACACGTGGAACCCAGAAGTTTTGGGCAACTTCCGTAGGGCCGTTTCGTCATCCTGACTCGTTTTCTAGCGCACGAAGACGGCGGCGCATCGGCGGCGGCGGCGGTGGCTGCGCGTCGTCGGCGGCGGCGGCGTCGGCCTAAGCAGCCTCGAACTTATCCCCGCCCCTGAGATCAGCAAGCCTAAGGCGATGACAATCTTGCGGGCGTGCCCTCAGAAACTGGGGTGCGCTCGTCGGCCTGACCCACGGAACGATCAACGAGGAACGAAACCAGTTTTCACTGCCAAGGACTAGCGGAACGACCGAGTCCCTTTTGAGAAGGAAGTGCTCCTCGTGCAGGCCGCTCACTGTAAACCCCTGAGAGCGGCACCGCGGCGAGGCGATATGCCAGACAGCGGGGCGAGGACGCGCCGCCAGCGGCCCTTCGCTGCCCGGCAGGGCGGGGAGCACGGCTCCCAGCTGGAGAAGCAGAGCAGAGACGCGAGGATAGAAGAAGAAGAAGAAAATTACCCCGGCAAAACAACCTAACAGCGATGCGTAGAAGCATAGCTGGAAACATTGCCTGCGGTAATCATGTAAGAGTGCTGTTGTAGAATTCTGGTGTTCTCGCAGTTGCATTCGGCGTCCTGCTCCGGGGAGAACTGGTTGCCCGTGCTTTCCGGACTTTCTCTGCCAGCTGCCGCTCTGCGAGGCTACGCCCGGCATGCTCCTTCGGGTGGCGGCCGAGGTCTCGCACTTGCTGCATGAGCTCCTCGGTACTGTCTCGCTTTTGCTGCGTGAGCTCATCGGTCTGCTGCTTCCGCTCGAGCTCCTCGGTCTCCGTCTGCTGATCAGCACAGCCCAGGGCCCGCAGTTCATGCAAAATGTCTTTGGGGATGCGGTCGCGATGGTCCGAGAAACGTTTGGCCAACTTGTTTTCGGCCCGTTCTTGTTCGGACGTTCTTTTATTTCGCTTCGGTATCCGGCCGAACTGCTTCACGTGCTCGACGAGCGTTTGCAGAGGACCGCTCAATGCAGCACGCTGAGGAGCAGCGCTGTTCCCTGCCGCAGGCTGAGGAGCACCGCTGTTCAACGCAGCAGGGTCAGGAGCACCGCCGCCAGACCGAGAACTATCAGCATGTCCTGGCATTAAGGTGTGCAGTAGGCGCTGCGCATTCCTTTGAAAGGAAATCTTCGAAAGCAGGGCTGTAGCCAAGAAGGCTACGGGGACGATGATGATGATGAAGATGATGAGTCTTGGAAGTCTGGGGCATGGAAGAACACGAAGTGGCCTACAGTTGGCTCCGGGCATCCAAAATGTGGCCCGGGAGTGGAGCTCTGGGAACTCGAAGACCACGAAGTGGCCTACAGTTGGCTCCGGGCATCCAAAATGTGGCGCGGGAATGGAGTTCTGGGAACTCGAAGACCACGAAGTGGCCTACAGTTGGCTCCGGGCATTCAAAATGTGGCCCCGGAATGGAGTTCTGGGAACTCGAAGAGCACGAAGTGGCCTACAGTTGGCTCCGGGCATTCAAAATGTGGCCCGGGAATGGAGTTCTGGGGACTCGAAGACCACGAAGTGGCCTACAGTTGGCTCCGGGCATTCAAAATGTGGCCCTGGAATGGAGTTCTGGGAAATCGAAGAGCACGAAGTGGCCTACAGTTGGCTCCGGGCATCCAAAATGTGGCCCGGGAATGGAGTTCTGGGAAGTCGAAGAGCACGAAGTGGCCTACAGTTGGCTCCGGGCATCCAAAGTGTGGCCCGGGAATGGAGTTCTGGGAAGTCGAAGAGCACGAAGTGGCCTACAGTTGGCTCCGGGCATCCAAAATGTGGCCCGGGAATGGAGTTCTGGGAAGTCGAAGAGCACGAAGTGGCCTACAGTTGGCTCCGGGCATTCAAAATGTGGCCCGGGAATGGAGTTCTGGAGGTCGAAGAGCACGAAGTGTGTGACTGTTTGCTTAAAACGAGCCCGGCCCTGAGCCCGGCCCTCGCTGTCCGGATGCCGCCCAGACCTCCCTTCTGAGTCATCAGATGCTCTCTTTTGACACCACTAGAAACCTATCAGTCTTCGCTGTTAGGTAAAAACCCGGCAAAAAAACAATGAAACTTATCCCGGCAAAGCAACCTAACAGCGATGTGTAGGAGCATATCTGGAAACATTCCCCTTAAGATTCAAATGAGAACCCAGTTGTAGAATTCTGCTGTTCTCGCAGTCGTAGTCGCATTCGCGATGACAGTCGCAGCGGCAACGGCAGTCGCAGTCACAGCCTCAGCCTCAGCCTGCCTCAGCCTCAGACTCAGCCTGCCTCAGCCTCAGCCTGCCTCAGCCTCAGCCTCAGCCTGCCTCAGCCTCAGCCTCAGTCTGCCTTCAGCCTCGGCCTCAGCCTCAGCCTGCCTCAGCCTCAGCCTGCATGAGCCTCAGCCTCAGCCTCAGCCTGCCTCAGCATCAGCCTGCCTCAGCCTCAGCCTCAGCCTGCCTCAGCCTCAGCCTCATCCTGCTTCAGCCTCAGCCTCAGTCTGCCTTCAGCCTCGGCCTCAGCCTCAGCCTGCCTCAGCCTCAGCCTGCATCAGCCTCAGCCTCAGCCTCAGCCTACCTCAGCATCAGCCTGCCTCAGCCTCGCCTGCATCAGCCTCAGCCTCAGCCTCAGCTTGCCTCAGCATCAGCCGCCTCAGCCTCAGCCTCAGCCTCAGCCTCCAGCCTCAGCCTCAGCGCTTCAGCCTCAGCCTGTCTGCCTTCAGCCTCGCCATCAGCCCTCAGCCTGCCTCACCTCAGCCTCAGCCTGCCTCAGCATCAGCCTGCCTGAGCCTCAGCCTCGCCGCCTCAGCCTCAGCCTCAGCCCCAGCCTGCTTCAGCCTCAGCCCTCAGTCTGCCTTCAGCCTCGCCTCAGCCTCACCTGCCTCATCCTCACCTGCAATCAGCCTCAGCCTCAGCCTCAGCCTGCCTCAGCCATCAGCCTGCCTCAGCCTCGCCTCAGCCTCATCTAGCCTCAGCCATCACCTGCATCAGACTCAACCTCATGCCTCGCCCTCTGACTCAGCCTCAGCCTGCTTCATCCGTCAGCCTGCATCATCCTCAGCCTCAGCCTCAGCCTGCACTCAGCCTCAGCCTCCTCAGCATTCAAAATCATGCCCAGGAATGGAATTCTGGAACTCGAAGATCACGAAGTGGCCTACAGTTGGCTCGGGGCATTCAAAATGTGGCCCGGGAATGGAGTTCTGGGAACTCGAAGAGCACGAAGTGGCTTACAGTTGGCTCCGGGCATTCAAAATGTGGCCCGGAAATGGAGTTCTGGGGACTCGAAGACCACGAAGTGGCCTACAGTTGGCTCCGGGCATTCAAAATGTGGCCCGGGAATGGTGTTCTGGGAAGTCCAAGAGCACGAAGTGGCGTACAGTTGGCTCCGGGCATTCAAAATGTGGCCCGGGAGTGGAGCTCTGGGAAGTGGAAGAGCACGAAGTGGCCTACAGTTGGCTCCGAGCATCCAAAATGTGGCCCGGGAATGGAGTTCTGGGAAGTCGTAAAGCACGAAGTGGCCTACAGTTGGCTCCGAGCATCCAAAATGTGGCCCGGGAATGGAGTTCTGGGAAGTCGTAAAGCACGAAGTGGCCTACAGTTGGCTCCGGGCATTCAAAATGTGGCCCGGGAATGGAGTTCTGGGAGGTCGAAGAGTACGAAGTGTGTGACTGTTTGCTTAAAACGAGCCCGGCCCTGAGCCCGGCCCTCGCTGTCCAGATGCCGCCCAGACCTCCCTTCTGAGTCATCAGATGCTCTCTTTTGACACCACTAGAAACCTATCAGTCTTCGCTGTTAGGTAATAAAAGAAGAAGAAGAAGAAGAAGAAGAAGAAGAAGAAGAAGAAGAAGAAGAAGAAACCAAAACCATAAACATAAATGTTTGGCGCTCCGCGCGGATTTCTTGGATCTCCGCTGAACCCCCCCCCCCTCCCTGGCGCGCGGCGCGCGCCAGGGCCGTCGCGGCAGGCGCCGCCAGTGGGGGCCCAGCGCGGATCCAAGAAATCCAAGCGGAGCGCCCAAAGTTGTGCGTATGGCGTTTGTCTTCCTCGAGGCAAGCACAGCTACCAGCTGGAAAAGCAGGGCAGAGACGAAGAAAGCACGCCATAAACATCAATGTTTGGCGCTCCGCGCGGAGCGCCCAAAGTTTGTGTGTTCTCGAGTTGTTTCTCCTTCGAGGACCGCACAACTCCCAGCTGGAAAAGCAGGACTGAGACGCGAGGATAGAAGAAGCACGCCATATACATAAATGTTTGGGGCTCCGCGCGGATCAAAGATTGTGTGTATTGCGTTTTGTTTTCCTCGAGGTAAGCACAGCTACCAGCTGGGAAAGCAGGGCAGAGACGCGAGGAAAGAAGAAAAAACGCCATTTCATAAAATGGTTGTGTTTATTGTGCTTGTTCTCATTCGAGGACCGCACAGCTCCTAGCTGGAAAGCAGGGCTGAGATGCGAGGATAGAAGAAGCACGCCATATACATAAATGTTTGGGGTTCCGCGCGGATCGCCCAAATATTGTGTGTATGGCGTTTTGTCTTCCTCGGGGCAAGCACAGCTACCAGCTGGAGAAGCAGGGCAGAGACGCGAGGATAGAAGAAAAAAACGCCACTTCATAAAATAGTTGTGTTTATTGAGCTATTTCTCCTTCGAGGAAAGCACAGCTCCCAGCTGGAAAAGTAGGGCAGAGACGCGAGGATAGAAGAAAGCACGCCATACACATAAACGTTTGGCGTTCTGCGCGGATCGCCCAAAGATTGTGTTTATGGTGTGTGGCCTTCTTCGAGGAAGGCACAGCTCCCAGCTGGAGAAGCAGGGCAGAGACGCGAGGAGCGAGGCAAAAACGCCATAAACACAATGGTTGTGTTTATTACGCTTTTCCTCCGTCGAGGAAAGCACAGCTCCCAGCTGGAAAAGGCTGGAAAAAAAGGGCAGAGACGCGAGGATAGAAAAAAACACGCCATGAACAAAATGTGCGCTTACTGCACACTTTCTCCGTCGAGGCAAGCACAGTTCCCAGCTGGACCAGGCTGGAAAAAGCGGGGCGGAAACGCGAAGATAGACGAAAAAACAGCCACAGACAAGATGTGTGTGCCTACTGCGCTCTTTCGCCTTCGAGGAAAGCACAGCTCCCAGCTGGACAAGGCTGGGAAAGCGGGGCAGAAACGCGAGGGAGGGAGGGGAACGACGGCACGGGGACGACCGAGCCTGCAGGCAGCAGAGCCAGAGCTGGCGGCTGGAGGGAGGCGGCGGCCGGGGCCCGAGTGCGAGCCCAACCCGCGGCCTGCTCTGAAGGGGCCCAGGGACACGCAACAAAAACAGACACGAATCCCAGGATCCCCCCTACAGTCCCATGCTCGCTGGGTTTTCGCCCTCCCCTCCACTTCCCATGTTTTCCCATATTTTCCTGGGGGTCGACAGTGAGTGGTGTCTGTGCGTGTGTTGCCCCAAACGTGTGTGTATGTGTATGTGTATGTGTATGTGTATGTGTATGTGTATGTGTATGTGTATGTGAATGTGAATGTGAATGTGAATGTGAATGTGAATGTGAATGTGAATGTGAATGTGAATGTGAATGTGTGTGTGTGAATGTGTGTGTGAATGTGTGTGTGTGTGTGTGTGAATGTGTGTGTGTGTGAATCTGTGTGTGTGTGTGTGAATATGTATGTGTGTGTGTGTGTGTGCGTGCGTGCGTGCGTGCGTGCGTGTGTGTGTGTGTGTGTGAATGTGTGTGCGTGCGTGCGTGCGTGCGTGTACGCGTGTACGCGTGTACGCGTGTGTGCGTGTGTGCGTGTGTGCGTGTGTGCGCGTGTGCGTGTGTGCGCGTGTGCGTGTGC
>CAUYUJ010011773.1:0-10000 GCA_963575745.1 Prorocentrum cordatum
GAGGAGCAGGAGGAGGTGGAGGAGGAGGAGGAGGAGGAGGGGGAGATGGAAGCCGCGGGGCGCTGCGGACTGGAGACGAGGGCCCAACACCATCCGAGGGCCGGGGGAAAGAACACCAACCTGCTTAGGACACCGCAGGTTGGCTGAGATGGAATCCTTGCCCTCTCGGGCGAAGAGAGAGAGAGAGAGAGAGAGAGAAAGAGAGAGAGATGAACGCACATACGCCGATCCTGGGATCGGTGCATTCGCTGGTTCGAGAACTGAGCTCGAGAGTCCCTACTGGCAACATGTCAACTCGACATCCTATTGCAGCTATCCCGCTCAACTCAGAGTTTTGCCTTCTCCTGCCTATCCTCCTCCGCCTCTCCCAATCCTCCTCCCTCATCCCCAGAATTGATCTCTGCTCGCCCTGCGCAGAGGACGCGTTCAACCTGATCTGCTACCTGGCTTTCCTCGCTCACGCCTTCAACGCCGATCGCACGATCCGCCTGTCCGATTGGTACAAGGAGATCGGCTGGCGGTCGTTCCCGAACTGCGACAAGCTCAACGGCTACGTCTTCTTCCTCTTCTCCCAGGCCCTCGCCGCAGCCAGCGCCGCGACCCGTGCCGCGACGTGGAATGCCCCTCATGTGTTGGGTTTCTCCCGTCCAGGGGGCCGGCCGCGGCAGGACCCCCAGAGGCAGCGGGAGGGAAGCACCTTGCCTTTGCCTTGGTTGTTTTGCTCGTGACGGCGGGGTCCTGGGCGGGGCCAGGGCCAGGACAGGGTGAACCGTTCCAGAGGCTCAAGAAATGCAAACGGGGGTCAGCCAGGGCACCGGATCCTGCAGGGTCCTGCGAAGACCCCCTCTGGCTGACCCGGGTCAGCGAGCCGCTCGTGGCCGCGAGGCGGCCGCGCACATTGGCTGACCCGGGTTTGCGAAGACCTGCGTTGCAGTTGTTTTTTCCTTGCATTGCAGTTTTGGGGGTTTCCTGCTGACCCGGGTCTGGATGGACCCGGGTCGGAAGATCCCCAGACCGTTCCAGAGGCCAGGACAGGATGACCCGATGGACGGTTCCGGGGCCAGGACAGGATGAACCGTTCCAGGGGCCAGGATGAAGCCATTCCAGGGCAGGGGTCAGCCGTTCTGGGCGGGGCCAGGGGAGGACGAGCCGTTCCAGGGCCGGGGAAGGAGAAAGCGTTCCAGAGCATGCTGGAGCGCGCTCAGGCCCTTCCGTGCTCTGAGCAGGCCGCGGCGCCCGAGGCACCCTCCAGAACCGCCAGATCTCAGAGGTCCCCGAGAGTTGCCCTTGTCCGATTCCGTCCCTGTCATGGCTTCGACGGGAAAGGGTTTTGTTGTTCACCCTGAGGGCCATAACGCGCGTTATGCCCCCTGCCCTTCCCCCCCCCCCTCCCCCCCCATAACGTAGCGCTGCCCACCTCAGTGCGCCCCCAGCACTGCCGCAGTGCGTCCAGCACCACAGTCTGGGGGGTGGGGGGCCAGAAGGGGCTCCAGCGACACGGGGTGAAATAGATTTGGTGCAATCGATATGTGGGGTTGCCATAGATTTGGGGCGTGCACTACATTCCGGTGCGCAAAGGTACTGCTGGGCTTTCGTTGCAAAACGATGCAATCCAATTTTCTGGCGCAGTGCATTTGCAATACAATTGCCCCAAACCTCTTGCACCACTCCCTTTCAGCTGGATCCCCTTTGGGGTCAACCAAAATAACGCACGGTATGGCCGCGAGTGGACAATTGCGCTCCAGGGGCGGTCATGACCGACTCCTGGCGAATCGACCCTTGCAGTGTCGACCTCCCTCGCCGCCGTCCCGAGGCGCTGCGGCAGGGGCCCAGAGGCGGGGGCCTCGAGGGCGAGGGGGCTCGCCGCAGAACGGGTCGGTTGAAATACCCAGCGGTCTCGCGGAGCCTGATAGAGGAGGGGGAGGAGGAGGAGGAGGAGGAGGAGGAGGGAGGAGGAGGAGGAGGAGGAGGAGGAGGAGGTAGGAGGAGGAGGCGGAGGAGGAGGAAGGAGGAGGAGGAGGAGGAGAGGAAGGAGGAGGAGGGGAAAGGGGGGAGGAGGAGGAGAGAGGAGGAGGAGGAGGAGGAGGGAGGAGGAGGAGGAGGAGGAAGGAGAGGAGGAGGAGGAGGAGGAGGAGGAAGGGAGGAGGGGGGAGGAGGAGTAGGAGGAGAGGAGGAGGGGAGGAGGAGGAGGAGGAGGAGGGAGGAGGGTAGAGGAGGAGAGGAGGAGGAGGGGAGGAGGAGGAGGAGGAGGAGGAAGAGGAGGAGAGGAGGGAGGAGGGGGAGGGGGAGGGGAGGAGGAGGAGGAGGGAAGGAGGGCGGAGGAAGAGGAGTAGGAGCGCCGTGGCGCCCAGAAGGTGTGGGGGGGGGGGGGGGGGGGGGGGGGGCGGCGTGGGCCGCTGTTTTGAACCATCGGGAGGACACACTGCTGCGGGGAGGAGTGCTAGGATGGGAAAAGCCGAGGTCCGCACGCTGGGGACTGGTCCCCCCCCAAGACGACGAAAACCTTCCCGAAACCCTTTGAAAAGCCTCTTGGAACCCTTCACGGAGGGTCCTCGGAGTGTTTCGGGAGGGTTTCGGCTGTTTTGAAAGGGAGCCAGTCCGTAGCGAAACCTGGACTTTCTAATTCTACGTAGGAGGTAAAGAAGGAGGGGGGCGGAAGAAGAGCACACTGGCAGGAACGCAGAACTGTCAGAGGTCCTGGCGGATCTCTTGGGTCGGCGCCGGGGCCTCCTGCAGGCAGCCTCGGGGAGCAGCTCCGATCCACGAAATTCGCGTGGTTGTCCGAAGCTTTAGCTTTATGCATGTGTATTTCTTCGAGCGAAGCAGGGAGCGAAGGAGGAGGGGAAGCAACAGGGGGAGGAGGCGAACAGCGACGTGGCAACGGCGCGTCGCCGCTCCCGGAGCGGCACGGGGACCGCAGCGCCGGAGCGACCCTCCAGCTCGGTCTGGAGGCCCCCGCCTGTCTCTGGGGCGCGTCTGCAGGGTGGAGCATGGACGCACCTCCTGGTCCGCTGTATCAGAGACCACAGCTTGAAACATATGTATCGAGTTTTCAAATCTTGTATGCTTCTTTCCGAGGTGACGATGGGGGCGACTAGCGCGGGGGCGGGCGTTACACGCATTCGCCCGGGAGCCTCGCCGAAGGCATGGACCATCGGCGCGATACATGTATTGCTTCCCCCCTGGGCTATTTGCCCCCCTCGTCGCCTCTGATCCTCAGCAACTTATGTCCACACTCCGCCGTCCCCAAAAGGTAGGAGCAGGCACCGAAAAGGCACCTTTTTCACAAAGGCACATGCTCTACACACGTGTTGGTGCCGAAGAGCATGCTACCATTAAATCGGGCCTGTCCCTCTACATGAGGAGCATGCAAAAACAATCAAAAAATAGTCTGGGGACGATTTTTCTGATTTTGCTTGTCAATTTTAGGCGTTTTTTGTGCTGTTTTCTTGGTCCGTCCAACATCCCCCTGTAGGGGGCACAGGCCCGACCTAAGGCTACCATGGAGCTCGTCGCCCCAGGAGCGTGCTCCGAAGAGAGCATGCCGGGGGCCCGCTCGTCGCCCTTGAGGAATTTCACGGCCCAGCAGCTGCACTCCATTGATGTCGCGAGAGCACTTCTCACCATCGACTCAATGCGACGCGCCACCTGGGAGAGGCAGAGCTAGGAGTTCGTGAGCAGCGCTTGGCAGGCAGGCCCCCGTGCAATCTGCGCTTAGGCAGGCCTGTCGGGAACTGCTGGTCTGCTTATTCGCCGCTTCGATGCTCGCCATGCAGGAGGGAGAATCGCCATCACACTCCACATCCCTCCCCCTCCCAACACCAACAGTAGAACAGGCACCCTCTCACAGGGGCACGTGCTCTCCACACGCGCTCACGAGAGGCACCCTCCATCGAAGAGGCATTCTCTCACGACGGGCACCCTCTCGCGAAGGGCACCTCCGCAAAAAGGGCACCTTCGCACAAGAGGCACCTTCGCATGAAAGGCACCTTCGCACGAAAGGCACCTTCTCACAAAGGCACGTGCTCTATAATGGAGGATGACGATTAATAGATGACCGGGGGTCGTGTTCACGCGGCGGCGCCCGGGATGACGATTAGAAAAAGCCGGCCGCGCGCTGGACAACTGCTCTTTTTCATCGTGCTCCCCCAGTCAGGAAATCGTCCAGAAATAGCAGAAAACTGTTGTTTTTCCATCGTTCTCCCCCCCCTTTTTGCTGTTCATCGCCAGCCCGCAGTACATGCTCACAGAGGCACCTGCGCACGAAGGGCACCCTCTGACGCAGGGCACGCGCCCCTCACGCGCTGCTGGCGCCGCGGGGCCGGCGCGCCCGCGTGCCCGCCGCGCTCCGCGCTCCCCCCCGCGGGGGAGGGGGGGGGGGCGTCGGCCCGCCCGGGCCCGGTGCCCCTTCCGCTCGGCCTCCCTCCTCCCTTGGTTGTCGGGGGCGGAAAAGAGGGGGGTGATGAATAGGGGGGGGTGGATATCATGGCGTGGGCCATGATATTTCCCCAGATCTCATGGCGCCTCTTCTTGTTCCATTACGTCCCTGGCCCCCCCGCTGGGCCGCGCACATGCCGCCGGCCATGATTTGCACCCCCCTCTCTTGGACACCCCCCTCTTGGCCGCTCCCGAGGTTGGGGCGGTGCCTCCTGGAGGGGGTCGGCTAAAACGACGCGAGGATCGGGACAAAATCGGATCGGGACAACTCGAAATCTCTGAGAATCGGCGGGTCTGGAGGAGGTATTGGGCGCCGCGGCCGCTCCAGAGCGTTCCGGAACGCTCCGAGAGCGCTCCGGAACGCTTTGGAGCGATTTATCCCGATCCTAGCCCTGTTTTATCGGCGTGGGTTTTTCAGCCGGGCCTGTCCCTCTACTTGTCAGGAGGGAAGCAAAAACACACAGACACAATTCATCGTCGATTCCCCAGAAGATCTGGGAAAATATTGGAAGTGGGGGGGAAGACAAACAAAAACAGGAAATATGGGAAAACGTGGGGAATCCTGTTATTTGTTCGTATTTATTTGTGTGTCCTTGGGCCCCTTGATCTACAGGGGGGGAATAGTCAAGAATAGGCAAAAATAACATGGGGGCGATTTTTGTTACTATCCGTTGTTGGGGCGATGCCTCCTGGGTGGGGTCGGCGCGGATGTTTCAGTCGGGCCGGTCCCTCTACAGTGGGGATAAGATAAAGCATAGTTATAAAATAGTCTGGGGACGATGTTTGGACCATTTTTGAATCGTGTTGGCGTATTTGGGGGGTCTTTCTTATTCTTCGTCCCAAATCCGCCTGTAGGGGGACATGCTCGACCTAAGAGTAGATGGGGTCGGAGGATCGCGCCGCGTCGCCGATGCATCGCCGATGCATCGGGGACGCGGCTCGATGTGGAGCCCAGTTTTCTCTGCGCCGACGTCGACGATGCATCTCCGACGTCGCAGGAGCATCGCCGATGCATCGCCGATGCATTGGCGATGCGGCGCGATCCTCCGACCCCAGCTGCTCCGACCCCATCTAGGAGATTTCTCTGGATGCCACCGCCCACCAAACCACCCCAACCCAACCCGAAGGCCCCGATTTGACCTCCATTTCCAGTGGCGGGTGGGGGGTCGGGGACCATTGAGAAAGTTACATATGAGAAGCCCGCCCCCCCCCTCAACCCGAAGTTCGGGCCTTCGGGTTGGGTTGGGCATGTCTGGGCAGGTCAGTCAGGATGGAACAGTCAAGCGCAGAAGCAGCGCCCGCGAACAGCACGCCAGGAACGCCAGTCTTGCCCAGATGAGACGACGCCGTTCCTCAACATTCAGGAGCGAAAGAAGGACGTACACGTACACGAATCCATGTCGGTTTCCAGAGTACGCAGTGCGAGAATGTTCGTATCACGCGGCCGGTCTCGCGGATCGAGGGGCCGTGTTCACGTACACAGTTGGGCGCGTACGTCCTATGTGGGCTCGCTAAACGTATGCGCGCCCGGCGGCATCCGCCCGCACGGCGGTGAATTTGGAGGAGTGTCAGGGGATGTCGTGTCGCCGCGGGCCCTGCGCAAGCCGACGGCATCAATCCCCATCCGACCTCCAGCTCGCACAGCACACCACCACCACCATGCCCGCCTGGGGCCCGCCCGGGAAGGATGGTGCAGAGCCCCTCCTGGCCTCGGCCAGGAGGGCATGCGCAGCACCCCGCAGTTGCGGATAAGAGTGAGGGGGCGGCGAGGACGTCGGCAGTCTGCGAGGCTCTGAAGAAGCCCGCCACAGGCGCCTAACTTTTACAAATCATGCAGTAAGCCCACCGTAGGCAATGTGGTTGGGTCGCGGGTGGGTCGCGGGCCCGGTCGCGGGTGGGTCGCGGGCAGGTCGCGAGTGGGTCGCGGGATAGGTCGCGGGCGGGTCGCGGGCGGGTCGCGGGGTGGGTCGCGGGTTGGGTCGGGGGTGGGTCGCGGGTGGATCGCGGGTTGGGTCGCGGGTGGGTCACCAGTGGGTCGCCAGTGGGTCGCGGGTGGGTCGCGGATGGATCGCGGACAACAAACAGCAACAACAACAACAACAACGACAACGACAACGACATGACACCGACAACGACAACGACAACAATAACAATAACAACAACAACGATAACAACAACGACAACGACAGCAACAATCATTTTAACACTGTTCGCTCCGACCTGCTCACGTGCCAATCGATACGTATACGACGTATATCCCAAACCCTCGGTACCCGCCTTCGTCGTCTTCGGTCGTACCCCCTTGGGGGTATATCTTACCTGCCACGCGCATGTAGTGCAGCCCCTAGAGCAAGGGAACAGAAGACGGGTTGAAGCGGGAGGGAGAAGAATGGAGCACGTGAGAAATCAGCAGGAGGGGGGCAAGCTGCATAAAGCAAATGGTATAACCAGACGGGCAGATCGGGTGGGCAGACCCATAGCGGGCAGGTCGGGAAGGCGGGCCCCGGCGACCAGGTCGAGCAGACTGGTTGTGGGTCAAGCATGAATCGCGAGGAAATCTCGAGTGATAGCGCGATTCCCAAACAAATTGTGAGAGAAGCCAAAGCGAGAGCGTGATTCCTGAGCGCCGAGGGCGCATCGTCTGAACAAGCCGAGCGCGATTTGGGAACACATTGTGAGGAAGTATCAGGCGAGAGCCGATGTTGTTGTAAACTTGGGGCCAACGACATAGCTCGAGCCCCGTGACTTTCCTTGATACGAACACAGTGTGCGAGCCCCAGGGGAAGCATGTCATTTGAAGAAACAGTGGTCACCGGAGGGGGGGGGATCACCGATAATTGTTCTTTAGTAGTCAGGGCCCAGCAATAACAGCACCACCGCCAACAGCAACAACAACAGTCATGTTAAGACTTCTCGCTCGTATTGGCACGCGTGTCTTGCAGTTTGTATAGGTATCCCAACCCTCGAGACTCGATGCCCGCCCACTTCGTTTTCGATGACACCCCTTTCCGGGGGGGGATCTATCTTCCTTGTCGGCCAGTGACTGAAGGGCGAGGACCTCTCGAGCGAGTGCGCCGTTCCTGAGCTCTGGCCAGGGGCTCTCGGAACACACTTGAGTCGTATCGAGCGGGAACCTCTGTCGCCTCGCCGTGTCTGGGCCTCCACCAGCCTGCCTGAGTTGCGAGCAAGTCTCGAGCGTTAGCCTTTCGCTCGAGTTCGGGAGCCTCTCTGGCAAGGGCTTCTGCGAATACATCTTGAGGAAGTATCGGACGAGGGCCCTCGTCGTCGTGGCTCGGCCTCCGCCAACTTGATGGAATTGCGAGGAGATCTCGAGCGAGAGCGCCGTCCCTGAGTTCGGGGGCATTCCTGGCCGGGGGCTCTCGGAGTAAATCGTGAGGAGCTATCGAGCAGGAGCCCTTGTCGTCGTGGCTGGGCCTCCGACAACTTTATTGAATTGCGAGGGGATCTCGAGCAAGAGCGCCGTCCCTGAGTTCTGGGGCCTCTGGCCAGGGTGTCTCGGGGTAAATTGTGATGAAGTATCAAGCGGGAACCGCTGTCGTCGTAGCCAGGCCTCCAAGGACACACACAATCAAGCCCGCGCTCGATTGGGAGCCTCGTTTTCAGAGGAATTGCGGCCGGATTCGAGGCGAGAGCGCGCGGAACCGTTTCCAGATACCAGCAATAATTGTTCTCCAGAAATTTCAGCCACGCGCCCAGGGACAGCGAACGACCGTTCGGCCCCCTCACTCTGATAATATATGATGTATACCGTGTCGGGGACCAGGATGGCCCAGGCCAGGAATGCGGGTGGTGTGTGCGGTCGGGAATTTTGGCTCAGCATGTCGCGCAGCTGGTGTTGGCCCACGACGCTGCTCCGAAACGCTCTGACCACTGACCACTTCCCAGTCCTCAGCCGCCAACGTCCCGCTGTCCGCCCGCAGGGTATGGCGTGCCACTGGAAAGCCAAGGACCGTACCATTTCGGATCGTTTGCGACTTGAGGATGGCGACATTGTTCCCCTCCACGTGAGGCGTCAATACACCACCGCCACCACGCCTGGCTTGGCCCGCCTGGGCCTCATGATGCTCCATAGGCTTTCGGATGGCCTCGGCCAGGAGAGCATGCACACCACGCCGCGCGGCCCAGGGCGGCCCTGACCCACGAACGGTGGTGGGGCGGTGCGCGTGACACCTCCTGCTCCGGGAAGATGCCGCAGAGAGGTTCCGCCCTTTCTTCGAGGAGCCGCAAGCTTCACAGGCATACCCATCGGTCGTTGAGAGCAGGAATGTTTGAACCCCCAGTTCCCGGTCTGCTCTCGGCGCCTTTCTGCTTCCATCGGGTGGCTTCCCCCCCTCTTCCCTCCTCTGTCGGGGGCGGGCGGGTACCCAATCTACTTCTGACGCCTCCATACTTCACGTTTCTGCCTTCTGCTTCTACTTCTGACGCCTTCTACTCCTGCTTCTACTTCTACTTCTACATCTGCCTACCACTTCTACTTCCGACTGCTTCTACTACCTGATACTTCTACTTCTACCTCCCTTTCTACTTCTACTTATGACACCTCCCTAACTCATGTGTCTGCATACTTCTTCCGACCGCTGGGTGAACGTGTTGAGCTCCGCACGGCTTTTCCTGGATCTGCGCTGGGCGCCCTTTTGGCGCCGCCCCCGGCGGCGCCGATCCACGAGATCCGCGCGGGCCTCCCAGAGTTTCTGGTTATGAAGGTTCTGGTTCCTCCATCTCCTCCTCCTCCTCCTCCTCCTCCTCTTTTTCCTCCTCCTCTCCCTCCTCCTCCTCTTCTCCCTCCTCCTCCTCCTCCTCCTCCTCCTCCTCCTCCTCCTCCTCCTCCTCACCCTTGACCCCTCCAGGTCCGCAGGTTCCGCCTGCGTGTGAGCGAGTCGCGTGTGAAGAGGTACATCCAGAAGCTGTGCAGCGTGCCCAGCCAGGTCTAGGCCTCCCAGAATGGGGCCCGAGTAGATGCGGTCGGAGGATCGCGCCGCGTCCTCCGACGCATTGGCGATGCTGCGCGATCCTCCGACCACATCTACTCGGACCCCATTCTGGGGGGCCTCCACAGGCACACGCCCAGGGCTGAGGCGACGGCGGCCATGGGGCCGCCGCCCTGGCCTGCGGGCGACGGGCGCGAAAGGCGCCAGGCGTGCCCAGCCCGTGCGCAGGGCCGGGGCTGAGGGCGCACCAGCGCCAGGACCTGAGGCCCGGGCGCCGCACTCCTTCCTCGGCGGTGGAGGGTTTCTCCGAAGGCCTTAGGCGACCCCTCCTCCTCCTGCTCCTCCTCCTCCTCCTCGTCCCCTCCAGTCCTCCTCCCTCCTCCTCCTCCTCCTCCTCCTCCTCCTCCTCCTCCTCCTCCTCCTCCTCCTCCCTCCTCCTCCTCCTCCTCCTCCTCCTCCTCCTCCTCCTCCTCCTCCTCCTCCTCATCGGGTCGCCTGCGGCCCCGGGGGAAACAGCGCACCACGGCGGGCGTTCTCGCGCAGCCTCGGGCGCGGGCGGACCCTCCAGAGCGTTCCCGAACGCCCTCAGAGCCTTCCAGAGTTTCCAGAGCGCT
>CAUYUJ010011773.1:15000-21111 GCA_963575745.1 Prorocentrum cordatum
GCGAGCAACACCATCGATTTGTCGGCGCTGTTGTCGGCGCAGTCGGTGGACGACTCGCTGTTCTCCATCTCTCTTGGTGCTGAGTTCGACAATGAGGATGGTCTCATCGAGCAAAAGGATATGGAAGAGCTGGATCGTCGGAAAAAGGCTGTCATGGATGCGCTGATGCACACCTTGCGGGCCACGTTCGGTGAGGCTCACGAGAAGCTCAAGGAGCATCGCGACAACCTGTCGGCGATGCGCGAGAAGGTCGCCAAGCGGCGCAGGGAGCATTCGCCTGGGCCACCTCAGGCGGCGGAGGCGACGGGCGCTGGTCCTGCGCCTACGGCGGCCTCGGCCAACCAGGCGGGCTCGCGCGCCTGGCGGCTCTCGAGAGCAAGCTCAAGGCGGACGCGGAGGCGTTGCTGGCGACGGCGCGCTCGGCGGCGGCTACGGCTGGGCCGCCGAGCCTTTAGCCGTTCGGATCCCCTCGATCGCGGCGGGCCTGATGGTCGAGGGGCATGCCCGCCAGCTACGAGTACGAGATCGGCCCCTACAAGTGCTGGCGCTGCTGCGGATGCTCTGGCCACTGGGACCCCCTCACCCCCTTTCGTTGCAGCGCGTGGGCGTGAGCCCTGTCCGCAGTCGACGGTGTCGACTGTGGGGACCGCTGAAGGGGGGGAGGCGTGCGGTCTCGGTGGCCCCGCGGCAGTGGTGGCTTCGTCGTCTGGGACTTCCAGTTCGTGTACAGACCTGGCAACCGCAGGCCCCCCCCGCCGCTCTCCGAGCGGTCTCCAAGGGGTTGGGGGCCAGGTCGGATCTGATGCAGTCGTGACCCGCCGTACGCTGTACATGCGGAACTTGGGTGGATGGGGACTTGCTGCGCGATCTGTGCGTCGAGGTCGTGCCGCTGATATCCTCGTGTTTCCTGAGACTCATGTTCCTGAGGCTGGATCGTACGAGTTGTTGCATGATTGGCGCAAGGCAGGTTACATCGGCATGTTGTCTGCCGCTTACGAGCAGAATGGTAAGTCTCGAGCAGGTGGCATCACCATGGGCACTTTGAAGAAGTACAAGGTTCAGTCGATGCGGCATTTGGCGTCGTCGCCATCGGACCAGGTCGGGCTTCGTGATCTGGATCGGCGTCCAGAGGCCCTGCCAGGCATCGACTTTCGTGATATGGTGGCTATGCAGCTACGGGCCCAGGGCCAGTCTTTGTTGATCGTTGGTGTGTACATGACCTCTTCGATCGGGCCGAAGGCTAACGCTTCCAAGCTCGCTAACGTGGGCACTGTGGTTTCGACGGTTCAGGGGCCGTGGCTCGCCATCGGTGGTTGGAATATGACCCCGAAAGAGTTAGCAGGTACGGGTTGGTTGGATCTTGTGAATGGCAGTGTGATCGTTCCGTCTAACACCGAGTACACGTGCACGTTGGGCTCAGGGCGCATGTTGGATTATATCGTGGCTTCTCCGCATGCAATGCCGTGGGTCGAGTCTCTCTTGGCGGACTTTCAGGCGGTGGAGGGGGCGGGCAAGGCCCATTATGGGCTTCAGCTCAGCCTCAACTTCGACGCCTGCCGTGCCAGAGCGTGGCTCATGAGGTTGCCGCGAGCCTTCCCACACCCTGCTCGGCCTAAGCTGTGTGCTGATCCTGATAGCAAGCGTTCGCGGAAGAAAGCGGAGCAGCAGGCGGATCGAGAGGTTCAACCCTTGGGTGTCATGCCCGCTCCATCGTCGTGGGGGCCGAGGCGCAAGCTGGCCATCAAGAGCCCGCCCCCGCTGCAGTATGCCCTTTTTGACGAGGAGGAGGACGAGTTTTTCACGGACGGTGAGGACACGGACGTCCCTGATGATGATGATGATGTGCAGGTGGCCGTCTCTGATTCGGAAGTGGACGCGTATGCCTCGATTCAGTCGGAGTGGCCGTCGGAGGCGAAGGATCTGTTGTGGCAGCAGGTGGCGCCCTCAGTTTCGCGTCGACCCGTTCCTGATTTTGTTCAGCAGTCTTTGGCGTTTCAGGCGGCCGAGGAGGAAGCTCATGACCTTGGGGATGTTTTCGCGTCTTGGGTCTCAACCATGGAGTTGTACTATCTTGAGTTGTATAAGGTGGACCCCTTGGCGAGGAGGCAGTACCGTGGTCGTGATTCCTTGCGAGGCCCTCAGTTGGGAGTGTATGCTGGGAGTAAGCCTTACCCTACTGTCGCTGATCCTAGCGCTCGCTGGTGGGCCTCTGCGGCTAACCTGTTGGATGAGTTGGTGGGCCAGAAGGGGGATAAGCGCAATCTCCCTCGGGCACGGCATCTTCGCGACCAGCTTACGCAGCTGGCTGGCTCCATCCCGTCTACGCAGATCGTTCCCCTGCCTGCCCGTCGTCGTGATCGATGGCTTCGCGGTCTGCGAACTCTGGATGGGGCGACCTCGGAGTCGTTGGCGGCCTCCGCTGCTGGGGCGCGCAGGGCCTCGGACCAGGCCCAGCGCGCTGTCGCTCGGCAGCGTCACCACGCCTTTCGCGATTGGGTCCATCAGCAGGCTGTTCTGGGATGTGGCGCTCTGCATCGGTTTGTGCGGGACCCCACGGCCGAGGTCAGCGAGGTCAGAGTGCACGGCGATACTTCTTTTGATGCGGCCTCTGTGATGGAGGCCAAGGCGGCGCTTTGGAGTGCGATATGGACGCCATCCAACGTCGTCGACGACCAGGCGCTCCGCGTGCTGCAGCGGGCTCGGCGGCTGGCGCTTCAGGACGAGCTGGAGCCCCTCACTCTGGAGCAGCTGGAGGAGGCGCTTCGCGCTGTGCCGCCTCGCAAGGCGCGCGGCATCGAGTCGGTCGGCCAGCGGGACGTCTGGTGGCTGCCTGAGTCTGGCCGCCGCGCGCTGCTCGATCTGTTTCACTTGATCGAGGCCAAGGTTGCTTGGCCTTGGCAGTGGCTCACCGCTATCGTTGTTCTGCTTCGCAAACCTGATGTGCGCAAGGATCGCGCCATAGGCTTGCTTACCTGGTTGGGTCGTTTGTGGAGCCGCATGCGGTCTCGCCCTGCGGAAGTGTGGGCTGCGGCTCGCTCTGGTCCTTGGGACGCCGCAGTTCGAGGCAACAGCGCTCTACGAGAGGCTCTGCTCAGGTGTTATGCTGACGAGGCTGCGCTTGCCTCAGTCCTGCCTGAGTATTGCTCTGCCTCAGTGTTGTGGGATGTGGAAGCGTTCTATGACACTATTCGGTGGGATCCCGTGGTCGACCATGCGATCCATCTTGATTTTCCCCCGCATCCCCTAGCCTTGGAGGGCATTCTTCACATGGGGCCTCGGCTTTTGAGGGACGAGGGGGTTTTTGCTCCGCCTATCATTCCGCATGGTGGGCATGTGGCTGGAGCTCGTAGGGCTCCCGATTTCTCGAAATGCCAAATGTTCGAGATTTGTGAACGTGCGTGTGCCAGCAGTGCCCTTGTTTCCCTCCGTACGTGGATTGATGACGTCACCCAGCGTGCGGAAGGTCTCAAGCGAGATGTCATTCGTGAATTAATCCAAGCCGGGGCTGTTTTTGCCTCGGGCTGCGAACGGGAGCAGCTGAGGATTGCCAGCAAGTCGACTATTGTGGCGTCTGAGCTCTCGGTGGCGCGCGCTATCCAAGCTGGCCTAGGATTGAAAGGCATCCAGGTCGAGGTGGCCTCGGTTGCGGCGGATCTGGGCATTGAAAGGGGCAGTGGCGCTTCTGTCGCCAAGCCCCGCCACTCGAAGCGTCTCGGGCAAGCCACTCGTAGGGCGTGTCGTATCCATAAGTTAGCTGCTGTGGCCCCTCGCAAGATCGGGGCGCGTTTGATCCTCACTGGGGCTTTGCCGCAGGCTTCCTACGCCTGGAAGGTTTTTGGGGTCGCGCCCTCGGTCCTCCAGCAATGGCGACGGGCCCTAGCCAGCAGCTTAATTCGAGGCTCGGCGGGGCGGTGTCTCACGACCCTGCTGGCCTTGGAAGTTCAGAAAAAGGACCCTGCCTTCACCACGGTGTTTCAGCTTTTGGAGTCCTGGTTTCAGATCGTCGCTGCGTTGCCTGAAAAAGGAGTGGACCGCATGCGTGCTTGTTGGTCTGCCACGGTCGAGAGGATCGATTGCTTGGGCCCCCAGCGCAGGTGACACAATATAAAAGGACCTGTGTCAGCTGTGGTCGCTACCATGGCGGCTCTGGGATGGAAGCTCGATGGGCCTTGGTCTTGGGTTGCTCCTGGGGGTGATGTCTTCGCCGTTCCCGATGAGCTTCGCTCCCAGGCTTATATGACGTCGGATTTTAAAAAGGAAGTGGACCGTAGCATTGAGGCACGTTTATGGTCTGCTGCCGCCGAGTTCCGCAATGGAGGGGGTCTTGCATCAGGCGTCGACCTCAAGGTTGCTTGGCGGCACCTTGCGTCCTTGCGTAGGAAGTCGCCTCAGAAGGCTGGCTTGCTCAGGGCTGTCTTTACTGGGGCCGTCTGGACGAGGGGCCGTATTCAGGCCTCTGGGGGAGAGTGTGAGCTCACCTGTCCCCGTTGCAACTCGGCCCCTGAAACGGACGTCCATCGTTTCTGGGAATGCCCGTGCACCAGTGAATTTCAGGAAGTGGACGATGGGTTCGCGCGTAAGGCCGCCTCTGTGGCTGCCGAACTCCCATGTTTCTGGCTTCGCGGTCTCGTGCCCCGTGAGTGGACGTCCGCCCCTCCGCCTCCCGACGACCCCATCCTCTGTGCCGCTGGTGTGTTTCCTGGGCCTCGGGGGGGAACTCGCATCTGGGGCGCGGGGGATGCGAGTGGTGGGGAGTTTACGAAGGATAAGCGTCTCAGGCGGGTGTCATGGGGCGTCGCGGTTTTTGGCCATGATGTTTTAACCCTGCCCCCACAGGTGTCGGAAGCCGACATTCAGTTTCTCTTAGGGGGCGGGATCTCTGGTAAGCAGTCTGTGAACCGTGGGGAGCTTTGGGCCCTTCTTGCGTTTTTGTAAGGAGCTCACCCCCAGGCGTGTCTTGGATACGTCGCGGACTCGGCCTATGTTGCGAGGGGATTTGCTCGCATCAAGGCTGGCCTTTTGCAGCGAATTCGGACTCATGTTGATCTCTGGTGGCGTGTCCAGAGCGCTCTGGATCGTCTTGGGGATGTGGTTCTCATTCAGATTCCGAGTCACCTCAAGGTTGAGGAGGCCGTGCGCCGTGGATTAAACCCTGGCGTCGTGCTGGCGAATGCGGTGGCCGATGAGGTTGCGAGCCACTTCGCCCAGCAGGTTCAGGTCCCATATGCTGCATCGGCTCCCGTCAGGTTCGCTGATGGGCTAGCTCGGAAGGTGCAGAATCATTTGCTTGCCGTGATGTCAGATGTTTTGGAGCGTGAGGGCGGACGCCCTCCCCGACCCCCTAAGGAGAAGGCTCGGAGAACGGCCCGCCAGCTCCTTCGCGCTGCGGCGGTGAGGTCCTCTCATAATTGCCCCATGCTTTGGGGGGACTTCGCCCAGTGCCAGAGGTGCGGTTGCTCTTCAACCGCCCGTGACCTGACATCGTTTTTGAATTCGCAGTGTACTCCTATGGAATGGTCTGGTGCGGTCTTTCGACCGACGGCTGCTGTGTGTGTTCGTAGTCGGCTTGTGGACCCTTCCCATGCCTTGGCGTTTTGGCCCGTGGCGAATGTGCTGTGGTGTTTGACTTGTGGGTCTTATTCGACCCAGCACTTGAGGGACCTGGGTAAGGTCTGCTCGGGCCGCCTCGAGAAGGCGGGGGCCCAAAACCTTTCCAGGATCGCCCAGGGCAAGGTCCCTGGGAGTTTGGTTTGGGGGAAGGAGCGGAGGGAGAGGGCTAGCGCGAATGGCGGGGAGGGAGAGAGAGAGAGAGAGCGGCGAGTGCGGCCCCGCGTGCTCGGCGCGCGGCGCCGTTCGGGTCTGCCGCGGTCGCGGCCGACTTCCACGCGGCCGTGGCCGCCAGCAGGCGCCGCCCCGCCTCTCTCCCCCCGCCCGCGCGCCCTCCTCCGCCTCCTCTGGTCCCCCCGCCAACCTCGGTGGCATAGGCTGCCATTGAGGTTGGCCCTTTTCCCATGTCCTTGATCATCATGACCGCTCGCTATATATACTCCTCCTCCTCCTCCTCCTCCCCCCTCCTCCTCCCCCTCCTCCTCCTCCTCATCCTCCTCCTCC